>JAQISU010001235.1:27642814-28207814 GCA_029339505.1 Unio delphinus | reverse complement strand
GCCAAGCTTGAACAAAAAGACGGTCCGGACAGGGGTGGAACACCCCTGGCCGCGGTTGCTTGTGAATACTTGTGCTAACTGTAATCTTCCTGGGTAGATCTATCGCCTAGATTGAGTAGATCGGAGACCCAGTAGTTGTTCCATCTGAGAAGGGTAATCAGAACCATCTGACAATTCTGACCCCTTAACTTCTGGATTAATTCCAGTACCAAGACCGTGGGAGGGTAGGAGAATGACCACAACCCTTCCCAGGTGATTGATCGAGCATCCACGACCCAAGCTTCTGGGTCTGGAACCTGTGAGATGAAAGGTGGAGAATTTGCTATTCCACCTTGTTGCAAAAGATCAATTATCGGACGTCTCCAAAGTGTGTCGATTGGAAGAAAGTCCGATTGATGGAGTGACCATTCTGTGTGTCTGAATTGTACATTGAGGTGGAGATTGTCGAACCAATGTAGAAACTGCCAGTTCAGATTGCACAGGTCTGGTGATTGGTGTCCCCTTGTTTTGAGGCAAGGCACCACCACAATGTTGTCTGACATAATGAGGGCAGTTTGTAATAAGAGTTGATCCTGCCCGAAATGAAAGGCATTGATGACAGCCGTTATTTCTGAAAGGTTGATGTGGAAAGGGCTCGCCCCTGGCACCCACGTGCCGCTGACAGTATCTAAGTCCGGCAACAGGTGGGCACCCCAACCGTAGGTATTAGTGGCGGAACATACCGTTATCCCCTTGGGGTATCTCCAGAGTAATCCCTGTGGACAGCCTACAGGGGTTGTGCCATTGACTCAAGAATGATCGTATCTCTGGCGTGAGCATGACTGTTTTCTGGGATCGAAGGGACTTGAAAATGGCTCAATTACCCTAGCAAAGTCCTTTGTAAAGGGCGCCTAAAAGGACGGCTGAGAGGGATCAAGTCTGCTGCCGCATTGAATAATCCGAGGATCTGCAACTCTCTCGCTAAAATGCGCATCCTGTCGGAAACGGACTCTACAAGTGCAATTATCTGGATGATCGCAAACTCGAAGAAGCCTTACCAGATTCAGATCGGGAGAAACTCCACACCCAGATGGACCAAAATCTGGATTGGACAGAGATCAGACTTTATCCAGTTCACGAGAAAGCCTATATGACGTAAAGTGATATAAGATCATTTCTGCCTTTGAGCAGAGTAGAACTTGACAGATGTTACTGGAGGATGTCGTCCAAATATACTGCCGACGCAATAGATGAAGTCGAGCGGAACAGGGTGACGACGTAATCCATAACCTTGGTACTAGCCCAAGGGCTTAAATTTAGGCCAAAAGGTATGACATGGAACTGATAAGCCTAGTCCCGACAAGCACAACGGAGAATGTCCGCAACTCGTGGGATAGGGACGTGAAATGTGCGTCGGTCATATCTAGCCAGCATATGATGGGGTTTAAGCGACGTGCCCTTCAGACATGCGTCACGACGTATCAGGTCTAGGTTGGCAGAAGCAGTCAGCGCATTGGCCATGGAATGGTGAGCTGCCCTGTTAAGAACCCTAGCTAACCGGGCCGTCGAATCCCAAGCATGTTCATTGCCAGATTTATCAGCGATCCTGAAAATGGCTAGGGAGGCTAGATCTAACAGTGAAGACGTAGCGACTACATTTCGAACCAGCTTGGACTTGGCATTGAACACCGTTTAGTCCACTTTATAAGACAATGGAGCAGACATATGGACTGCTGCCATATTTTTATCCAGAGCCGGGACCTCAGTACTGAACGCACCGGAGTGAGTTTTGTACCATCGACCTGAAAACGACGCTGGTACTTGGCTTTCAGAAAAGAAAAACCTTAGCAATTCCTGGATCCCCTATACGTGTCGACAGACGGTCATTAATTTCCTTAATTTTGTCGACTGGGGAAGGAGGCGGAAGGATAGAGTCTCTTCCCCCTCATCCAGATCGACCGACGCTCTAACCTTATAGTCGGTAATGGCAGCAGGAGGTGGAGGGCATTCTGAAGGGGCCAACACCCTATAAATTTCCTCCACTGCGGCTTTGAAGCTGAACTCAGTCCGTTCCATAGTTGGATCTAAATACCGCTGATTTGCCTGCGACTCATCGCACTCACTATGTGCATAATCTTGCTCTGGTAAAGCATCCATATCGGGGTAATGCATACCAGGTGGCATAGACGACTCGATTCCATCATCTCTGATAAAGGCATTCACTCTCCCTTGTGGATGAGCTGTTAGCCTATGGACGGCCGGCAATGCCGAATGAATTGATTGGCATATGTTTGGCCTGAATGACTGCGACGGGCCGGCTATGACCGGCACCGACCGCTCGAATGGTCGGGTTGGATCGAGAGATTCCTCGCCAACATCTGTGTCATGGTAGTGATATGTAACCGGTAGTACGGATTGACAGACGGAAACATCACTAGAATCATCGTCAATCCGATTTGTGCGGATTGCGGTATGATAAAAGTCCCTGTGCTGGTACAGCGGTATAGTCGGATGGACTGGTATAAGACTAAAATCTCCATACGGTTGGACGACCGGTGCCTGTTGGGCTGGAAGGCCGGAGCCGGATGAACGGTCAGTGCCGGCAAGTGTCGGCTGAAAGCTTGGCTGGACGACCGGTGCCATATGGGCTGAACGGTCATTGCCGGATCGCCCGGTGCCGGTTAGTGCCGGCTGGAAGGTCTGCTGGATGACCGGTGCCATATGGGCTGAACGGTCATTGCCGGATGGACGCCCGGTGCCGGATGGTGCCGACTGTAAGGTAATAACAATTACATAATGCTTATGTAGTGCGTCCAGCACTGCGCGCCCATCTACCATTCGCTCAGAGGGAATGTTGGTTCTGGTACAGCTTGCATATCTGTACAGCATACAAGGTGACTTAGATGACGCAATTCTGTCATAATTGACACTTTCACTAAATCTCCCTTGTGGAGAAGCCGTGAACATATGGACGGCCGGCACTGCCGGCTGATTGAACTGGCGGATGGTCGGCCTGAAAGACCTGTTCTAGTAAAGCTGTCATATCTCGGTAGCGCATACCAAGTGGCATAGATAACTCAATTCCGTCACCTCTGATAATGTCACTAATTCTCCCTTGTTTTAAAATCACACCGTCACGTATTTGACATGACGGGAGGTGTACACCGGCAATACCGACTAATTTGTCTGGTATATGGTCGGCCGGAATGTCGGCGAAGGTCCGGCTATGACCGGCACCTGCCTCTCGAATGGTCTGATTGGAGGGAGATTCATCTATAACATTTCTCTCATGGTAGTGATATGTAACCAGTAGTGTAGATTGACTGACGGGTACATCACTATAATCTCCGTAAATCCGATGTACAGCCGGTGCAGGTTGATGCCGGCTGGAAGACCGGTGCCATTTGGGCTTAACGGTCGTTGCCGGATGGTCGGCCGGTGCCGGTTGATGCCGGCTGGAAGGTCGGCTGGACGACCGGTGCCATTTGGGCTGAACGGTCGCTGCCGGATGGACGGCCGGTGCAGGTTGATGCCGGCTGGAAGGTTGGCTGGACGACCGGTGCCATTTGGGTTGAACGGTCGTTGCCGGATGGACGGCCGGTGCCGGTTGATACTGGCTGGAAGGTCGGCTGGACGACCGGTGCCAATTGGGCTGAACGGTCGTTGCCGGATGGACGGCCGGTGCCGGTTGATGCCGGCTGGAAGGTCGGCTGGACGACCGGTGCCATTTGGGCTGAACGGTCGTTGCCGTATGGACGGCCGGTGCCTGTCGACGCAGGCTGGAAGGTCGGCTGGCCGGCCGGTGCCATTTGGGCTGAACGGCCGGTGCCTGTTGATGCAAGCTGGAAGGTCGGCTGGCCGTCCGGTGCCATTTGGGCTGAACGGACGGTGCCGGATGGACGGTTAATGCCGGTTTGCCTGCTGAAGTGCCGGCTGAACTGACGGTGTCGGCTGGACTGACAGCTGGAAGGCCGGCGAAAGTGCATATTAAAATGGATCCAATTGATCCAGCATAGACTCCATGCGTCCGGACTTACAGGCCCGAAAGCCATGCACGGATCTGCGGTGAAATTTACACCCACTGGGCAGCCTAAACCATGTCAACATAATTTCCTCCATTTCCACATTGCCAACACCCATTTTGCCATTCATGCCTTCGTTGTCGACTTTGCTTACTGAAACGACAAAAGAAGAGAACAAAGCACAAATTAAAATATTCAGCATATTATTAATTCGATAATACTATAACCGTTATTAACGGAGTAGTCAAATTATTCCGTGCCATGTTAACTCTTAATGACAACACTAGTTATCGCCGTGAGCGTGTTGCAATGGTTCGTTCAAGACGAAGTCTACTGAAACGAAAAAGATGATAAACAAAGCACAATTAGCAATTCAGCACGCTATTAAGTCGCTATTACCATAACCGTAACTAACGGAGGAAGTGAAATGATTTAGTGTCGCGTGAACTCATGACTACAACATGAATTCCGCCAAAGCACAAATTAAAAATTCAGCATATTATTAATTCGATAATACTATAACCGTTATTAACGGAGTAGTCAAATTATTCCGTGCCATGTTAACTCTAAATGACAACACTAGTTATCGCCGTGAGCGTGTTGCAATGGTTCGTTCAAGACGAAGTCTACTGAAACGAAAAAGATGATAAACAAAGCACAATTAGCAATTCAGCACGCTATTAAGTTGCTATTACCATAACCGTAGCTAACGGAGGAAGCGAAATGATTTAGTGTCGCGTGAACTTGTGACTACAACACGAAATTCCGCCATTAATAGTCGCAACTGGTCATTCAGAGACGAAGTCTACTGAAACGGAGAAAAAGATAAACAAAGCACAAATTAAAAATTCAGTACGCTATTAAGTCGCTATTCCATAACCGTAACTAACGGAGGAAGCGAAATGATTAAGTGTTGCGTGAACTCGTGACTACAAGACGAAGTTCGCCATTAAAGTCGCAAATTGGTCGTTCAAAGACTTTTTTGAAGTCTACTGAAACGTCAAAGAAGATAAATAAAGCACACATTATCAATGCAGCACGTTATTAGTCGCTAATATCGTAAACGTTACATACGGAATAAGCGAAATTATTGAGTGCTACATGTATTACATGCTAGTACCGCCATAAGCGTGCTTTGACCACGTTGCAACCTGGTCCGAAGTCTAGAAAAGGTGACAAAGTCACTCAAATTGGAAAATATTGTAAAATAATGTATACGACCTGTAGAGGAATGATTATCCAACACAGTAATTCCAAATTTAACTTCGGATGGTCAGAATTTACACTAAGATGGCTTGGATTCATTGGAGGTCTAATTGTACGTGTTTTCGCGTACAGCGAAGCTAAAAAACTAAAGAAGCGACACCTAACGGGCGGCAAGGGGAGGTAATGGGCAAGAGTTATTGCCCTTTGTCTATATGACATAGACAGGAAAGACGAATTTTCGTCTTTTGGTAGGGCTGGATTCGCGAGGTAGCAGGCTAATATCCCCTAAAGTAATGTGATTGGGGAACGTATTCAAAGGAGAAATTCAATAAGCACAATTATTTACCAGATAAATAACAAAATAAATTCTCTTGATCCAAACGAATTGAATTAATTTCCAATACAAGGTAATTTAAAATAACTCAAAACGACATAACTTAATATTCTAACAGCCCAAGTTCTACTAAATAGTTTGCTCCAAAACATAATTTATATACCTGTTTTTACGTAAACAAGAAAGGGGTCACGTGATCTTCTAGAATCTTTTAGAACAAATTTACATTCAAAAAATCTCGTACACACCGTATGACCCAACTAAAAATAGAAAGATGTTTATAACAAAGCTCCATAATGTCCTTGGAATCAACCAATCATTTTAAAAGCTTGTTTACAACTCTGAAGCCAGGTCAGAAATGAGGTCAACACCTGGTGTTTATTTGTAAAGTACAGGTCATCTCCCAATGAATGAATCTTAAACTTAAAATGAATCTAACAAACAAACAATAAAAATAAATAACTTAAATCAAATATACATAACAATATATATGTATGCATAATGTTCTAAGCACTTCAAGTACTTGGCAAAACTAGATCATTTAGATGCACAAATCAATTTCAGGATTTTTTTTTTAATTTTCTTTTTTTTTTAACCCAGGGATAAAAAAATCTAGGATCAGTAATAATAAATAGGGACAGTCAGCTGACTGGAAATACACATATAGTTCTTTGTTTATTGTCTAACGATTAAAGCAAGTGACATAATTAACTCATTCAGAAATAGAATCAATTTAATTATTGACAAAATGAAAAGGTAATATTATATCCCCTACATAATCAATTAAATGAATAAAAACTGACACACTACAGTGAACAGATGAAGAGACCTATGAGAGCATCACTTTTGGCTCAGTGCATGAGTTTTAATAAATGTAATGTATATAACAAGAACCTCTACCTTACATAATTAACCAACCCGGAAAACATGTAACCTAATGAAGGGCAAATACCTCATTCACTCCAAGCAGTATATGTTATTTTCACAGATAAACAATGTACTCAACCTGCTACATTGAAAACCAAATGAGAAAACATCTCATTATTATAATGACAACATTTTGCAGGCTTTCACCACTGATAAACAAGATGAACCTTTTAACTTGCAATACATATCCATGACTACTTAATCACACTGGAGATTTACACTACATTTTGTTAGTAGTGATATGTAGTCTGCTTAAGGACTGTTGCATATGAAGCTACCTGTATGAAAGCTAGTAGCTAGACTTTAGCATATGAAGCTACCTGTATGGAAGCCAGTAGCTAGACTTTAGCATATGATGCTATCTGTATGTAAACATGTAGCTAGACTTTAGCATATGAAGCTACCTGTATGGAAGCCAGTAGCTAGACTTTAGCATATGATGCTATCTGTATGTAAACATGTAGCTAGAGTGTTGCAAATGATGCTATCTGTATGTAAACCAGTAGCTAGATATTAGCATATGGAGATACCTGCATGGAAACCAGTAGCTATACTGTATTATATGATGTTACATGCATGTAAACCAGTAGACAGACTGTAGCATATGATGCTACCTGCATGGGAACCAATAGCTAGATTTTAGCATATGATGCTACCTGAATAGAAACCAGTAGCAGACTGTAGCATATGATGCTACATGCAGGGGAACCAGTAGCAAGACTGTAGCACATGATGCTACCTGCATGGAAACCAGTAGCTAGACTTTGCATATGTTGCTACATGCATGGATAACAGTAGCTGGACTGTAGCATATGATGCTACCTGCATGGAAACCGGTAGCAAGACTGTAGGATATAATGCTATTTGCATGGAAACCAGTAGCAAGACTAGCATATGACGCTACATGCATGGAAACCAGTAGATAGACTCAACTCATTCATTTTATAGTATAGTTTTGCTTCTAGGTTCAGATCACTTTGCACTCAACATGCAAGCCCTCATCTGCTATACAATTTACATAGGATTAAATATATATAGGTGAGCAGTGTTTATATTTGGTTTGTAATAGTCAGTCAAGGCAGTTGTCAAACATATACCATATATATGTGTTTATAAGTCAGGTCAGACTCAAGTTTTTGATTAGTTTGATTAGGATTTTTTAATGTAGCTTTAAAAGTTTTCCAGTAATATTGCTGTGATGTCTATAGTGTGGCAGTTTATAGTGATGTCTAGTACTGGGACATCATGCCTCAGACATGTAGCATGATGTCTCACCCAGTCACATAATCCTGACACCAGGACGACCAGTCCTAACACTAACCTCTTAATGCTGAGCATCAAGCGAGGCAGCTGTTAGTATCATTTTTGTAAGTCTTTGGTATGACTCGGCCGGGGATCGAACCGACGACCTCCTGCTTCCGGGGCAGACGCTCTAACCACTAGGCCACCGGAGCGGTTTCAGACTCAAGTAAAGATCTTTTTCTGCCATAGCATACTGTGCCTGCATACCTGGGTACATGTTGTTTGTTCTACTGATTAATCCTAACAAACTACACAAACTCAGATATGCTGGAGCATTATGCATTGTCAGATCTGGATCTGTTGCAGTTTGCAATTAGACTTGACTTATAGGCACATATATATTTTTTCTCTCAAAATGTCATGGCTCCTGGTCTTGAACTGCAGGTGGTTACTCTCAAAAAAGCATTTATATAACAAAGTCTATCCATGCACAATATGTTTCTAAGTGTCAAATTTACCGGTACAGAAATTTAAGAAGTTAACCCTGCCACAAAAGTTGTGCAATGCTTTGAAAAGAAAATTGGCAGAATTTTCCAACATAGTAAATTTTCAAAAAATCATTTCCCATCTGCGATTATACTAGATATAATTTATTAAAATATAAAAATGCTTAAATAGATCACTTTTATATTTATCACTGAAATTTCAAGGAAGCTTTCTTGAACAAAAAAACAACTAATCATAAACATATATCTCCCTCTCGAACAGAAGCATACCTGGAGTAGAGAACAATATGCAGAACCAATGCCATAGCAAGTGAGTTATGTGCCTTGAAAACAACACAACAGCTGATCCAAGCTATTCTAAACCAAATGTAGCTGCTTGTGTAACATAGTTAACCTGAGCCACCATGTGCAGGAAGGAAATATTGCTGCTCATTAAGCTGCATTAATACACAAAGTTTTATCACTGTAGGGAACAAGTAATGCTTAATTAGTCTAGATGTACTAGAGATAAAGATAAATAAAGAGGATGTCATCAACTGCTCAAATTGGGTCAAAGTGATCTAGATTTGGTATGGTTAAGTTGCTTTCACTGAGAAGCATCCCACAAATTTTCATGATTTTAGTTAAAGCAGCCTCAAACATATTGAAGATGTAGACAAATGAATAGCTGAAAATATAAGCATCAATCAAGTGAAAAAATTAGGTAATAGTGACCTACATTTACTACAAGTTACTAATTGTACAGATATGTTGTGATATCTGCAGTGTCTGGAATACTCCACATGCACTCACAGAAAACTATAGTTTTATTTTGTCCAGCAAAGCAAGCAACATTAAGAGACAACTGGACTCTCTTCCTCTCTCTGAAATTGATATTAATTTATATATTTTCATTGTAAGACAAGCACAAACTAAGTAGTCTTTACTGCTGAAAAAATGGACAGAGGTGTTCATTAGGAGGAAACCACTGACACATGCTATCGTGTCACTACTGGATTTTCTATGCCCATAGCAGTAGTCATTGAATACTTACAGAGATTCCAGCATCTGGCGCCCAAAGGGGTTTAGTGCCCAGGGTGATCCGGGGTCAAAGGAAGGATTGGACATCAAATTAGGGTTGCTGATCTGGGATATGAGGGACCAAAGCTGAATTAAACAATTGAACAAATAGAAGAAAATTATTTTTTATGCAATAAAAAACAAATAATGAATTTTATATTCATGGGAGTATATTATTCCACATGCAGTAAAAAAAAACAATGTACAGCCAATCTTATATAATGTATGGCCATTTTTGCTGGTGTAAAGTTGTGCAATTTTTTAAAATGAAAATAGGATTTTAACTGCTGACAAGTTATATTAGAGTGATAATTGAAGATAAAGAGAGGCTTTTAGCTTACCTGGAATATTTTCTATCCCAATCATATGTAGAATCACTCTAAGTTTACAACACTAAATGGAGACAGGGGAAAATATTCTTACCAAACTTTGAGAGGTAATTTAGGAAGTAGAGCTGTACCGATGTCACTTTTTGCCGATTATACCGATACCGCGTATAGCCGATTATCAAAATTGCTGATACCGATTATGAGACCGATTATTTGATTGGGGAGGGGGGCGCTTATCCGTGGGCCAATGTCAAAACTTTACAGGTTTTAGGTGTTTTTGTTGTCTATTGTAATGGCAGTACATCTTGGGACAAAAATATCCGTGTTCTAAGACATAGGCATGTTAAAAAAAAGTAACTTTCGGTGACCCGAAAATTATTAAACTTTTATAAAGTACTATTTATTATTGATTTTGTTATTATTTTGCATGTGCATATTTTCTGATTTCCACAACACGAAATTACATAAAGGTAAAATACAGCCTTCATAATTCGCGGGTTGGTCGAGTTTACCAGGGAGACCATATACTATAATGTATAGTACTTACGCAGTGCAAAATGTGCATAGCGTCACTTAAATCATTTTTTATTCCCAAATATATTAGTTGCAGATTTTGCTTTATTCGTTGTTTCGAACAAAGTGTATTCTTTCAAATAAAATTTCAGCTAATCTGTAATAGCTGTTTCATTTACTACGAATCACCTCTCACGAGTTACTCATTTTCAATGATATAAGTGATCCTACAAAATGAGGTAATATTTTGAGTGTACAAGGGACACAACCAGTATAATTTACATCTTCACGCAGTGTGGTAATAATAAAGGCTAAATTTCGACATTATACAGAGCCGATATTAATAATCCAATCTATTCGGGCTCTTGAAACAATGTGTCCAAATAAATTACTACTCTGTTGTCCACAGACCGTGGGAGTGGGCGATTTTTTTTTGCAAACAGGAAAGTTTCGCGGCACAATAAATATGTTCTAATCACTATGTAAATTGAGGCAATGCTTTTGAGTTTATTGCCGACTTTCTATGAGCAAAGGTCGTCAGCTTGCTTTGACAACAACAAATACTTGTTACTGCTGCGGCAACATCAGATAATTGTAAAACATTGATATAGAATTGTTTTATTTGTTTAGTATATGTCGGTGCTTCAAAGGTACAGTAAAACCTGTTATGACTTATGAGAGACCGCCCTTTCTGCCAGATGGTGGCTTGGTGAAACACTAACAAAAGAAATAAAAAATAATTTTAAAAAATCCGGAAATGATTCTCACTTACTAGTATTAAAGACAATGAGTTCATTCACCCTCCAGGCATTACGGATTAACTGAAAGACAAACGACGTACTCAAACCTACATTGAAGCCCTTTCAAACAATTTCTCAATGGGACATAAGGACTATCGGTGTTTTGTGAGTTTTCATAAAGATAAAGAAAAAACACAAACCTCAAAATTGACTATGTATATATCCATCATTACTCCCTTTGATGTTAATCTTACTGGCTATTCACATGACTTTGGCACTACAATGGCGGTTAGCGACATGTACTTTAGTCTGGTTTACTGCAGTTTACAAATGTTACCGGACGCTGGAGTTGAAAATTTCGCACAACTGGCAGCAAGATAAATTCTTTTTAAATACTTTATTAGAGCAATCTCTTTGTTACAAAAGATTAATTGATGGTTCGATGTGTTTATCTCGATATATGGTTATTCGACTATACAGTAGTGTTAGTTAATGAGCAACTTGTTTGCATACTGCATATATCCCGAGCTCTAGTGTTACAAAGGATTAAGTTATGGTCAGTCAAAACGTGACTGTATATACAACTTTTATCAGGAAAAATTGGTTATTTAAAAAAATTATTTGCATCGGCACCGATTATTTTTGCCGATACCCGATTATACCGATTGTGCTAATAATCGGCCCGATTACGCGTACGGGCGATTAATCGGTACAGCTCTATTAGGAAGAACCAATTAAGCTTTCAGTATATATTATTTAACTGATTAGTATATAATTTCTGCATGATTTTTTACTTCAGCAAAAATATTTATACAGTATTCCCATCTCCAATCATAATGTTGCTCATTTGCACTATAGAAAATCCACTCAAGTTCATTACTCTGGTGAAAACATTCTCTTTGTTTTGTTGATACAGTTGATGGTTTTGATTTCATTTCCAATTTCTGACAAGTGTAATCAAAGTCTTTTATATCAGCATCAACATTACTTATTCTGATATTTTTATTTTATATTTCATACTGAAATGCATCAGCACAGGAAAAATGACATTGCAACAGTGAAAGTAACACTTTTACTACCACTGTGGTGATATCACTTTTGGAACTACTTTATTTTTCCATTTAGAAAGTATATCTACCCATATCCATGTTCTTCAGATTTTATATCCATAATTAGGCCTATTTAATTTTTCTTCTTTTCCTTCTCTCTCTCTCTCCATCCTTCCTCTCTCTCTCTCTCTCTCTACCCCATCAGGATGAATAGATCTTGAAATGTATAAGACAGTTGACTATCTAGCATTTGTATGTATATCTATATTATGTGTATTATTTTCATAATAATAGTTCTAATATACTATATTTTGTCCCTTAATATCAAATGGGTTAAAGTCACTAAGAAGGGAAAGTGCGATGGTAACAAAACGACACTGACCTTGGAGTTAAGACCACTATTGTTACTACGCAACCCACATGATAATGATCCATATACAAGCTTCTAATGTGGTAACACACTTTTCAGGTGATGCATAGATACACAAAGTTACATCCTTTCATCTTAAACAGTTCAAAAAAAGAGTGGAAAATAAATTGTAATAGAAAATTAAAAATGTTGAGCTTCGACCTTGACCCTTAAGATAGGAACCCAAGAAGGTTAACAATGCATTGTCCATCTCTTCACTGAGCCTTAACATTGACCTTCAAGACAGAATTTCAATGTGGTATTTGACATAACTTCTAATGATACTTTATAACTTATCAAAGTTAAAAAGTTAAATACCTAATTCTCAGATTGCTCACAAGTGCCAAGCAAAATGGATGGAAGATCAAAATACCATGCTGTAACCTTTACCTTTACAATCAAAAACCTATTATGGCAAAATGTTTCATCCATAAATCTCAAACAGGTCTAAAGTCAAAGAGGAAAAGGAAAATATGAGGGAAAACATAGAATAATGAACTGTGACCTTGACCTTGAAGACAGCACCCATATGGTACTCTAGTTTACTAGTGATGATGTATACTATATTTTATCCCTTAATCTCAAAGTTATTGCAAAGGGAAAGTGTGATGATAAGCTTAAAGTACCAATCAGTGACCTTGACCTTGAAGACTACACCCATCTGGTATGCAAAATGACTTCTAGTGTTGTGGTACAAGTATAACAATCTTCATTCTTAATGGTTATAAAACTATAAAAGCAAAAGGGAAAGTGTGATGGGTAATGTCAATTAGTCAAGACCTTGATTTTTACACCCCATAAATGCGACATGTGACATAATTGGTGTTAAGTATACAAAGTTTCATTTTTAAACATAGATAGCTTTAAAGCTTTAAATGTAAGTGTGATAAATTGACCAACAGATGGATATACATGTACACCCAGGTATTATATCCCCTAAATTTCTTTAAAAAGGCAGAGACAACTAGCATGCAGTTAATATTCAGGCTGATGGAAACTGCTTTTATAATATACATACCTGGACCAAATCTTTTCTTCCTACTGCTAGTGCTGCCTTCATATTGTGTTGGCACATTCTTGGTATATTGTCAAGGTCAATTCTGAAAATATGCATTTTCATTCTTCATTGCATTGTGAATCACAGGACAAATGTACACCAAGCATCATTATTCAATCCTCACTAAAACAAACATAACGGTACTAAAACTTTAGACAAACATAACGGTACTAAAACTTTAGACAAACATGTTGGTTCCAATGTAAAAATAACAAGACCTGTCAGTATTTAATCCCCCACCCCCATTTCCATGAAATAAAGTCTAAATATAAATTTCCAAAAGATGAAGATAACTCCAACAGAACTAAACTGACAATTTTAAACGGGTGTATGATTTAGATTGTTAACATAGCTTTATCAATTTCAGTCATATCGCTACAATGTCTGCACCCATAGAGTCACATTATTCCTGATACCAGGCTGACCAGTCCTAACAATAACAACTCCAAATGCTGAGCACCATGTGAGGCAGTTGCAAGTACCATTTTTATTTATCTTTCATGTGACTTGGCCCAGGTGGTAATTCAAAACCATTGTTCCTGTTTAGTTTTGACATCCACTGTCGTATTTCAATTGCCTTCTTCACTTTCCTTTTCCAAATCTTACAACTATTTTAAACAAAAACTTACTCATGTGAAGGACAAAACTGAAGAAAAAATGTTATGTGGTTTATTATATCAAATGTAATAATGACTGTGAAAAAGATTACAACGAGAAGACAAGCAGTGTCTGGAACCAGGATTTAGGAATACATGAGTAAAAAGTTGTTGGTCATATATGAACACTGTAGCAATTTGGGACATTCAATCGTTGCCAATTACACCAAGGTGATCACATCAGAGGACAATATAAGGAAAAGGCAGGTGAAGAAGGCAATCAAAATATGATAGCAGAGGTCAACACAAAATTAGGGACTTGAATTACCACCCATCTACACCAGTCTCCTCATATAATTTGACCACTATGTCATGTGAAAGCATCAGCCGCTGATGAAGGCTGTGTGATAATGCCAAAAACTTTGAACTCTTAAAATATTTATGCTCAGAGCATGGGAAATTACTAACGGTCTAATTACTAATTACTATGTTGTTTGCCATTGGACTTAAACTTATCAGCAAGTATATCCAGTGCATCTCACATGAGGATTTATGTTCATTCCTAAATTATTATGACAACGTGGTCATGTAGGTGCATTTAATCAAATAAAATTAAATATTAATTGTTGTTCTGATTTTTATTCAATCCTGACTGTTAAACGCTCTGCATTTATGTCATTATAAAACCTCCAGACAAAAATAACTGATTGCCATGGACTTTTACAAAGGTAACCAGGTACTAAACTGGGTCAAGAAAAGAATATCAGGTACAGTTGTACTTTAGCATCAAATAAAATGAATTTTTTGAATATTTGCTTTCACTGTGACTTCAGTATGTGACATTCAGTTCAGTTTGTACTGAATCACACCTTTAGGTTGTCCTTTTCCAAAAAATGTTAATGTGCTTTAACACTGAATTTTGTCATATGTACATCTTAGGGCATGTAAATGATGGACATGTGAGAATCCTAAGAGTGAATAATTGCCATTTAAAGGTATGTATACAAAAAATGTAAAAAGTTATACCTATTACTGAAATAGTACTGAATGCATACATGAACTTTAACCTCTACTGAAGGACTAGACAAGTTCAATTTTCAATATTTTTAAAACTAAATCTGGACATTTTTTCTGCCTCATAATTTTGCTATTGAATACACAATGGAGGTGAATGGAAATTTCAAAACTTGTATATTTATTCACAAACTATCCCATATTTCAAGGTTTATAGGAATTATGTTAAAAAAAAGAATTTACGTGACATGACATTGACTTGTATACATACATAAATGGTACCACAAGACTCTTGACTCTTTAAAAAAAATATTTCTCCTTACCTGTACTCCTCCCCCAGCTGCCTGTTGATAGTAAGAAGAGAGGAGATTTCATAGATGCACACTGGCGCAAGAGTCACAGTTCTGATCTTTGAAGATTTGAAAATATCTTTTGTCTTCAGTTCTGAATCATCCTTGATACGTGACTTTGTTCGAGACCTCTGTTTCTGTCAAATACATTTATGAAATTGTTAGTACATATACTGTTGTCTATTAAGACCCAAAGATTAAAGAAATCCCCAATGAAATGTGATTATGGGCATGGATTCCATTCATTTGGCTTAAAGACCTTGTGCATAAGGCTGCCGCCAATATAACCTAGGTATAGGCATGGATCCCATTCATTTGGCTTAAAGACCCTGTGCATAAAGAAACCCAATATAACAAGGATATGGGCGCGGATCACAAATGGCTCTAAGCCCCTGAGCATAAATCTGTCTCTGATAGAACATAGACATATCACAAAAGAGTCTCTGATATAATATAGACAGATCACAACACAGACCATATTATGATATAGACAGATCACAAGGCAGACCCTACTATGATATAGACAGATCACAACACAGACCATACTATGATATAGACAGATCACAAGGCAGACCCTACTATGATATAGACAGATCACAACGCAGACCCTACTATGATATAGACAGATCACAAGGCAGACCCTACTATGATATAGACAGATCACAACACAGACCATACTATGATATAGACAGATCACAACACAGACCATACTATGATATAGACAGATCACAACACAGACCATACTATGATATAGACAGATCACAACACAGACCATACTATGATATAGACAGATCACAACACAGACCATACTATGATATAGACAGATCACAACACAGACCATACTATGATATAGACAGATCACAACACAGACCATACTATGATATAGACAGATCACAACACAGACCATACTATGATATAGACAGATCACAACACAGACCATACTATGATATAGACAGATCACAACACAGACCATACTATGATATAGACAGATCACAACACAGACCATACTATGATATAGACAGATCACAACACAGACCATACTATGATATAGACAGATCACAACACAGACCATACTATGATATAGACAGATCACAACACAGACCATACTATGATATAGACAGATCACAACACAGACCATACTATGATATAGACAGATCACAACACAGACCATACTATGATATAGACAGATCACAACACAGACCATACTATGATATAGACAGATCACAAGGCAGGCCCTGATATAATGGATAACATTTAATCACCTTCACTATATACTACATCCCCCAATATAACTTGTGTAAGATGTGGTTCCAATTCAGTTGGTCTTACTGCTACTCATTTGTCATTTCACTTAAGTTCTTTGCTCAAGAGAACCTATCAAAGATGAATTTCCACACTACTGTTTGTGCTCATCTTGATAAGCAAAACAAAAGACCTTCATGTCTCATTTAACATGACATAAAGTACCTGTCATTGGCTGTTAGAACACAGCATTGTCCACCATAGCCAACATGTCTTCATCTTCTATTAGAAATATAGAGGGGATGAATACATATGAAGGATCCCAATCTCCAAGTAGACTAAAGAAACCTCACCACTTATTTTACAGATTGTGACAGAGATATATTCTCATTAACTAATTTAATTTATTGCTGTTGAACAGGTGTAAGCATTAGAGTCAATGGAAGGAAGCTGTACTGGAGGTAATGAAAATATTCACACACTCAAACTTACACTCTGCCCAAAATGCAAACTGCGATATTAATTATTTGGGCAGGAGTATTACAAATCAACAAAACGATAACAACTTTGTAATCTTCCAAGAAAAATAAAGTATTATTTTCTCATATTGTTTGTCAGAAAGATTTTGTACTGTATACAATTTGGCTATTTCCTTGATTAATGCATTTTCAAATGACTGTTGACAACCAGAAAAATAAAAACTTCAGTTTGGATTATATGCTAAATAATAACATTAAACTCTTCAATTATTTTACACCTTAACAGCATAAAATAGTAATGATCTTACATCTGTATGTAAGAGGACTAGTGGGACTAAGGTGACTGTACCGTACATGCAAGGTGACTGTAACTTTGTATGTAAGAGGATTCTGTACATAGGTAGGATGACTGTACCTTTGTATGTAAGAGGACTCTATACATGTACAGTGACTGTACCACTGTATGTCAGAGGACTTGGTGCATATGTATGTAAGGTGACTGTATCTTTGTATGTAAGAGGATTCTGTATATAGGTAAGGTGACTGTACCTTTGTATATCGATTCTGTACATATGTATGTATAGGGGCTACTGTACATATGTATGGTGTCTGTACCATTGTAAGTAAGAGGACTCTATACATACAAGACTGTCTGTAGGGATTATACAGTTTATCTTATCTCAATGTCCAATATCTGTATGCATTATACAGTTTATCTTATCTCAATGTCCAATGTTTGTATGCACTATATAGTTTATCTTATCTCAGGTCCAATGTCTGTATGAATTATACAGTCTATCTTATCTCAATGTCCAATGTCTGTATGAATTATACAGTTTATCTTATCTCAGGTCCAATGTCTGTATGAATTATACAGTCTATCTTATCTCAATGTCCAATGTCTGTATGAATTATACAGTTTATCTTATCTCAATGTCCAATATCTGTATGCATTATACAGTTTATCTTATCTCAATGTCCAATATCTGTATGCATTATACAGTTTATCTTATCTCAATGTCCAATATCTGTATGCATTATACAGTTTATCTTATCTCAATGTCCAATATGTCTATGCATTATACAGCTTATCTTATCTCAATGTCCAATATCTGTATGCATTACACAGTTTATCTTATCTCAATGTCCAATATCTGTATGCATTATACTGTTTATCTTATCTCAGTGTCCAATATCTGTATGCATTATACAGTTTATCTTATCTCAATGTCCAATATCTGAATGCATTATACAGTTTATCTTATCTCAATGTCCAATGTCTGTATGAATTATACAGTTTATCTTATCTCAATGCCCAATATCTGTATGCATTTTACAGTTTATCTTATCTCAATGTCCAATGTTTGTATGCACTATATAGTTTATCTTATCTCAATGTCCAATGTCTGTATGAATTATACAGTTTATCTTATCTCAATGTCCAATATCTGTATGCATTATATTGTTTATCTTATCTCTTTGTCCAATATCTGTATGAATTATACAGTTTATCTCAATGCCCAATATCTGTATGCATTATACAGTTTATCTTATCTCAGGTCCAATGTCTGTATGAATTATATAGACCAATATTTCAAATGTTTCTGACAAATGGTTTTGCCTTTTACAGCAGAATATTTTGTGCCCATCAAATTGCATGTAACACAATATTCATTACCAATTATGCACAAGTCTAAAGGTTTCACTCTGCACTGTTCTAGCTTGACTTTGAGGCATGTATGCAACTTGTATTTGATCAGGCCTCTATTCTAATATCTTGTATTCACACCTAATTGATAATGTACATGCTTAATGGTCGAATATATCTCTCAAGTTAGGTGCTGCATAACATCAAATTTAATGTAAATTTTATTCAATCACACTTATCACTTTTAATTTAACCCAATGCCAACAAATTAATAAACTCATATAGTCCATAGATGCCAACCCCAGAGTACAAAAATACTGACTGCTTATTTCAATAGATTTTCAGGAACAAATTCTGATTTTTACAACGTTAATGCATATGTAAGTACTTATGACATCAACAACCATCAGTAAAACCTGACAATAACTTCTAATTATTTAATGTGAGGAGTTGTACTCTTGGAACTCCTGAGTAAGTCATCAGATACTGGCTGTTTATAGAAGCCTATTCTACACCTTGTCTTTTCAATCATTATTGATTCCAATGTACCATGTTTCACTGATTATATATTCTACAACTTGTCTTTTCAATCATTATTGATTCTTTTGTATCATGTTTCACTGATTATATATTCTACACCTTGTCTTTTCAATCATTATTGATTCTAAATTACCATGTTTCACGGATTATATGATTTTTGTATACCTTTTTGTTTTACTGAACAAAAAATTCTCTAACAAACAGCATTAAAGTGTGATAAAGAATTAAGTCCTAATAAAATAATACTGATGACATATTTTGTTTGAGCACACAAGTAATTCTTTGCTATTTTACTGTCTGGAACAGATGTACAAAAAAAACATTAACATAACTAGCAACTGAAATAGGATGGTTAATTTCTAAAAGAAATTCAGTAAAGCAAAGTTCTGATTGAATTAAATCAAGGTTCTCCCTGGTATTTATCAACTGTTTGATTCTTCAATATAATACTAGGTCAAAGTTTCTAAAACCCTTGCCCTTGCAAAAAACATTTATATCCTATATTGTGTCACCTCAGATAAAATAATGAGAGAGTTCATTCTACATCTCAGACTGGGAAGAACCCTGGAGTTGCTGTCACATTCGCCTTCGTTCATCACAGGTGACATTGTCAAATTCTTAAACCTTACACCAAACCAACCACCCACCCCAGTTCAGAAATTTTTTTGTGATTAACATTTGAGAAAAGTCCAAGTTTTCACCTTCTGCTCATGCGCCAGCAAACAAACCAATGAAAAACATTTTCTTTAGCAAAACTAGCTATTTGTCTAACAGAATATTGCTTGGAAGTCGATGTATTAGGATGAATTCAGAAATAATGCCCAAAATGTGTTTCCTACTTGCATTTCATGCGAAAACAGCATAAACCTCCAAGGGTTAACGTGTTAAAGGCCTTGTGCAATAAAACAGCCCATAATATAACCTAGGTAAAGGCATGGATCCCATTTATTTGGCTTAATGACCTTGTGCATAAAAAAAAACAATATAACAAGGATATGGACATGGATCACAATTGGCTTCAATCCCCTGTGCATAAAGCAGTCTCTGATATAACATGGACAAATCGTAAGGCAGACCCTGATATAACATGGACAGATCAAAAGGTGGACCCTGATATAACATGGACAGATCACAAGGCAGGTCCTGATATAACATGGACAGATCACAAGGCAGATCATGATATAACATGGACAGATCACAAGGCAGGTCCTGATATAACATGGACAGATCACAAGGCAGATCATGATATAACATGGACAGATCACAAGGCAGATCTTGGTATAATGGATCCCATTGAATCACCTTCACTATATACAGCATCCCCCTAATAAAATATGGACAGATCACAAGGCAGGCCCAGATGCAACATGGACAGATCACAAGGCAGACCATGGTATAATGGATTCCATTCAATTGCCTTCACTATATACAACATCCTCAAATATAACTTGTGTAAGACATAGTTCCAATTTGGCTGGTCTTACTGCTACTCATGTCATTTTACTTTAGTTCTTTGCTCAAGAGAACCTATCAAAGATGAATTACCACACTACTGTTTGTGCTCATCTTGATAAGCAAAACAAAAGACCTTCATGTCTCATTTATTATGACATCAAGTACCTGTCATTGGCTGTTAGAACACAGCATTGTCCACCATAGCCAACAAGTCTTCATCTTCTATTAGAAATATAGAGAGGATGAATACATATGAAAGATCCCAATCTCCAAGTAGACTAAAGAAACCTCACCACTTATTTTACAGATTGTGACAGAGATATATTCTCATTAACTAATTTAATTTATTGCTGTTGAATAGATGTAAGCATTAGAGTCAATGGAAGGAAGCTGTACTGGAGGTAATGAATACATTTGCATGCTCAGACTCCAAGACGCTGTGGCATGCGCAGTGGCCACATCCTAGAAAAGAGCCTCGACTGGCAGGCTAAACCAGGCTGAGGGTAGATGATGGGTCTTAAGCTCTCAGTGAGTTAGTGTGTTCCATTAATTTTTGCTAATTTTTACTTTGATTCATTTTTTTTTAAAAATGTAGTAAGTCATCTGAATATTTTAATTATTAATTATTATTGAGAATAACACGTACATGTTAATAGTTCTGTCTTCTATACTACTACTACTACTAATCATAATGTAAAAATTAGCTGAATAAAAAAAAAGCTCATTTGATCTATGTTGTAGTGTTCCACATGGGTCTGTTCTTGGACCTGCTCTCTTCATTCTATACACTCAGCCGCTCTCAAGTATCATAGATCATCATCCAGTGTCTCACCAATTGTATGTCATGACACCCAAATATACAAATCTTGCCACTTAACTGAAGTTAATGCTACCATCCAAGGAGTAGAGAGGTGCATTTCTAATGTGAAATCATGGATGACATGTAACAAGCAGCAGATGAATGATGATAAAACTGAGGCTGTTCTGATCACAACACAGACTTTTTCATTCACATTCTTTACCTCAAAAAATAAATATCAGCAACACCAACATTAATTTCACACAGTCAGTAAAAAAACCTAAGTGTTACTCTGGATAGTACTCTCACACTGCACCAACATGTCACAAACATATGCAAGGTTGCATAACTTAAGCTAAGAAGCATCAGTTCCATTCGCAAATATCTTTCAGTTGATGCCACTAAAACACTTGTGTGTTCATTAGTGCTTTCAAGACTGGACTATTGTAACCAATTCCATCTGGTTCATCTCAATATCTACTGCAGAAACTTCAAAACACATCTAATTGAATCATCCTTAGAGTACCACAATCAAAGCACACCTCCCCGCTGCTCTGTACCCTACAATGGCTATCCAATCTATCCAGAATCAAACATAAAATTTGTTCTCTGTGCTACGTTTCACTGACGGAATCCAGTCCAACATACCTATATGTCCTCACCCATGTGTACACACCAGCAAGATACTTACACTCCTCTACTCCTCTACTGACATTCATATCCTCATTATTCCTGCTATGAAAATGAAGTCATATGGAAAACATTCTTTTCCATACAAGGGCCCAGCAACATGGAATGAATTGTCTATTGAAATTAGACACAAGGACACAGTGATCCCTTTCAAGAGTGAAAACTCACCTTTATCGACTACAAAAACAAACTTAAAGATCTAATAATGTACTATAATCCTGACTGCTTATGACAAAAATAGATTTTCAGGAACAAATTCTGATTTTTAAAATGTTAATGCATATGTAAGTACTTATGACATCAACAACCATCAGTAAAACCTGACAATAACTTCTAATTATTTAATGTGAGGAGTTGTACTCTTGGAACTCCTGAGTAAGTCATCAGATACTGGCTGTTTATAGAAGCCTATTCTACACCTTGTCTTTTCAATCATTATTGATTCCAATGTACCATCTTTCACTGATTATACGAATTCTGTGCAACGTTTTTTTTACTGAACTAAAAATCCTTTCACATTCAGCACTAAAGTGTGGCCAAGAAAGAAGTCCTAACATAAAATAACCCAGATGACTGTTTTCATTCTAGTACACAAGTAATCCTTTGGTATTTTACTGTCTGGAAAAAGTGCCAAAAAAAAAATCATTAACATCGCTAGCAACTGATACAGGATGGTTCCTTTCTAACAGAAATTTAGTAAAACAAAGTTCTGATTGAATTACATCAAGGTTCACTCTGGTATTTGTAAACAAAACTGTTTGATTCTTCAATATATGACCAGGTAAAAGTTTCTAAAACCCTTGCCCTTGCAAAAAAACATTGATATCCTATATTGTGTCACCTCAGATAAACTAATGACAGAGTTCATTCTACATCTCAGACTGGGCAAAACCCTGGAGTTGCTGTCACATTCGCCTTGGTTCATCACAGGTGACAATGTTAAATTTCAAAACCTCCCGTCAACCCCTGTTCAGAAACTTTTGTGATTAACATTTGAGAAAATATATTTTTTTAAATGATGATAAATCTGGCTTTAGTCAGGAACAGACCCATTGTGAATCACATCCAACTTCGAATCTTGGAAAGAAATTACCGGCACATACACAAATACAGCATTGATTATCCCATTAATATCTTAAAATTAAAAATCATATCTTTACCTGTCCATGAAAGAGTTTGCAATTCGGAAAGATGTTGCAATCAGTAGCCAGTACAATGTTAATCCATGCTATTTTGGGGAAGCGATATATGATGAGGTACAGTGGAATGAGGTAAGTAAGAAAAAATAAATATATATATACTGTATACAAAAGGCAAAGATATCCGTCACTTCAATGGCTACTTGTAAATAAAATAAATAAAAAGCCACCAAAAATATTTTAATTCAATCAAATCTAGATTTCTATCCATTTCTTTTATGTGCCAAACATTACACAATAATGAAATCTAAATAAAACTGATTTTAACATAGGTCTTTTTTATTTATTTATATTTCAGTGTCATTTGTAAGATGTCAGCAGCTATACTCACTTTTTAACAGTGAGTAATAGCAAATATCAAGCCACCAGCAATCTATGCACTGCCAGTGGTCCCATCTTTTACAATGTAATCAAAAGGGATTAAGTAGAGAAACTGAGGAAATAAATTTAGGAGTATCCAACAATAATATTCTTTAGTGTGTGCTTGTGGATTTTTAAAAAAAAAATCTATTTACACCCCTGTATATTGCAAGCTGCAACTAATGGAGACAGTAGCTGCCTTGACAGGTTAGCATGCCAGTCTTATGACTGAAAGAATATGGTTTTGAATTCAACAACTGGATCAGCCATTGTTAGCTGCTATTGTGTGTCTTTGGGCAAAGCACACCTTCCACTTGACATGGCACTGAATTACCTACTAATGATGCTATGCATTGAAAAGCCAAACCAATCCAAGTGCAACAATAACAGACCATAACTCTAAAAAAACATGATATAAAATGATTTTGTTTTAAAAATTAAAATGCACATATATAATTCACTTGAAATCCAGGATGATCCTGGTGCAAAAATCAAACAAAGAAAGAAAAGTTGTTGAAGGGACTGACAATCTATTGGGTGAAGAAAAAAAAATCCAGGAATTCAAGATGAGACAATTCTTCCTTTTAACTTCTGAATGTTGAAACCAGCTCTGATATTCTCAACAATAACAAGATTTTCAAATTAGCTGCCATGGTGGACATACTGAGCATATGACTGGAACTGTTTTCTTTCAGGATCACATTGACATTATTAGCATTCCTATGGTGAAACCATCATGTCAATATGAACAACAATTCAGGGAGAGTAGTGACAGCAAGATTATCAAGAACAGCCCTTGTGGATACAGCTATAATGGATACAACCATTGTGGATACAGTCATACTGGATACAGCCATTGTGGATACAGCCATACTGAATGCATGGCAGGTAAAGTTTCACTCAGAACCAATTAGGCATCTTAAAAAGTCTACTTATGAAAACTATGCTTTACAGCCACACATTGGGGAGGAGTTTTCTCAAAATGGCCAAAATTAGCCATACTGAAGATCTGTTTGCATCATTTTCATTTAGGACAAACTAGACACCATAGGAACTCTTCAGATGCAAATTGTGTCAAATGACTTTCCATTTACAAGTACTGACAAGATTTATACTGTCTATAAATAGCAAAGTGAAATTTCTGAAATCCCTTACTGTCTTTATATTGTCTATAAATAGCAAAGTGAAATTTCTGAAATCCCTAACTCTGTCATTATACTGTCTATATATAGCAAAGTGAAATTTCTGAAATCCTTTAGTGTCTTTATATTGTCTATAAATAACAAAGTGAAATTTCTGAAATCCCTAACTCTCTCTTTATACTGTCTATATATAACAAAGTGAAATTTCTGAAATCCCTTACTCTGTCTTTATACTGTCTATAAATAGCAAAGTGAAATTTCTGAAATCCCTTACTCTGTCTTTATACTGTCTATAAATAGCAAAGTGAAATTTCTGAAATCCCTAACTCTGTCATTATACTGTCTATATATAGCAAAGTGAAATTTCTGAAATCCCTTACTCTGTCATTATACTGTCTATATATAACAAAGTGAAATTTCAGATATCCCTTATTCTGTCTTTATGCGGTCTATAAATAGCAAAGTGAAATTTCTGAAATCCTTTACTCTATCTTTATACTGTCTATAAATAGCAAAGTGAAATTTCTGAAATCCCTAACTCTGTCATTATACTGTCTATATATAACAAAGTGAAATTTCTGAAATCCCTTACTCTGTCTTTATACTGTCTATAAATAGCAAAGTGAAATTTCTGAAATCCTTTACTCTATCTTTATACTGTCTATAAATAGCAAAGTGAAATTTCTGAAATCCCTAACTCTGTCATTATACTGTCTATATATAGCAAAGTGAAATTTCTGAAATCCCTAACTCTGTCTTTATACTGTCTATAAATAGCAAAGTGAAATTTCTGAAATCCCTAACTCTGTCATTATACTGTCTATATATAGCAAAGTGAAATTTCTGAAATCCTTTACTGTCTTTTTATTGTCTATAAATAGCAAAGTGAAATTTCTGAAATCCCTTACTGTCTTTATATTGTCTATAAATAGCAAAGTGAAATTTCTGAAAACCCTAACTCTGTCATTATACTGTCTATATATAACAAAGTGAAATTTCTGAAATCCCTTACTCTGTCTTTATACTGTCTATAAATAGCAAAGTGAAATTTCTGAAATTCCTAACTCTGTCATTATACTGTCTATATATAACAAAGTGAAATTTCTGAAATCCCTTACTCTGTCTTTATACTGTCTATAAATAGCAAAGTGAAATTTCTGAAATCCCTAACTCTGTCATTATACTGTCTATATATAGCAAAGTGAAATTTCTGAAATCCTTTACTGTCTTTTTATTGTCTATAAATAGCAAAGTGAATTTCTGAAATCCCTTACTGTCTTTATATTGTCTATAAATAGCAAAGTGAAATTTCTGAAATCCCTTACTCTGTCATTATACTGTCTATAAATAGCAAAGTGAAATTTCGGAAATCCCTTACTCTGTCTTTATACTTGTAGTACATGCTGACTGAGACCATCTCTGAACTTGGTGTGGGTGGACTTTTAGATGAATACACTGGGAATCCACTCGCACTTTGTGAGGAACGCACTCGAACACCTGATGCATAGACTGCCAACTCTGACAATGTCCTGCAAAATATATATATATATATATATATATATATATATATATATATATATATATATATATATATATATATATATATATATATATATATATATATATATATATATAAATATATATAGATAGAGAGAGAGAGAGAGAGAGAAAGAGACAGATGGACAGAGACAGATAGACAAATAGACAGATAGTATGCAGATTACAGACAGATACAGACTTAACATCTGTTATATGCAATTCTCATTTAACAAGCTATTTAACAAAAATACTTCAAATAGATTACCTATTAGTTGTCAGTGATTTTAATACAACATTTAAGGCCATTTTCCTCATACCCTTGGCTTGTTTTAACAAAATAAAAAAATAAAGTGGTACTCTATTAAAGACCTAACAAGAAAAGTCAACCTCACATTTGATGCACATTGTCCTGTATTAAGTATAAAACTTGTTCTCATAAGTCTCCATTATATCAAGCCACCCCACCCCAAGATGTCATCTCGTGTTTACAGATACAGTGGGCTAATAAGACTGAGAATATTTAATCCTATATTACATAAGATGTGTGGGCTGAAAATTTGGGCTCTTGTATGAAGCTGATCTCATATGATTGCCTCCAAATAAAAAAAAAAAAATGCTTTGATTTGTTAATAAATGAATTTCCGTGAATAAAAGCTCACAAAATCAATACAATCTGACTTATCAATGTTTTCAAGCAACTTTGAATTTATAAAGTTAAATATGAAAACAATGGTTCCCTCTTGAATATCCCCTAACCCCTGCCCGCCCTGTGGCCATCCACTTTATATGTCCAGAATTTGATGACACTGTCAAGCTCATGTTCAAAAGTACACATCTAAGATAGCCACCCCTCTGATACAACCAGTGGCCAGGTTATTGCTGCAAAATCTGTCAAACTTAACTCTCACAATAGGATACATAATTTGGGTTTACAGATGGAAATCTCACCAATATTTGTTAATTTCTAAATTAAACATTTTGACATTTTTTTCCTAAATGAAGCTAGGGTATCTAGCTTTAATCCATATAAAATTGTAAGTAATACGAAGATATGGGTTTTTTCTGAATATGATTTTGTTCCTTTGATAATTACTGCTTATTATTTCCTCCGATGATTAACAATAATTTGACAAGCTCACTTCTTTTACGAAGATGGAGAAAATGTAATAGCTCAAAAAACAGCTCAACAGTGGTGTACTTGCTAAATAAGGAATAAGTTACTGCAAAAAAGTGCAAAATGTTTCAAGGAAAAGAAGTGAAAGCAATTTATCTAAATGAAAGAGTTCTTTGTACACTGATGTGTTTTTTTTATTTATGGTTTAACGCCATTTTTCAGCACAATATAGGCTATACATGGCGGCCAGTATTAATGGTGGAGGAAGAAACCGTACAAACCCCGGAAAGAACCACCGACCCACGAGAAGCTACTGGCAAGCTTTCTCACATAACTACATTTGCCGAATCTTAGACTCGAACACACGCAGACAGAGGTGAGATGGCAGTGGTCCGTAACGGACAGCGCTTTAGACCACTCGGCCACTCGGGGCCCCGATCACTGATGTGAAATTTGATGTCATAGAGATTCAAAAATCACTGCTAGTTATACATCCATGAAGGGGATAATTAAATGCATAGAAAATTTTAGTTATCAGACAGATGTTTGAATTCTAATGTTATTTACAAAGTGGCTTTCCACCATGATTGGTGATTATTCTTAGTTTTAAATAAAAAGATTAAAAAATTAAATTACATAAATTTGATTTCTAAAATGAAGCCATTTTATATTTAAGAAATAGTCTATTTTGCCTTTCTGCATATTTAGTTATTATTTACATCTGTCAGAGCCCTCCTTCCCCCAAAAAACTCCACACCTTCTATAAGAACATTTTCAAACTGCAGAAGAGATGGCCTTATAATAGGGGGACCACGGTAAATAATGATTTTTTTTGTGCAAAAGTGTACATCCCAAAGAAAAAAATTAGATCTTTTTTTAAATTAAAAGTTTAATATGGCTTAAACAACTGAAATTCTTTGTGCCTTGCATTTCATGCAAGAATATGTAAAGTGTTTATTATCTTTTTTAACAGTATAAATCGATAGATGCAGTTAAATAACTTACTTTGGTGTGACATCTGGTCTACCAAATCCTTTCTTGGCTTCTTTTGATCTTCCAAAACATACAAGGTAACCTAGAGAAAAAGGATTACAGTGAGTATTCCTGAATTCCACTGATAAATATATATCATTGATTGTGCACATGGTTCAATGGCAAGGCACCAAAGCACTATCTGTATGGAACATGGACTCCACAACCAAGAGTTAATTAAGTTACAAAAGTTGCTTTGAAGTATTTGAACACTGATTTAAACCACTCTATGAATCATTGATTACATACAAGTACCTCACCAATATGAATCATTGATTACATACAGGTACCTCACCTCTATGAATCATTGATTACATACAGGTACCTCACCAATATGAATCAATGATTACATACAGATACCTTACCTTTATGAATCATTGATTACATCGATACCTCACCTCTATGAATCACTGATTACATACAGATACCTCACCTCTATGAATCATTTATTACATACAGATACCTCACCTCTATGAATCATTGATTACATAGATTCCTCACCTCTATGAATCATTGATTACATACAGATACCTCACCTCTATGAATCATTGATTACACAGATACCTCACCTCTATGAATCATTGATTACATACAGGAACCTCACCAATATGAATCATTGATTACATAGATACATCACCTCTATGAATCATTGATTACATACAGATACCTCACCTCTATGAATCATTGATTACATAGATACCTCACCTCTATGAATCATTGATTACATAGATACCTCACCTCTATGAATTATTGATTATATACAGGTACCTCACCTCTATGAATCACTGATTACATACAGATACCTCACCTCTATGAATCATTGATTACATAAAAGAATTTGAACTCTATGAATCATTGATTACAAACAGGTACCTCACCTCTATGAATCAATGATTACATACAGATACCTCACCTCTATGAATCATTGATTACATAAAAGAATTTCTCCTCTATGAATCATTGATTACATAAGGTACCTCACCTCTATGAATCATTCATTACAAACAGATACCTCATCAATATGAATCATTGATTACATAGATACCTCACCTCTATGAATCATTGATTACACAGATACCTCACCTCTATGAATCATTGATTACATACAGGTACCTCACCAATATAAATCAATGATTGCATACAAGTACCACACCATACCTTTCAATCAATAATTACATCTAAGGTAGCTCACCTATATGAATCAATAATTACATACAGGTAGCTCATCTCTTTGAATCGAGGATTACATACCGGTAGCTCATATCTATGAACCAACAATTACATACAAGGAACTCATCTCTATGGATGATTGATTACATACAGGTACCTCATCTCTCTGAACCAATGATTACATACTGGCAGCTTATCTCAATGAATCAATAATTACATACAGGTAGCGCATCTCTTTGAATCAATGATTATATACAAGGTAGATAAACCTATGAATCAAGGATTGCATGCAAATAGCTCATCTCTTTGAATCAACGTGTAGATACATGGAGCTCATCTCTATGAATTACTGATTACATACAGGTACCTCATCTCTCTGAATTAATACCTACATACAGATAGCTCATCTCTTGGAATCAATGATTACATACCCGGTATGGTAGCTCATCTCAATGAATCAATGATTACAAACTGGCAACTTATCTCTATGAACGACTGAGTCTAATAAAACAGTAGGAAAAATATGGTTGCTGAAAAGACTGGAGGGTCGATAGATAAAGAAAAAAGATTAATTTCGTGTATCTATTTTAAATATAAAATCTTTGTTTTTAAATCTGTTTCAGACGCTACTATACTTGTCTACATAAAGATGCTCAATTTTACTGGGTTAAATTTACAGGCTTGAACAACCTTGCGGTGACAACTAATATGACCAATATCATGATATTAAAAGTACAGTTCATGCATAAGTATTTACCTTGATTAGCCACTAACAGCTGAGGCCTTACATGAAATGTATGCAATCTACTCATCTATTTACAATATTCATTCACAAGCACAGTACAGTTACCCAGCTGAGAGTAACTGATCACAGAATATACTACAGTAACTAACACTGACAGTTTTACCACTAAAATACATGACAGGATACTTTTATTTCACACAGTTCATATTAAAATACATGACAGGATACTTTTATTTCACACAGTTCATATTAAAATACATGACAGGATACTTTTATTTCACAGTTCATATTAAAATACAAGACAGGATACTTTTATTTCACACAGTTCATATTAAAATGATAAGAAATTTCTAAATTGCATCTATGGGTGAGTTCCCCACTTTAAAAGTGCCTTCCCTGGGTACATGTATGTTTTAATGGAACAGCCCATATACTAAAGCCAATAAAAAAATGAAATATAGGTCACAATGACCTTGATTTGCTGCAATGATGTAGTATTAATAGATAAGCATATCACAATGTCATGATTCCAGCGTGCACAGTACCTGAGAAATGAACATTGTTGCAAAATTTAGGCCAAATCAATGAAGTATACAATTATGGGTCATAACGAACTTCTTATAACACATCCAGATATACCAGTATCTTCATACACTAGCATGCCATCTCTGTTTGAATGGAAAAATTACTTGAGAATTTCCAGTAAACATAAGAACTGTATTATTCCTGATTTTAAAAGAGTATCCCTACTAGACCATGTTTTACAAGTATTATGTAACATGAATCTTTTAGTCATCAAATTTTAGTATTTGTGTAGAACAAGGTATCTCATCAAACAATTATAGGGTTACCGCATTTGTATGGGAAAATATTAACAAGTTTTTTCAGGCGGATACTGCGTGTCTTGTGGGAGTTCATATTTTCCCATATAAATGCAGTAGCCTCTTTATTATATACTCATTTTCTTGTTCAAACCTAAGGTTTAATTATAAATGTACACTAAAAAAAAAAAAGTAACTGAATTTATACTGTATTCCAAAATAAATACACAACTGTCGAGTTATCAATACACAACAATATTAATGTACACCCTGAGAAATTTGAACTTAGATAAGCACAACATCACTTTTAAAAAAATTGAAATTTAGAGTCATATTGTGAATGAAGGCACAATGCAACAGCTATTCCAGCTGGTCTCAAACGAATGGATTTGGGGCTTTTTTTTGTCTATTCTGCTCAATTCCACTGATTATGGTCTGGATTTAGCTGTGTCAATTTCACATGAAGTACATGGGATTTGAACAGGGAGGGATGCATTTTGACTCGGCAGCATGTGTTTCTGTTTCTATTCTGTTATTGAAATATTAGGAATCATAATGGGGGAAAATATGAACTCTTGCAACTTCAATTATCAAAAATATGCTAAAGAATATCACATTAATTTCAATTTGAGTGGAGTAAGGAGAATGTTATTGCAGTTGGAATGAAGTCCAAATTACAGTACAATTTCAAACTGTATCATCAAGCTTTAGAACCCATGGCAAAGTTCAAATAATTCAGATTTACAGAACTAAGAAAGTAAATTCTGAGGAAATTCAAGATGCAAAATACAAGTATATTTTCTGCCATTCATATTACCAGCTAAAGAAGAAAAGTGTATGCCTTATTCTTTGTATGGACTCCAGTTTTGTTATGACCTGCATGGCATCTATCGCTAGCCTAAATCTGAAACATTAACAACAAAGTTAATGCTGAAAATTGCAAAGCGGCTGGTGTACGACAATCTATTCAGCCAGCATAAATAAAAATTCTTTGTCGTTTTGGCTTATTGGCTCTGAGGCCTTTACTTTTCTATTTAAACCATCAGTTGCATTTTTTCCCCATCAATTTAGTACTTTCACCTATAATATAGTTTGTTTCTTTGTTTGATTAGGATTTATAATGTAGCATTAACAATTTTTCAGTCATATCACTACGATGTCTGCAGTGAGGCAGTTTATAGTGATGTCTAGCACTGGGGTATCATGCCACAGACACCCAGTCACATTATCCTGACACCAGGCCGACCAGTCCTAACCTCCTAATGCTGTGCGCCAAGCAAGGCAGCTGTTAGTACCATTTTTGTAAGTCTTTGGAATGACTCGAATGGGGATCGAACCCACTATCTCCCGCTTCCGCTGTGGATGCTCTAACCACTAGGCCACTGGCGCGGTTCAATATAAAATAGTATATCTCTGATAGATATGCGATAGCTCTTGCCCTCAGTATTGTTTTTCTATGCTATTTTGATAATACCACAGAGAGCAATGGTCATCATCTGAAACGTTATGAACAATTCTCCTAAATACTTGTTTAAATGATCTCACATTTGTTGTGGACAGTGTGAATAACATAAATTTGATTGTTTGAAAGTTTCAATAAACTAGTCCACATTGTTCACTTCATCATTTCTACTTTCAAATAGATGAAACAGCTGCTTTGGGACATCTACAAAAAAAATCTAATACACTAAAACCTTAAGTGTACATGGTTTGTTTACAATACACTATACTATTTTTAGGCACTCGTTGTTGTGTTTAGTTTTATAAAATGATTCTGACAATGTCAAGTTATCAGACAAAAAGATGGAGTATATAATAATGGGAACTGTGCTATAATGTATCTCACTTTAAAACAGCTAAAGGAAACATAATAACCAAGTCATACCATGCTAACAAAGGAGGGAGGGGGGGGACAACAATGGGCTGATTCAATATTACCTGCAGGGCAGAATTTAGCCCCACATGTCCTTGGGAATGGAATCGATTCATCTTGGTATGCAGAAAACAATCCTGACTGCAGTAGTTTACTGGAAGCCTGTGGCATTGGGAATGTATCTGAGTCAGGGGTCTTCTTCTCCTCCAGCTGCAAGATAGAATAAAACAAAGAACGATATACCCCTGTAAAATCTTTTCACCTAAGACACAGACCTGTTGTTTATCTCAAAACTAGATTTGCCAATAAGGTCTATGTCAAATTTCTTATCTTTGCCTTGTGTGATCCAGTTACCAGATACACCTTATACGCTTCCTAACAGCCCCCATATTTTATGTAGCAAATTATTGTCACTCTTGGTGTGGTCACAGATGCATCACAGTCTGATGATGTGACCACATATGCAGTAGTTGTTGTTGTTGCAATAGTAGGGTTTAACGCCATTTTTCAGCACACGATAGGCTATACATGGCGGCCAATATTACCAGTGGAGGAAGAACCTGGGAAAACCCATGGATAGAACCACTGACAAATGAGAAGCTACTGGCAAGCTTTCTCACATGCCCACAATAGTCGAATCTGAGATTCAAATCCATGCAGCCAGAGGTGAGATGGCAGTGATCTATAAAGAAGAGTGCTTTAGACCACTCGGCCTCTCATGGCCACCCCCACCCCCCATATGCAGTGGACAAATGATGATGATGATGCAGATATTGACTGTTGATGTGATCACAGATGCTGCAAACAAGCTGCAGATACTGCACAGACTGTTAATGAGGCTACAGATACTGTATGAAATATCGATGTTGATGCAGATACTGTGACATGACTGCAGATGCTGATGCAGCTGCAAATGCTTCATAGACTGCTGATGTGGTTTTGATGTGGTTACAGATTTTATACACTATTAATGGGTTTTCATGTGTTACACTGTTGATGTGGTTACAGATGTTACACACCATTAATGGGTTTACATGTGTTACACTGTTGATGTGGTTACAGATGTTACACCATTATTGGGTTTTCATGTGTTACACTGTTGATGTGGTTACAGTCATTACACACCATTAATGGGTTTACATGTGTTACACTGTTGATGTGGTTACAGATGTTACACACCATTAATTGGTTTACATGTGTTACACTGTTGATGTGGTTACAGATGTTACACACCATTAATGGGTTTACATGTGTTACACTGTTGATGTGGTTACAGATGTTACACACCATTAATGGGTTTACATGTGTTACACTGTTGATGTGGTTAGATATGCCAGACAGTGTTGATAATTTAATCATTCAACTTTTTTTCAATCTCAATGAATTTTAAACCTTTTTTGAACTGTACCAAATGATCTTGCTGGAATACTCCATAGGTATATTAAATTAAATTCAAACCAGTTTACCAGATGGTCTGAGGATGTACTATATGGGATGAACAAGGTAAGGTAACTTTAGACAGTGATAACTATTGTTGTTGTAGGGTTTAACGCCATTTTTCAGCACATGATAGGCTATACATGGCGGTCAGTATTATTGGTGGAGGAAGAACCTTGGAAAACCTTCAGAAAGAACCACCGACCCACAATAAGCTACTGGCAAGCTCTCACATAACTACATAAGCCGAATCTTAGACTCGAACCCACACAGACAGAAGTGTTATGGCATTAGGGAGAGCACTTTAGACCACTCGGCCACTCGGGGCCCCTTACAGCGATAATTATAGTGATAGACTGCTCCAATTATTAGCATAGTACGTTATATAAATATATATTCTTTCTTTTACTAGTTACTGCCATACGCACTACTGTCAATGCATACTTAGAAGTTAATATTACTATTTAATTTGTGTGTGAATGATGGTAACATTCATGTGAACTGGTAAATTTTAAATTTTTATATATTTCTTTCTTGTTCTATATCACAAAAATGTATGCAAAATATGAAGTGCAGTGAATGAACTTTAAATAATTCAGCATAGCAAGAGTTGTATTTTAAAGATTGTTGCAAAAAAGGATGCCATTATCAGAACTAAATCACTGGTAGCAATTATTGTTTAATGAGATTTATTTTATTTTCCCTCTCTTTATCAAGATTCTGGGTCCCTCAGTATAACATATATGATGTCACAGATCCCATTTTGAGGGACAAATGATGTAGTTTAATGCTGAACCTGCCTTAGTATAAGTATTGCTTGATAACAATAGATACTAACTTATGTCAAATCGAATGGCAAACTTGTACAGACCCATCTCTGCCATCACATACTCCATACTCCACCAGTAATCTGCAGCATCTTATGAGTGATCAGTAGAATAAACAACATGGACCCTGATCTGCTGGTGTGTTATGCAATGGCAGATCAGGTTCTATGTTGTTTACAGTTAAACTAGACTTGTACATTAGTATTATTGAGATTTATTTTTACACTTCTGCTGTGGTTAACATACAAAGCTTAATTTACTTCTGGGCACTTTTTAATGCCAGAAATGTGATAACTACATCTTGCCATTTGCTAATACAGGCAAGATAAAAATGTTAAGTTACCATACCGTCATTCTGTCAAATGCTGCTGAAAACTGACGAAGACAGGGCTCCAGACAATTAGTGTTTCTCTTCACAAACTTCTGAGCTGTGTCCACAAGCACCTGCCAATAAAGGATTATTTTAATAAACTATTACCAAGTTTTCAATTTAAATTTTATAAGATTTATACAAACAGATAAAATATACTATTGTAGATTGGGAAAAAGGAATTACAGTAAATCAATGGGGCCCCAAGTGTCCGAGTGGTCTAAAGCGCTCTCCATTATGGATCACTGCCATCTCACCTCTGTCTGCATGGGTTTGAGTCTAAGGTTCGGCTAATGTAGTTATGTGAGAAAGCTTGCCAGTAGCTTCTCATGGGTCAGTGGTTCTTTCCGGGTGTTTTCCGGGGTTCTTCATCCACCTATAATACTGGCCGCCATGTATAGCCTATCGTGTGCTGAAAAATGGCGTTAAACCCTACAGCAACAACTGCAGTAAAATCAACCTTAACAGACTTGAACATATGGAGAACCAATGTTCACAAAGAACAATATATGGAATCCCCAAATAATATTCCTATATAATTTTAAATTCATGTTATTGACATTTGGCCCAAGGATTAGACAAATCACAGAAAATTAGCAGCAGAGAGGGTGAGCCGGACAACATTTTTAGACAAGTATTCACTGAAATCACGCTTAAAATCAATGAAACCAATGACATCAGACCCAAAAGTCAATGACATCAGGTCCCAAATGTGTGTGTGAATCATGGATTAGGTCCAAAAAAAAATTATGAAAAAATCAATGAAATTAATGAAATCAAAAACTTTTCAACTATTACATTTTTTGGGAAAAGGGGACTACAACATCGTTGTCATTACCCTCTCTGCTGCTAGAACTTTCAGTTGGGGTTAACCGAATATTTGATCCAGTCCGATACGATATCGTGTTCGAGGGTCATGTAAATTTATTGTTACAAATCCGTGTGGGGCAGACTGAGCATGACTAAAGAAATTTCTAAATTGATTGAAGTCCATATCAGAACACCATGTCTGCCAAATATTTCGTAGCGTATGTGTATCAACGCCGTTGAATACAGCAAGCATATTACAGTTATCTCTAATCACTTTTGGAATCTGAGTGTATCGTTGAGTGACATAGATCACGTCCGTGTTTTTATGCCTGCCTCGGGAAAATATTCTAGCAGGATTTTTTTGATTATCTAACATGACATCGTCGTATACAACTAAATTGTTGATACTTCCATCGAGGTCATTCACGGATGGCGCCTCGTCAATATCGGTTATAAATTCAATAACATCCTCGCCGGCAATCTCTGAAGCGTTTTCATTAAAATCTTTTAGCACTTCATAGCATCGTTGATCATCTACGCTAGGGGCAATTAAATACAACTTATCCCACTTCATCCATCTCATTATTAAATTGAGCAACAATTGCGTTTTACCGGATCCAGATGGTCCGATTATAATTGCGCGGATAGAGTTTGGTAGCGCTGCATGATGCTTCACTGGTTCTCTTGTTTTAGTCGCTGAAAAATCAATTATATTCATATCTCTATACATAAATTATGGATCTATATTGCGTGAAGTGTAAGGCGCGTACTGGTACAGATGACTTGACGACGATTACAACTAAAAATAACCGATCAGCTCTTTCTGGTAAATGCGTACAGTGTAGTACAAAGAAATTTAGATTTGTTTCTAAACCCAAGGAACCCAAGGAACCCAAGGAACCTTTAAAAAAAAACGAGGAGGTGATATCGCTGCCAAATTAGCAAAACTCCCTGGAACCCCATGGGCAAAATACCCCGGAGAAAAACACCTTCCAGGGTATAGTTATTGTGGACCGGGAACAAGACTTGATATCAGACTCAATGATCAAAATCAGCCCCGACCCGGTGAGGAACCAATAAACGCTATTGATAAGGCCTGTCACCTTCATGATGTTGCTTATAAAAGCAGCAATTTGCAACACAGGCATCTAGCAGATGTGAAATTAATTCATGCGTTGAATGCCATTCCTGATAAATCCTTCAAAGAAAAATTGGCTTCATTTTTGATAAAATCGGCTATGAAAAGTAAATTGATGTTAGGTGCTGGTAATTAATAGCAACATGGAATCTATTTACTATTCCCCAAGAGGATACTGGAAAGGTAACGCTGCAATCAGTAAACTCGCTAGCGCCGCAAAAGTGAAAAAAACCACTGCGGCTCATTGGTTATCCAAACAGGCACTATGGCAAATTTATCTACCACCGCCTAAACAAATTCAATTCTCGCATTTTGATGTAACCGGACCCAATGAAGTTCATCAGGCTGATCTATTATTTCTGCCACATGATCGTGGTTACAAATATGCGTTAACTGTAGTTGATATTGCAAGTCGATACAAAGAAGCAGAACCGTTAAAAACAAAATCGGCCACTGAAGTCGCTTCTGCATTTGAAAGGATTTATCGACGAGGTCCTCTGCACTGGCCAAATCTGTTACAAGTTGACCCGGGCAAGGAATTTCAGGGTGCAGTGTTATCTACAATGAAATATCACAATGTCGCTATCAGACGAGGGCATACTGCACTGCATCGTGATCAGGCCATTGTAGAACGGTTTAATAAAACCCTTGCTGAGCGGTTATTTGGATATCAATATGCAAAAGAATTCATCCAAGAAAAAAGATCCCGTGAATGGGTTAAGAGATTACCAGGTGTAGTTACCGCACTGAATAACGAGATTACTAGAACCATCAACATGAAACCTATCAACGCGATTAAAAAGAAGTCGATACCTGAAAAACCACAAAAAGATTTCAAAGAACCAATTCTTGGTAGTAATGTCATTGTGAGGTATTTATATGAACCAGGAGAGCTTGAGGGTGGTACAAAAAGGGCTACTGATCCTATTTGGAGTGTCACTACGCATAAGATATCTAGTATAACACGATCTACGGGTATACCTCCAATCTATAAACTGGATTCAACTGCCCCTCAGCGTGGGTTTACTAGACAACAACTACAAGTAATTCCTGACGATACTCAATTGCCACCCCATGGTCTTAACTAGCACCCTTGCGTCTATTGCACTCAAGACAAGTCAACATCACATTATTTCTGACATGACCGAGATTGTTATTTTTTCTGTCTACGGTGAATTGGCGAGGATCCTTATCCGAATACTGCCAACGCATTATACAATTGCAACTCGCGCAGTGATTATTCTGTTGTTTCTTCAAAGTGATTATTAATTCAGCATCAATATCAAATTCTCGTTGTTTTTTTTTGTCTTGTTGTTTGTAACCGGAGAGTTTTTTATCAATAATATCATCTATTGTGGTGTCATTATCATCACCACCAATGATTTCATCATCGAAGACAATTCTTCGAAGTTGATTTATTTTTCGTACTCTAGACACTGCGAGATAGACTAAATTCGACCATTCTATGCGATTATCTACCATCCAAAGAGTTGTATCCGATATAGTCAATCCCTGTGAAGAATGTATCGTCGCTGCATAACCTAGCGTCCACGGGGATTTATTAGCACGCAATGCATCTTCAACAACATTGATATCAACCAGCACAATATCATTTAATACTAAATTCTGTTTTTCACTTTGTCCTGGAATATCAACTTCGATGTTCTGTTTTCGCGTATCCGATGGCCTATAACAAAGAGGCACTGGAAGTGTTGCAAATTTTTGTTTATGCAATTCAAATAACTTCATCTGAAGTGTGTCTCTGACTATTTTTCTACTTGCAATGATTAAATCATTTGGTCTCCACGCTTCCCAAAACTCATTCATGGGAGTTTCCGAAATTATTTCACGGGTTATTTCACACTGGATTCTATCCGGTTGTAATCTAATTAGTTTCTTCAATTCTTTTAATTCATTATCAAGCGATCTATGATCAGTATCAATTTCTTCATAATAGTCTACAAAACCCTTTAGCCATTCATGGGGAGATGCACCGACAAATGGTGGTGGTTGCCCGTGATCACCGCACATGACGATTTTTGTATTCTTCAATAACAACCACTCAAGAAATATTTTTAAGACATCTTCGGACACTGTGTCTATTTCATCCCAAATGATAATTTCAGGAATAAATTTCTCTCCCATGCGCTCAGGAGTCCATTTATCTCCCTTCCATCGGAAAAAGCTGTGATAAGTGCAAGCATTTACCCCTCTCTGTATCATTTCTATTAAAGACTCTCTTTCATTTTCCAGTGACATCAGTGTGTTCGTTCCGTTGTATACTATCGTAGAGGGAATACGAAAGGAATTAGGTAACGAATACGAATTGAAAAAAGAAGTCAACTCTAAAATTAGAAACCTACGAGCATTAATTCAAGAAAATGAACAATTTTGATTGCCCGACCATTATCATTTTTTGATTGCCCGACCATTATCATTCCGACCCTCATTTTTTTTAGCCGACCCTCAAGGGGGATGTCAAAAATCGATGGAGGATGTGTCAGATTGGTCAAAACTAGAATGTTGAAAGTGTCAGTATTATTTATTTTATATACAATTATGACACTTTCAACATCATTGATAGAAGATGTCTCACGATGAAATAACACTTCCATGACCGTGTTAAAAATCATCCGACATGTCACTGATGTCAAAAAGGGAGTTGCACGATGGTGTTAGGTCGGGATTGAAAAAGTGTTTTACAATTGAAAAATGGTTTCTGATTTCAAATAATGGTCAATGAAGCATTAACAACCCGACTGGCTCGTGAGCGATTAGATGCAATTAAGAAATTTATACCAATTCGTGACTCTGTAAGAAATAAACTACAACAACGACAGAGTTTACAAACTGATTTTGCTCTGGGGTCTGAAGAATTGTTTAAACCAGTAACCACAGCAACGTACGGGGTAGAGCGTGCTATACTGGGAGATGATCCTGACGGTAAGAGAAAGGAAGAGGGTCTTATTTCTGTACTCGAAAAAATAGCAGCGAAAACTGAACAAACTGAACAAACTGATCCGAAAAAAACGACTGTTTCTCTGTTGAATAAATTTACTGATCATGCTAAAATAGTAATAAAAAAACCTAGTTTATTGAAATCAAAGGATTATCAAGCCTTTGGTAATTTTGCTGCTCAAAGTTATAATTCAAAAAAAGATTTTTTAAAGGACGAGTATAAGAATGATAGAATATCAAGTAATGATTGGTTTGATAATTTGTATAAACTAAATAAAGGGATTGGTCGTTTGAATAAGGATGAGATAGGATACAAGGAATTTAAAAAGGGAATTAGTAATTATAAAAGAGAACAAATAGAAGAGCGGCAACGAGAAATAGAAGAACGGCAAGAACTAAAACGTCAAACACCAACACGGAGACAAACAAGAAGACAAAAAAAACAACAACTACCACCTGATGATGATGATGATTTAGAAGAACGACGTCAAACACCTACACGGAGACAAAAAAAACAACAACTACCACCTGATGATGATGATGATGATACTCTTGATTATTTACAAACCACGGATACAGACAAACTAGATGAAGCAGCTGGTTATAGCGGAAGTGGACTGCAAAATCCAAGGATTGGAAACACTTGTCCTGATAGTGTTATCAATGATATATCACGATTAGATGTTCTTGTAGGAGGATTCCGAGCTGGAAATAACTCTCCAGAAATAATTAATGAAGCAGCTGATATCTGTAGACGGTTATTTGCCGGCGGTATCATGGATATCAAAACCTATCGAGATTTCATTGACGAGTTAGCAAATGGGTATCATAGTGATTAAATAACAATTGAAAACACTATTGTTTTTATAATAATGATCATCCATTACAATCATGATAAACCAACCCTCGTCTATGTAGTTAATTCACGGTTTCCAGTTTATAGAGCATACTACGGAGATGGCCTCGGCAATACCATTTTAGGATTCTTTTCAAGAATGGCCCCAAAAGTGATGCCGTTAGCTAAACAATTATCAATGAAAGCCATTGATGTTATTCGTGATAAGGGTATCAGTACTGTTGGAAATCTTGCCGGGAAAGCGTTTTCAACTGCCAAGGATAAAATAACATCATTAGTGGGGCGAAAAAAGAAACCGTTACCGTCTACAGAAGAAATGCCTGCAAGTGTTAGTAAAATTATAAATAACGCAGTAGATGAAAAACTAGCGTCGATGGTAAATCAAGGGGACCAAAGCAATATTGCAAACATGATAGCAGGAAGTGGCCTTAAAAAACCACGACGAAAACGCTAGCGTTTTTCACGATGAAATGGAAAATCCGATTTAGACTCTGATAAATAGAATAAAATGTTCAAAAAATCATCTGATCCAGCATTTGATATAGACGCCCCAGTGCGTAAAGATGATTCTGTACGCGATTATCAATATTATTCTTATCACGCAGTACAACCAGATCTCCGATCGCGAATTGAACTTCAAGTTCATGATACCAGTAAATATTTTCTACCGTGTGAGGCATTTATTGAAGTAGAAGGAGAACTTGTAACAAATGTTGTAGCTGATACCCCATATGACAATAACTCAAATGTCCGAGTTGGTTTTGTTAATAACGGCATCATGGCGTTATTTGAAAGCGCTAGATATCTCATTGATGGAAAAGAAATTGAATCCATTGACCGTGAAGTTGATATGGCCACAACAATCATAGGGTTAGCGAGATATTCTGATGATTATACAAGATCAGCGGGTCCATCTATGATGTTTGCAAAGGATACCTCTGATACCGCTGATCACCTTCAATTCATTAAAGTGTTAACAGCACAGGGTACTGCAGAAGCCAATCAACAAGAAGGAGCTAATCCAGAACGTCGAGTTAGACCCGGAGCTGCGTTTGATATTCTCGGAGGCGTTAATGGTAATCTCAATTTAGGATTTGCAACACGCGTAGCAACGTTGCATGGGCAGCGTCGACGATTTTCATGTGCGATTCCACTGCATCATATATTTGGATTCTGTAGAAATGTTAGAAAAGTTATTTATGGAGCCAAACACACAATAGCGCTTGTACGAAAGGGTACTGATGATGATGCAATCTGGCGTAATGCTGGGGTTGCTGCCGGTAAAGTCATTTTAACAAAACTATCATTATGGATGCCAGTGTTAACTCCATCAATCACAGACGAACAGCGACTACTATCATTTATGGACCAAGGAGGAAAGTCGTTGTTAAGTTGGTTATCAGTGACCACGGATATTAAACAAGACAGTGTTGATGGTACATTCACATGGCACCTGGCATCAAAACAAGGGGTTTCAGCTCCACGTCATATATTTATTGCGTTACAGAATGCTGCGCGAGTTGGTAATCAAGAACGAAGTCATATGATATTTGATCAGTTAGGTGTTAGTGAAGTCTCGCTGAGAATAAACGGACAGCAGGAACCATCCGAGGATATACAACTTGATTACGGTCAGAATCATATTGCACGTGTCTATCATAACCTGTTGTCATTTATGGCACGTGATCAAAATGTGGATACCGGTTTGCAAATATCACAATTGGATTTTAAAAGCCTCTATCCGATTTATTACTTTTCATTGGAACATCTTGATTTGATGAGACAATCTGTCGTTGATATACACTTTAGAGCCCGTGTAACCCGTCCGACTGGTCCACCAGTTGCTGGGGTTGTTCCTATCCTTATCACGAATTATAGAGCAGTTGCTGTCATTCTCAGTGATAAATCAATGTTACTTGAAGGTGTTGGTGGAAGAATGAGAGTGGTAGATGCCCCAGTAGAAAACATGTAATTGAAAATCCGAAGGATATTTCCATTGAATCGTTTTACGATTTAGAATCAATCAATTATATATAATGTCATATAGTGTTATTAGTGTTACGTTAACTCCTGGTCAAATCAAAAAATTGCAATCAGAATCGGCTAAAAAATGTGGAACCACAATCACGTTGAAACCTAATCAAATGACGGGTGGTGAAAATAAATTATCGCTGACAACTCGTCAGGTGAAACATTTCAATGATGCTTTCAAGGATAAAAAGGGAGTTCAGATTACTCTCTCTGCGGCTGCTATTAAAAATATGATGAAAACAGGTGGTATATTTCCATTGTTAGCTGCAATACCAGCATTGATTGCAGCAGCAGCCCCAGCGGTGGCTAAAGCAGCAGCGTTAGGAGCCGTTGGTACTGCAGCAGGAATGGCACTAAAAAAGGCAGCTGGACAAGGATATAAAAAAAAGAGACGATCCGTTCAAGGATTGGGTCTAAGACTACCAGGGACCCCGTATTCATGGTACAGCGGGAGATCCGTTCACGGATCAGGCCTGAGACTACCAGGAACGGTTTATTAATACAGAAATCTTCAATTTCCGAACCTATGGTTCCAATGTCCAATTTTGATTTAATGGATGCTGCTAAAAAACTAGCGATTAAACATTTCAGAGGTGTTTTTATGAAAGATCAATTACCACATCAACCAAACAAAACTGAAACAGGTATTATTAATCTCGATAACAGCACCGGACCTGGAACTCACTGGGTTGCATACGCTATTGATCCACGTGGGATTGTCTATTTTGATTCATATGGATTAGCCCCACCAAAAGAGTTTATGCGGTATATAAAAACCCTTCCAATGAAGACTTGGTATTCTACGCTACCAACACAACAAATCAATGACCCACCAATATGCGGCAGTGAAGTATTAAATGTCCTTGATGCTATTTCTAACTCCTTGGATAACCCAATGGGAAAACCACCACACATTGTCGTAAATGACTACACCAGCAATCGCTTTTTAGAGAGAGAAAGAGTTTTACAATAACATGATTGATATTTGGGGAAGACCTCTGAAACCCAAACCCGATGACACTGCAACCCCTGATTCTATCAAGGATATAACAAAAAAAATTAAAGATGAAATCGCTGAGACGTTGAACTTAACAAGTGTTGACCCGAATGAAATAGTTGTATTTCAAGACAAACAGGGTAAATTGAAATCTAGTAATATTTCTCTGGATGATATTTTAGTTAAACAACAAAACGCAATCGGGAACACAGTTGCGCTATTTTCCGATCAGGGTAAATTGAAAACCAGTAATATCTCTCTGGATGATATTTTAGTTAAACAACAAAATGCAATCGAGAACACCGTTGCGTTATTTTCCGATCAGGGTAAACTCAAACCAGGTGTACTCGTTTCGACGATTACAGATCGATTAAAAACTCTCAACGACGAGTTAAACAATTCTGTGGTTGTACTAGCAACACTTGAATCTAGAATTGAAGAACACATAAAACAGTTTATATCATTTCGTAGAAATATCATTGATAAATTTATTGGAACCCCGTTAGATAAAATTGAACTAAAACTCCCTGATATTAAAAAATCCATCGATGAGACGAAAACTTTCATCGAAGACATCAAAGGGGATGCAACGAGGATGATAACAGTCATTGAAAAAACAAAAATTCCTCATGAGAAAACCAACAACTTAGTATACACGATCCAACACGGATCATTTGAGTGGACACCTACAAACAACACATTAGATATCACTGCAACCGTTAAGGGTATTTATCGATTAACACTAGTAACACCATCGTCTCAATTTGATATTTCATCGTCCAGTTCATCTGGGGTCAATAATACGATTTCAACGATCATCGACAAGAATACAACTGAAAAGTTCACAATCACATCTACTGATAAACATTTGGTTAGGGTCTCAACAACGTGGTATGTGGAATTCGTAGCGGATTTAAGTAAATCGTAATTGAAAACGCTAGCGTATTTAAAATAAAAATGATTTCATCATCGCAATATCGCTATGATCAGGTCAGAGAGTATCAAACTAGACTCAAAACCTTGTCTGAGGAGTATGAATTGAAAATTAAAAAATATCGCAGGAGAATTACCGCAATTGATGTTACTGTGTACGCTGTGAGTGGTGTAATCACCGGAGCTGGTATTATACTGTCTTCAGTGACAATGATGGCCCCGATAGCTGTTCCAATTTGCATTTCTGCGGCAACAACAATCGCTGGAATAATTTCAATAATCACAAAAAAAATATCATCATGCAGCCAACGGAAACTACAAGACTACATAATTCAATTTCATGTTGTGTCCACTGCATACTCGCAATTATCCTCATTGATATCGTCATCGCTCGATGATACAATTATATCAGAGAGTGAGTTTTCAGCGATGGTAGATATATATGATTCTGCGATGTCAAAATTAGAAATACAACATGAGTATAATAACAATGACAACACAGATGGAATTACTTCAACAAATAGTGGAGAACACAAACCCAGTACAAACAAGCATGATCTCAATAACCTCAACGAATCCAGAATTCAGTGTGAATTTCCCCTCTCCGGTCCCAGTGAAGGAAATCGCGCTAGCAAAATTACGAGTATACCACAGTTGGCCAAATATTAGGTCAAAATCATTTGGTGGTCAACAACCCAATAATTCACTGGTATTTGCAAATAAGAATAAACCCGACGGTACCCCAGACTGGAATGTTGTTTCCATACCAACCGGATCATATCAAATTGAACAAATCAATGATGAATTCGCGCGTAGAATAAAATCGATTACTGGAGTAGAGTCAAAAATAGCTATAACAGTTCATGTGCCGACACTATCATCTGCCATTGAAATAAGCACAGAAGGATACGTCGTAGATATCTATCAAAGTTCTATTAGAACCGTACTAGGATGGCCTGAATTACCACCCGGTGGAAAAACCGTTAAATTACCAGAACCACAAAAAACTGATTATATCACCGACAGGACAAAATCTGATAATCCAGTAAAAAGTTATAAAGAATACAAGGAATTGATAGTTTTCACTGTAGTGAAAAAGTACAACAACCCAATATATCACGCAACTCGACAAGATATCATCGATGAAAATTTCACAGCAATGAATAATGATTTTTCGCTGCTGTTAATATCTCTTAAATCTGGCTCTCTCACCCGAGATGAATTTATCAGCGTCGTAGAAACATGCAACAAAATCATCAATGACATGGAAACATTTCATTTGCAAATCATTCAAGTGGTATTAGGTGACAGTAATCCTATAACGAGAACAGAATTTGCAACGAAGTATAATATACGCGTAGAAGATATTCATGCGTTCAAACTACCAGGGTATAATATCTTAGAACTACAAAAATCTCTCAGTGATGCCATCGATGATGGTTTTAAAATAATTCATGATGCATGGAAAAAAACAATAAAAATCCTCAAACACAATAATGACCCAGACGGTGGTGGCAGGCATATTGCTCCGTTCAATGTGAATATTTCAACGGTGATTGCGCTCAATTTAGTATGTGATGTGATCGAAGGAAGCTATCAAATAAATTTAGAACGATCAAATCAAGCTCAGCAAGGATATATTTTGTATTCATTTGCACCAACAGCCCCTCCAGGGTTTTTAATAATTGAGTCCCCGGTGAATCCAGTCTATATGCGATGTCATAATAATTCATTAACCAGAATTAATTTCAAACTCACTGACCAGTCTAATAATCTGATTGATTTACAAGAGGAGGTTTTACAAATTAGTCTATTTGTGAAATCGTAGTGATTTTCGTCGTAGTGATTTACATGACTCTCGAACACGATATCGTATCGGACTGGATCAAATATTCGGTTAACCCCAACTGAAAGTTCTAGCAGCAGAGAGGGTAATGACAACGATGTTGTAGTCCCCTTTTCCCAAAAAATGTAATAGTTGAAAAGTTTTTGATTTCATTAATTTCATTGATTTTTTCATAATTTTTTTTTTGACCTAATCCATGATTCACACACACATTTGGGACCTGATGTCATTGACTTTTGGGTCTGATGTCATTGGTTTCATTGATTTTAAGCGTGATTTCAGTGAATACTTGTCTAAAAATGTTGTCCGGCTCACCCTCTCTGCTGCTAAATTTCTCAAACTCTAATCAAAACCTTACCCAATCATTATTTCTTATTCAAATGCATTACCCAACCATAATTTCTTATTCAAATACATTACCCAATCATAATTTCTTATTCAAATACATTATCCAATCATAATTTCTTATTCAAATACATTAACCATTCATAATTTCTTATTCAAATGCATTACCCAATCATAATTTCTTATTCAAATACATTACCCAATCATAATTTCTTATTCAAATGCATTACCCAATCATAATTTCTTATTCAAATACATTAACTATTCATAATTTCTTATTCAAATACATTACCCAATCATAATTTCTTATTCAAATACATTACCCAATCATAATTTCTTATTCAAATGCATTACCCCATCATAATTTCTTATTCAAATACATTAACCATTCATAATTTCTTATTCAAATGCATTACCCAATCATAATATATTAGAAGAACAAGTAACAGAACTTACATCATCTAACACAAAAGTTAGTCCTGGCTCCAGCCTCTTAATGTATACAAAACAGTATAAAGTTTCATCTCAATGAACATGACCACTTGCAACCAAAGTGGCTTGAGTGGTTAGAGTGCCCACCTTGGATGCAAGGGTTTAAATGCCGGCTGAGCCACACCAAAGAATTATAAAAATGGCACTAGCAGCTGGTAGCAGGTCAGTGTTAGGACTGGTTGGGCCCCGTGTCAAGATAATGAAACTGGTTGGGACATAATGCTACATGCCTTTGAACAATGCCCCAGTGCTAGACATCACTATAAACTGACACACTGCAGACATCGTAGCGATATGACTGAAAAATTGTTAAAGCTATGTTAAAAGTCTAAATCACACATACATACACACACAAGCAAAAAGTCTCTTTTGTTTTATAAATTTACTGTACCTCTTTGAAATTTTTCTGAAAATTGTTTTCTAAATGACTTTAAACGCGATCTTGGCTCTAAGAATTTATAAAATGTGATGCTTGATACCCTTGCAGTTGTTCTGCCACTACTTTTGGCTTAATATGTTTAAGTGTAATACACCTTGTGCAGCCTCAGTTTAAAAATAGAAAAAAGCAGCATTACAATTTGGTTTTGAGGAAAATAAAAATGCCCCTTTTCTAAACACTCACTTAAAACACCTAATGGCCTTTTCATATGTGTTCATTTTTATTACATGAGACACAGTTCCATTTCTCCTGAGAAAGCATGTAAGCACTAATGACCATTAGAACAATTGGAATGAAAAGTATTCACCATAAGACAGTGAAATTCAAGGTATGTGTGAGTCCTCTGAATATGCTGGTTGATTTGGTTGATTAATCATGAGGGAAAGTATTAACTGGTGGACAATGGGATCTGGCACCCTTCTATCAAAGGGAGACCAATCTTATCTGACTTTGATCATGATCATTTTAAAAACATTCCTATATGATCTAAAATAATTACCTAGTTCTGAACAACTAGTCATTTTTGCTAACTGACTAGTTGATTACAAAAGTTAACTTGAATAATAATAATAATAATAATAATAATAATAATAATAATAATGAGGACTTTGTATAGCACCTAATCTTTAGAAGCTCTAAGCACTGTACAACATCTATAATGATATGACTACACTGCAGAAAAACAATAACAAAAACCATGAAATTGGAAAACATAAAAACATGCTGAAAACATATAAGATACAAAAAAAATACTATTAGGTCTCAAAGTTTGTTCCTGCAGTTGAAAAAGGTGAGTTTTTAAGAGCACTCTTAAAAAGGAACAATGTGTCTTTGTGTCTAATTTCAATGGGCAATTCGTTCCACATCGCCGAGCCCTGGTATGCAAAAGATCAATGTCCATATGACTTCATTTTCATTGAGGAAAAAATGAGTATACGATTGTCAGAAGTGGAGCGTAAGTATCTTGCTTGTGTATACACATGGGTGAGGCCGGATAGGTATATTGGACTGGAGTCTGTCATTGAAACATAGCACAGAGAACAAATTTTGTGTTTGATTCTGTATTGAATGGATAGCCAATATAGGGTACAGAGCAGTGTAAAGGTGTGCTCTGATCGAGGTACTCTAAAGATGATCCGAGCAGCTGTGTTTTGAACTTTTTGAAGTTTCTGGAGTAGATATTGTGACGAACCAGACAAAATTGAGTTACAATAGTCCAGTCCTGAAAATACTAATGAACACACGAGTGTTTTAGTGACATCAACTGAAAGATATTTGCGAATGGAACTGATGCATCCAGTTCAAGATATGCAGCCTTGCATAGTTCATGACATGTTGGTGCAATGCGAGAGTACTGTCTAGAGTAACACCTAGGTTTCGAACTGACTGAGAATTTAATGTTGGTGCTGCTAATATTTATTGTCTGAGGTATAGGATGTGAATGAGAAAGTCTTTGTGTTGTGATCAGAATAGCCTCAGTTTTATCATCATTCATTTGCAGCTTGTTACATGTCATCCATGATTTCACATCAGAAATGCACTTCTCTACTCCATGGATGGTATGATCAACTTCAGTTGGGTGGCTCGATTTGTATATTTGAGTGTCATCAGCATACAATCGATGAGACACTGGGAGATGATCTATGACACTTGAGAGCGGCTGAGTGTATAGAATGAAGAGAACAGGACCAAGAACAGACCCCTATGGAACACCACAACAAAGATCAACTGGGCTGGAATGTATTCCATTTGCAAATACAATATATGTTCTGTTCACTAAGTAGGACTTGAACCACTGTAAGGCTTTATTCAGCATGCCAAATACATGCTGGAGATGGTGAAGTAATATATCATGGTCTATTGTGTCAAATGCTGCAGAAAAATCAAGGAGGGTGAGAACTGTAATCTTTCCACTATCCAAAGCAGAGAGAATGTCATTAAATACTTTCAGATGAGTAGTTTTAGTACTGTGGCAAGGGCGATATGCAGACTGTACATTGCTAAAAAGACTGTTTGAATTAAAATGAGATACAAGTTGGGTTAAAACAACTTTATCTAAGATTTTTTATATGAATGGAAGATTAGAAACTGGGCGGTAGTTCTTTAAATCATTATGGGTCAAGTGTTGGTTTCTTCAGCAGAGGCTTTATGATGGCAGTTTTGAAAAATTATGGGAATTCACCCGATGAGAGAGAGATATTAATAACATCAGTTAGTGAAGGCAATATTGGGTCTATGCACTCAAGCAGCAGTGATGTCGGAATTGGATCAAGTTCACAAGACTTTGGTGCATCTTCATCACTATTGTCCGTACTAAATCAAAAGAGACAGGTTCATATACTCCTAATGGTAGTCGCTGAAATTTTGTATCAGAACTGTATGGTGACGAGTCAGTTGAAATTGTGTTGTCAAGCGAATCTCAAATGGTTTGTATTTGTCTCGGAAGATATTTGCAAATAGGTCTGGAAGGTCTACTGGAGAGAAGGTAGTTGGAAGTGGTGTACATTTGTTCCTTGACATTAGTTTGTTAGTTATCTCGAAAAGCTCTTTGTAGCTGGAACTCTCCGTGATCTTAGTACTGTAGTGGGATAATTTTGCTAAATGGACTATGTTTGTGACGCTCTTCTTAGCAGCTTCATCAATTTTTTTATGAATAGTGAGTCTGGTGGAAAGCCAAAGCCTCTCTGCTTTTTGGCGATGTCTTCTAGCAGTGCGAAGCTGCTCCCTAACACTGCTATACCATGGAGAACACTTTTTTACTGATACTCTGCATTTGGTGGCTGTTTTTTTAAGTAATGAACACAGGCAGTTATCGAGTTGTTCTGCTGTAGGATGTAAGTAAATTGTTAGATTTTCTTGGATGTCATGCATGAATTTTGTTCTACTTATCAGAAGTTTCTCTTAATAGCAAATAATGATTTTCTAGTATTGCTTTAATTAAAATTTCACCCTCAACCCCTCCCACTCCAATATTGTCTGAAGCATATACCTAATTTTTACTTGGTTCTGAGCAATCTGCAAAAACAAAATACCTGTCATATCTTAAAATGTCAAAGTAAACTTGTTGAAGAATACTAGAAAAACCAGTATTCACATTGTCATGGTGACAATAAAGGCTAGGCTGCAAGAAAGCACTGAGGAAGGGGAAGATTTCAAAACTCTTTTGTAATATTTAATTGCAGCTGCATGATTACATCAACAGATATATTTTCAAAATATGTGATTGAAGCATAACTATCAAAATAATTTTAAATGTTCTATAAAAGTGACCTTACCACAAGCTGGATGACAATGCTTTTCAAGTTCAGCAAACATTGTCCATCAACACCTGTTTTTCATAATTACATCTTGAGACAACCCCTGTTTCTGATCCAGCTGCTGCTGCTGTCAAGTGTTGTGGCTATACTTAGAATCCAATTTCCTAATTTATTTCAATGACTATATACATAAACATTAGTTACACTGTCTTTTAACAGAGTGTACAGGATTTTACCATCTTGCCTCAGGAAACACAAACGTTAAGAGGGTGGTAAAAACCATTATACCTTGTCAAAAGACAGTGAAATAATGTACTACCCCCTCTGAGGGTTTTTTATTCTTGGCTTTGATTTGGCAGATTTCAATTTAAGTTTCATCTTTTTCCAAAATTGTCTGTAAATTGAGATTACTGCTTGTCTCTTTTCAGACAAATGATCAATACAGTGGGGCCTTGACTTACGAGTTTAATTCGTTCCGTGATGGAGCTCGTAACTGAAGTTACTCGTATGTCAAATCCATTTTCCCCATTGAAATGAACTGAAATGGAATTAATCCGTTTCGGACCTCCAAAAAACACCGCAATATCGATAATTCTGAAGCATATCCTGATGTTATAGAGGTCTTTCCAGAACTCTCTAAGGGTGCAGTTTGTGCCTCCGTCACCTCAAATCCGTGTAGGAACAGGTGCTTGGTAAAGAGCTTCTTGAAATTAGAAATCACCTGCAAGTCCATGGGCTGCAGGATAGGAGTGATGTTGGGTGGAAGGTAGAGAACCTGCAGAAAATTAGCGTAAATAGCTCGTGCCTTCTCGCAGATTATAGCCTCCATCAGGGTATCTCTGGCAAGCTGCTTCTCCGTCAACCCACCATCAGCAGCTTCTCCATATTTTCATGGAGAGATGTCTGCTGTTTATTTATTATTTTAACGCCCTTGGCTAGCATGACAGCCTTTATTGACTCCTTCCGCTTCAGTATGGTGCAGATCGTGGAAGTGCTACGCTCGTACTGCTTCGTCAAGTCGACTACACGCACACCTTGGTCATGTTTTTCAATAATTTCTTTCTTTAATTCAATGCATATCATCTGCTTCTTTGCAAAATAACCGCAAGCACAAATGCGAGCACAACACTAATGCTTCCATTGTGAGCTGACCGCTTAAAGTGAATGAGTGATGTTGGATGCTTGGCGGATGTTGATGCGTTCACTGTGACGTTCGCTGCGCCAACTAGCGGTGGGGTATCTGAAGCTGGCTCGTAACCCGAAGTTTAGCTCGCAACTCAAAGCAAAATATCGGCCGAGAGACAACTCATATCTCAAAAAACTCGTTAGTTGGGATACTCGTAAGTCAAGGCCCCACTGTACTTGGCTCAAAGCAACTAAGCCCAATTTAAGTTGTGTTTTTCTTTGAATCCCCAAAAAACATAAATCCATTTTTACTGATGTGAACTCCAATATTAAGAATTCTACTTTTCTGAAGATTGTTAGGCAGCTTTGTCAAAAACATCAGAGAACTAAACAGTTCATATGATCTCTAAGACTTTGTATAAAATATTTTTGGAAACAAATCATAAAATCTCTTGATTTTCCATCAAATATATTATCTTAGACTTTTTGGCTGCTTATGTCCTGGGCATATTCTAAAATATTATAATGTTATCTTAATTACTGCTCTTATCATCGTCCTTTGGTTATGTTTTAGAGTTTCATTTCTACAATATTTGTATGCATCTGGAAATAGATTATATCTTCCAGAGTTTCTTCCTGCTGATGTAAAATTGCTGTGACATCACAATAGAATATATAAAACTAAACATATTACAAAATATAACAAATATCTTAAAAAAATTATTCCATTATTAATATGTTTCCAGCCAACAAAATCGAGGTGGCCATTTTCTGTAAACTGTTGCCGCAGAAGCTATTCATTCATCACATGAATATGTCATATGATTTTTATACACCCTGTCCAAATTTATGTACACCCTGAGAGTACTGCAAATATGTATTGGCTATCTACCAATCAAATACATAGAATTTTTTCTAACAAGTAAATAGCCTTCAACACTTCAACAAGTTAGCTGACTACAAAAAGAAGCAACAGTGAAATGGGAGGGTCTCGGACTAGTTGATTGTTGATTATGTATTCAGAGACATGGTCATTACTTATTCATGGTTAACTAGAAGGTAAATGTTTCAGTGCTAACATACAAAAACATCCCTCATCCATGTTTTGTTTTCAAACTGTTCCAAAATGTATTACCAGAAAAGACAATTATTTAGAACTCCAAACAAGGACAATATCCTAATTAAAGTATACCTTGAAGATAAATCTAAAAGTGCTCAACAAGTTCTTTATCTCAAAAAATCACTTGCCTTCTGAAGCTTTTTATGCAGAGTACTGTTAACAGTAGATTCAGTAATCTCAAAAGAAGGAATTGCTCCATTTGGATAGTTTGTAGGGAATCGGATTGTTAGAGTTACACTATTTTTACCGCTGACAGCAATGGCTATACATGATCTCTTAAGGACAGCCATCTGGAATGAAAACAAAAACATTACTGGCACCATATCTGAATATAAAGCATCTCCTGAATTCTAAAGTGAATTTTACAACTTTGCTATAGCATAAAAAGATACATGTCAATTTAAAACATGTCAGACCGAGATACAATGGAGATTGATTTGTGTGCTTTTGGTAGGAGATACAATGGAGATTGATTTGTGTGCTTTTGGTAGGAGATACAATGGAGATTGATTTGTGTGCTTTTGGTAGGAGATACAATGGAGATTGATTTGTGTGCTTTTGGTAGGACTTCCCTCTGTAGGACAAATATGACAATTACTTCAAATAGAAACCTGTGAATTATTTAACATTTTAAACAGTTTTTTAATTACTGTTTCAAAAATACAGTTGTGTTGTACAGTATTTTGTTAAAAAAATAAAACCAAATGATAAGATAAATTCTTAAAGCTTTTTTGAATGATTCAAATTTAAATCATCATCTTCTCAAAGATGTAAAAATAATACATACTGTATATACTCACTGATAAGTGGAGTCCAACAACAAACTGCACAGACCCATTCTACCACTGCATAATGTGCCAGCAGATCTGGGTCTGGGCAGTTTGTTAGGAGTAATCAGAAGAACAAACAACATATAACCTGGTCTGCAGACACATTATGCTGTGGCAGATCAGAGTCTATGTTGTCTGCAATTTGACTGAAAAGCAAGTATGGAACTTTATACAAGAACATACAGATTTATCATGTAAAGTTAATCACCTGTATTTGTTGTACACCTGCTGAATATAAATGTCTTTAACATTATTACCTTTGCTATTGTGTTTGTTTGGTTTTAATTCTCATCCATTTTATACTAACTGAATGCTGTTGAAAGTAATCAATGAAATCCCATACAGAGCACATTACTTAATTAATTTACCGCTCCGGTGGCCTAGTGGTTAGAGCGTCCGCCCCGGAAGCGGGAGGTCGTCGGTTCGATCCACGGCCGAGTCATACCAAAGACTTACAAAAATGGTACTAACAGCTGCCTCGCTTGACGCTCAGCATTAAGAGGTTAGTGTTAGGACTGGTCGGCCTGGTGTCAGGATAATGTGACTGGGTGGGACATCATGCTACATGTCTGCGGCATGATGTCTCAGTGCTAGACATCACTATAAACTGCCTCACTGCAGACATCGTAGCGAAATGACTGAAAAATTGTTAAAGCTACGTTAAAAATCCTAATCAAACAAACAACTTAATTAATTGGTTCCATTGCAACTACCTCTTCAATTTTCACATTGGGAATATTTTTGTTGACTAGTGAAAATTCTTGTGTTAAGTTCATTGGCTGTTGCTGAGGTAAAGAGTCGTTTTTGTTGCTATACATAATTCTGTCATTCAAGCTCTGGTCTGTCATGTTTTCTTTGTGCTCAGTTTCTATAGCATCATTTGCATCAACAGCAGACATCTCATTCTCTGAGGAATCTGGGGCATCATGACCACACAACTGTAAATAATAATAATAATAATAATAATAATAATAATAATAATAATAATAATAACAGCAACAATAATAAAAACATCAGCAATAATAATAATTATAATAATAATAATGGCTGATGGACAGACATAGTCAAATAGACACTCACACATATATCACATACAGATTTAGGGAAAATGTACTTCCTACTAACTGCATGTGGCATAGTTATGTTACTGAATATCTCTAATTGTTTTACATGAAATGGTCATGCTGACAGACACAATACATTTAAGGTAGTTGTGAAAATTTCACGAAAAATGGTTAAATCACATCCCAATTACTTGTTCCAATCAGGGTATGGCTGTATTCCTCATGATTTTTTATGACAATCTGACTGCTATGTTTAAATCAGGAAAGGATATTTCAAATATTCTAACTTAATAAACCTTACTAATTAGACTTGTGAAGGAAAAGGCTTTATAATTTAGGAAACAATGAGGTGCAGGTATCTTTCTTGACCACTGTAAATTCAAATAATGTATTTTTTCATATCAGACAACTTAACTGATTAATAAATTTTAAAACATGTTTTATATTCAAACGTTGAAAAGAGCAAACTCCACTAATTAGTATGAAATCTTCAAGCAACTGTATGTGAAAGTGTCATGGAAAAGTAATACAACATAACAACTAAATATACACAAAGCATGAATTTCATATCTGCCTACAAAAATTAAAATCAATGACTAAAGTTGTAGACATATTATCTCATGAATTTATTTCTCATTGTTCTCTTTCTCTAATGGCAATGACTAAAGTTGTAGACATATTATCTCATGAATTTATTTCTCATTGTTCTCTTTCTCTAATGGCAATGACTAAAGTTGTAGACATATTATCTCATGAATTTATTTCTCATTGTTCTCTTTCTCTAATGGCAATACTGTGATATTAAATAATTTATATTGTCTGATGTATGGTGATGGTGTTGTTTTTATGACATCACGTTTTTCAGAAAAACCCTACTCTCCACCATCACACAATCTGGATACCCCTGCCCCATCAGTGCAAAATCTCATATGTGGAAAGCCCCTAATCATTGTGGCCAATACTTTCCATTTGACAGTGAAGACCTGAAGCCTTTCCACAGCACCACCACCAAGACAAGGATGTCACAAAGATGACATGAAAATGATGTCATAAGGAGGCTGGCATGGACCAAAATAGGAGCCTAAAAACGCCTTTTCTCTGCCTCTCGTCTTATCTTGCCTAATTTTTAAAGCTCTTCTACAAGTATATCATCAATAGGACTGTTTCCCTGTCTGCTGTATCCTAGGTGCATTCTTTTTATCCTTTTGTTTACACACTGAAAATCCCTCCTCAGTACTAGACTTTGGGACGAACCAAGGCTTGATAATTTTGGAGCATTTTCGGGGGCTCGAAGATTGAGGTCAAAGCTCAAGGAGCTTCAAGCTTACGGCTAGAAAAATTCTCCGCTTTTTTATATTATCAGACCGGATAAACCCATGTGATAATTAATTGACTGGGAATGAGCGGCTTTACAGATTCACATGGCCTACGCTTCCCCATGTGTTGGTTGACCAGTGGGTGGTCGTTGCCTTGCAATGGTCATCGCTGGGGGCTCCTAAGATAATAATTCCGTCTATTATGATTGCGGCTGACGGGGAGAAAGGGTTTGTCAACTTCTGCAAGCAAGAGAACCGGTGAACTTCTCAAGCGTTCGGACTGACGATGAGTGGTGCTGGAGGGGCAGTAGGCGCACAACTGACACCCAAGAGATTTATTTTAAACTGATTTTTGAACAGTTCAAACAACATAAACATGTTATCAGCGATTTTTCATATTGTATCTGTTCTTTGTTAATTTTTACTTATATTTTATTTCTAAAGCAGTAGTGATGTAAAAAAATAAGAAATCGGCTGTTTGGACTTATTTTAACAAATGTGAAAAGGATAATTTTGCAGCTTGCAATGAATATAAGCAGACAATTTTGTGTCCACAAGGAAACACTTCAACAATGCATCAACATCTGCTTAACATTCATCATATTCATCACTACTCAAGCTCGAAAGCTCGAAAAAATTATCAAACTCAAGCTCGCATGAGCTTCAAAATCCTGTGTCTAAACATAATTTAGACCAGGTTGTTGCAAAATTGAAAGACTTCCTCAACTGATGTCAATAAGACAGATTCTTCTCCTGATAAAGTGAGATCTAGCAGCAACTACAGAGTTTGTGAGTATACTTTGTCATCTGTAGGTTAGATATCTCCTGTGCAATTTGGAGTTGATGCTGCAGAAGACTACCTAAAAAGAGCAGCCCACGATTCTAGCAAAACATTATTATTGGGTCATAGTCACTAACAAGCATATGCTAAGAACATGCTCCCTTAGAGTGACAATGGCATGAGAGCAAAGTAAATCCATATCCTATTCAAACTGGGGCAGTAAACTGGGCACTGGATGCCATAACCTCAGTAAACCCACATTTCACCTTGTCAAAATATTGGTGGGTTTCCATTTTTTTTACTTCTTCAGGTTTCAATATATGTTGGAACTGAATGTGCAGTAATAAACTTAAAAACCAGGTGCTGTATATTCACTATTTTGCAAATATTTTATATAATAAATGCTATTAGTCACACATTATTCTAGAATTATGTTCATTATATTGGACACTTAATCAAATTATAAACACCTGAGTTTTGGTTTTATGGGTTTTTTAAAATTTCTTTAGGTATTCAGATTTAACAGATTTTGGTATACTGTGAACAAAAATTATAGTTTCCAACAAGGAAAAAGTTAGAACTACAAATATTTTTGATCTTGAGGAGATTCCAGTATACCAATGTTTCTGTTTAGAGGAGTTTCACTGATTATAAAATATTTGTTTACTTAATGACTTTTCTTGTTTATGTTGTATTTTAATATTGTTTTCTTCATTTTCACATCCAAGATTATTCAATTTAATTCCAAAAGTTTATTATTTAAATAACTTGTTTAGGTAAAATTTATGTATATATTTAAAAACTATTTAGAGATGTTTCCAGATCTTTTCCAAGGGGCTGAACTCTCTTCACAACAAAAACCTGTGATTCTCAATACCCAATCACAGATTACTTCCCTTGCTTTAATATGCAAACTGATATTTAGGAATCCACAGTGAAAGCAAGGTCAGCCAAACAAACAAGTACACCGCTCCCTCGATAACTCATGCACATTGTGGTACAAAAACATCGACCGCACTAAAAGTGAGACGCGAGTTATCGAGGGACCTATAATAATAAAAATCAATCAAATGATCGACACAAAGGCAAAAGGGTGGGTGGGTGGCAGATTTAAGTGTTGAATACTCACTTTATGATCATGCGTGATTAACTGTGAATAAATATCTCTTCATAACAGTGTAGTTTATTTTTCCTCATAGAGTAACATTAATTTCAGGATAAATTATCGTATATTGAGGAGTTAATCGAAAAACATTATTCTACGTGGTTTCCATTCACTTAACACATGTACCACTTCACACATTGTGTATTACATCACTAATTTGTGTTGAATTGGATACATTCTAGTTTTATTGTCTGACCCAAATTAGACATTATTTTAACACAAAAGATCAACACATTTCAAGAAACAATGTTGATTGATCGATTGATATATTTGATTGCAGTAGAAGTAAGATGAAAAACAAAGGTTAATCATTACCAACATGAATTTAGTGGGTCTACAAATTTAAAACAATGTAAATTAGAACATGATAATAAAAATGCTGCTTGTAATACGCTTGACAAATGACAATTCACTTTTTGAAAAAATCAGTTAATTGGTTGTGTTACTCCCTGATTTCGCTGCCACCGAGCACAATCGTCCCTTGCTTGATATGATCCACAAGACTTAATCAAAGTGATAAAATACCACAGGTCTCTTTATATGGATTATTTCAGTGCAACAAACACTGCGCCAAGTTTTTGATCAAAGCAAAGCTGGCAGGTAATTAGGTTCTCACAGAAGTTTTCACTGGTTTCGATGTGACAGTTGATTGACTCATGTTTTCATAGAAAAGAATATGTTGCAATTATAATGTATATATTTAAACAGAAATAAAGGATTAGAATGTGATTTTCACATAGCAAAATATTTAATTGCTGTTTATTTCATTATCTGCTGCCACCTGTTAGCATTTACCAGATGTTTTCATTGATCACTATTTCACCAGACTATTTATTTACGGTGTATTGATGACTATTTATCAACAAATAAACCCGAACATAATATGTGATATCTTATTTAGAACTTGCAAATTTCACAATATGGAATCGATCTTTATGGGCATTAATCAATTTTTTTAATGATAAAACGAGAAATTAATAAAGGTTTCATTTACCAATTCTTATCATAATATTTTCACGTTCAGCATATTTTGAAAGATTTTAAAAATATATTTTCTTTGGGGGAAAATCGAGATCCATGCCAGACACTGCGTTATAAGCAGGTTCACAAGTTATCAGGGCAAGAATTATCAAGGGAGTGATGCATAAAATTACTTCATTAATATACAGCCAATCAAGTATAAGATTACTTCATTACTATACAACCAATCAAGTATAAGATTACTTCATTTATATACAGCCAATCAAGTATAAGATTACTTCATTAATATTCAACCAATCAAGTATAAGATTCTTTCATTAATATACATGGATCATGTTCATTATCGAACCCTACAAGATCTTCATAATTCGTATTTCAATTTTGATCAAAATAAAAAAAAATGGCACTTCAACAGCTCAGCCATTAGGCCACAAGGTTACCTAATCAGTATGCATGAATCTTGATGATTAGCATAGCGTACTCATTGAATCAGATGCATGATCACCTCATTAGTTTATCAAGATCTTATTCAAGATTTTGATGATATAAACCCAAATTCCAAGTTTGATTCAAACTGAAAGAGAAATATAGAATCCAGAGTGGTAATAAGTAATTGATTGTTGATGGATGAATGCATGTTTTATGATGTGCAGTAAATGATACAAAATGTACATGGTTACAGCTACATGAGCTACAAAATTACACTACACATGTCAGATAGGTTCATCTATTTTCAATAATTTTTAAATGACTAATCACACTTTCAAGCTTGTTTACTTAATCCCATATATTGGATTGCAAATTTATGTTTTATGGTTTATAATGGCCATTTTTTATATGGTAGATATTATCTGTATCATTTATTTTTTCAAATTTACACAAAACTGAGTTATGTAAAAAGAATGCCCTTGATGTTACAGTGCTCATACCCCATACATTTCTGATAAAACAAATTCTTAATCTAAAAATACAATCACATAACATGTTGACCTTGCTTTCTAAAAAACACTGTATATTTTCCTTAATTTATATGCCCAATGAGTTGCAAAAATAGTCTAACAAAAAGGTAAAGGAAATTTTTAACTAAATTATGTTTCTCCAAGAATACTTACCCAATCACATTACATTAAGAATATTAGTCTGCTACCTTGCATATCCAGACCTACTAAAAGTCAAAAATGTATATTTTTAGATAAAGGACAATAACTCTTCCAATTAACTCCCCTTAAAACCACCATTTGAGGCCAGTTTATAATTGTGCAAGATGCTAATGATGCTGATGCTTGTGTGGCGAGGTTGCTGGTGGGTTATTTATATTAATAATCTAATATTCTTAACATAATATGATGGGGAACGTATTTGATGGAGAACATTGTGAAAACCTCTTTTTTCTAACCGAAACTGATCTAAAAAAGTCGCTTTTTCTTCAAACGTCATAGATGTCCAACATTATTTACACCTTCATGTTTACTTGTGGTTTCAAACTGATTTATAAAGAAAATAACACAAAGTCAAAATATTCATAATAATTTCTTTTTCCCTCTAATTTCAATTTTTAAAGTTAAACTTTGTTTTCAGAAAGTGTATTGTAGCATTTTAGTTATCTGCTATGAAAAATGTCTAAAGGATAAAAACAAAAGTTGGTATCACCATAATATTACAAATGACACCATAGAGAAATTAGGCAGTGACAACAAAAGATGCTTGTGATGAAAGTGTAACAAATATGGAGCTATACAGATTTTAAATAACACATCCTATATAGTCAATATTTTTAGGTGACCTCCACTGGACAAAATCTTGTTTCACCAAAAACACAAATAAAATGTAATCTTCCGGTGACCTGACTGGGTAGCAATTGATAAAATGGATTTTTGTAATGTCACAGTTGCTTGACATATGCTGCATCCAGCTGAGACAAAATAATTAATAAATTTCTTCATTTTTACGAATCAGTTAAAAGAATGAATCATTTCAACTGTAAACGAGAAGATAATTTGATTATGAATTATGCAACCTTCGAACTAATGTTATAAACTTATTGTTAGTTGTTATAAACTAATTGTTAGTTTTTATGAACTTACTGTAAACTGTCATATATTATACCAAGAAAATACATCTTTCCTGATGAACAGATATATTGCAAAATACAACTGGAACATTACAACCAGTAAAAGGACAAAAAAAGAAATCGGAGAACATTTTCACATTAAAGAAATTTGTTTTTACCCTTTGTAGCTGTGAATCAATTTTCCAAATTCTCATGCTCTGATCTTTGGACCAAGTAACCAGTTGGTAATCTCGCTTTCCTGTAAGAAAAAAATTCCTTGTAATCAAGATCTACAAAAGACAATGCCTAGTAAAACAAAAACTCCTCAAGTCCCTTGTGATGCATAAAAAGACTCCACAGACAAAATACCATTGTCAATTTTCCATGGGGAACCAAATTTAAGAGATTAAGTGGTTATAATACATCACAAATTAAAGACGAATTAATTAAGGCCCAGTGGAAACAACAGTAATACACATAGCCTCCTAAGGGCAGGAGACACTGTGTCCCCAATATTCAGTATTTTAAAGGCACAAAGGAAAATAGTATTCAATACTTAATGTATCAAGGGTGCTAAAAACATGAGATAATCATAATTGTTTTCGTAGTTTTTTCACACGAGATAATCATAATTGTTTTCGTAGCTTTCTCACATGAGATAATCATAATTGATTTCATTCTTTTCCCTCATGAGATAAACATAATTGTTTTCGTTGTTTTCCCACATGAGATAATCATAATTGTTTTCGTAGTTTTCCCTCATGAGATAATCATAATTGTTTGTAGTTTTTCTTTTCATAGTTTTCACACATGAGATAATCATAATTGTTTTTGTAGTAAAGCAGTAAGCAAGAGTCCAACTGCAAACTGCACAGACACAAATCTGACATCACATAATATGCTGGCAGATTTGGCTCTGTGCAGTTTGTTAGGAATAATCAGTATAACAAACAATATATGCAGGTGCATTATGTTAATGCAGATCAGGATCTTTATTGTTTGTAGTTTGACTTAGACTTATGAGAGACAATACATGGTAAGTCAAAACGTTGAGAGACCTGCAATCCTGTGCTGAGAGTGCAATGTTGAATCAAAGGTATTTTTCCCAATTTCACAAATTTAGGCAAAAATTTAATTTTTAAAAATAAAAGCCACAAAAGTTGATAACTACAAAAAATAAATGCATTCACAGTTGTGTAGTCTTTCAAAGAATGTCTCTGCACATAAGTTGTTAATACTTTTAGATCTTTTTTAATAATCCTCCTTCTGTCCCATCATATTTATGTTTGTCATGATATTTTACAATTAAAACAAACATGGTTTGAGTTGATCACTCCACCAATAAAAGAACTGAGTACAAGTCTGTTTTGCAGGAATGACTATTTGGGTATGGGTGGGGAAACCATGGTTTGTTAACAAAATCTAAGAAAACTCAATCAACTGATCACCAGAGCAAAATTCTTTAAAATGATAAGGTTTCAGCATATTAAAATAATGTGATGTTAAGTCAGTTTAGGAAACTTGCTTACATTTGGGCAGATTGTTTTCTCAATGCAAAATAATGTCTAATCTAAATTAATATCTACACATAAACTGTTTGTCTAAATATGTTTTCTCAATGCAAATTAATGTTGAAACATCATCATGTTTGTCTAAATAGTATCTATCATTTCTGTTATACTCACACAACTTAAATCCAACTGCATCACATGCAGACTGATCTGGGGCTTTGAAGTTTGTTTAGGAAGTAATCAGTAAAACAAATACTGACTTTGAAGTTTGTTAGGGAGTAATCAGTAAAACAAATACAGACCCAACTTACATGACTAAAAGAGAATAATGATCACTTGGTGCCAGGTAATAAGCTGCATAATTCATTACCAAGTCATCCCCTTGAAATAATCATCACCCAGTGCCAGGTAATAAGCTGCATAATTAATTGCCAAGTCATGCCCTTGAAATAATCATCACCCAGTGCCAGGTAATAAGCTGCATAATTCATTACCAAGTCATCCCCTTGAAATAATCATCACCCAGTGCCAGGTAATAAGCTGCATAACTTATTACCAAGTCATCCACTTGAAATACTCCCATGTGCCAGGTAATAAGCTGCATAATTCATTGCCAAGTCATCCACTTGCAATAATCATCACTCAATGTTTGGTAATAAGCTGCTAACTCACTGTCAATTCATTACCTTAAAATAATCATCACTCAGTGCCAGGTAATAATGTGCACAACTAATTGCCAAATCATCCCCTTGAAATACTCCTCAATGACAGGTAATAATCTGCTCACTGCCAAGTCACCCCCTTGAAATAATCATCACTCAGTGCCATGTAATAAGCTGTGTAACTCATGCCAAGTCATCCCCTTGAAATAATCACCAGTGACAAGTAATAAATGGCCTAACACAGTTATTTCCATACTGCAAATCACTTTGTCTGTACTTTCAGTGAAAAACTGAGAATTTATTCACTTGTATCTTGGCAAACTGATGGTTAAATCTTGACATTGTGTTTACTTTCTCAATGTATACATTCATGTCATCTATGAAAGTATTAGATGTGTTTATAACAGAATTTAATTAGTAATCACTATTCCTAATATCATTTAGGACAAATTATGAGAGAATTTGTAATATCTATTGTAAATGCCACTCTTCTGTGACCTGTGCTCTTCATCATTTACTTTATTGAATTACTGATAATGTATGATCTTTGACGCCTCTGGAGAATCTAGTGTACAAAGTCAATTGCCAATACACTATTAATACTAATAATACTAATTAAAACTAATATTAATTAGTAATGTTAATAGTAATATTACTAATATTAATACTGGCTTATGATGGCACGTGTCTTTAAAAAATTTATGTTTAAAACATCTAAGAAAACTTACCAAAAAATTGATGCATTTCAGGTGGTAACAAAAAACATGTACATGTATGTTTGGATTATCATACCTTCCCGGGATTTTCTCCACTGAAACTCCAAAACAACATCTGAATGTCCAATAAACTGGTGTACTGGCTGCTGCAGTGAGTCATTATTCCACAAGTATAAACTGTTCTCACCTCGGCGCAGTTGTGGAACTACTACAGTAATCAGACCATGTCCAAATGGCTGTAAAACATGTTGTTAGTTTCATTACAAACAAGTTATTTGCACATAGTGGTTGAATAGATCAAACATTTCAGATAATTGTCAGTATGTAATAACAGTGAATATACTCTACAGAATGAACACTTTCTATCCATATCAATAAAACAAAAAATATAAAAACTTTAAACTTAATCAAAATAATTTTAAAATGCAGCTGAACTATTGAAATTTATCGCAAATAACCAATCTACAAAGATTTCACTTACATTTAGACTATATTGTTTTTTTTTCTTCAAGTAGTAAATGAAATGCTATTTTAAGGACAAACATTACAGGGTCAATCAAGACAGGTGGCAGACAACAATTATGTTTTTCTCTCAAGGTAAGGGAAACAAATGTATTCAATTTCATTGAATTATGCTACCTAAAACTCAAGCTGGATATGAAATGCAAAGTTTAAATCTATTTTCAGCAATGATACTGATGTGAAATCTACAAACTCTAAACCTGATAGGATTCTTCCTTGGTTAAAGGTAAGGTATATCATGTCATGTTGGAATTGATTCACTAGAAGTTAGGTTAAAAACATCCTGACATCAATACAACAATACCACACACATCTGTCTGGACCATACCACACACATCTGTCTGGACCATACCACACACATCTGTCTGGACCATATCACACACATCTGTCTGGAAAGTAACAGTATACTATAATATTGTGAACTTTTCATAAAAATGACTCTACTCTGAAAACAAATCCCAAGAGTCTCTATCAGTATCCCATCTGGATCAGAGCTCTCAGAAACACTTAATTACGAGTATTTGGATGCAAATTTTTGATTTGGGGCGCAGAAAATCACCCACGCAGGAGTCCTCCATATGCACGTTCTTTTTTGCGGCGGGGGGGGGGGGGGTAGCTTTTTTTTCTTTTTTTCTTTTTGCAAACAGGATAGTTTCACGGCACAATAAATATGTTCTAATCACTATGATAAATGAGGCAATGCTTTTATTTGAGTTTGTTGCTGACTTTCTTTGAGTAAAGGTCGTCGGCTTGCTTTGATGATGGTGCATTTGTTATTGAAAGGCATCGCTAAAGGCTCTAGTTGAAGGACCTAACAAATACCCGTTTGTTATTGCCGTGGCAACATCAGATAATTGTAGAACATTGAGACAGATTTGTTTTATTTGTTTAGTATATATCAGTGCTTCAAAGGTAATCAGTTTTCTTTGAAGTGTCAGCAAAACAATTTTTTTCTTCCATCTGGTTTTTTAAAAAAAATTAGTGTCATCTGGTTCACTATACTCATTTCACATTTCCACCTTCAGAGGTGTTGGATATTAAATAGTCAGTTGCAAGGTTATCTTGATTATAATACAGTATATAGTAAAAAGACCAGATATCAGCATAAGCGGATTATGATATAACAGTGCATTGTTATATCCAAGTTCGTTGCTTCCTGTCATGGTGCCTTTGATTTTCTCTACTTCAAACGCAAGACTGTATATACAGTTTTTATCAGCCAAAATTCGTGTCAACACAAATATCGCCAGATGGTATTTATTTTGTCACCAAAAAGGAAAACAGAATTGCAGTTTTCTACATTGGCGAAGCCCTGTGATCCTGTAACTGATTTCATTTCCGATTGTAGCTATATAAATATTGCATGCAAACTTGAAACCAAGACACACTGAAACTTTGACAAAATGCCATTTGCAAATTTGGACAAATATTTTGGGGTTAAACGAAAAAATGATGAAGATTTAAATAAGATTCAGAACTGTGCTCAAGTTACTAGAACTGATATAGAGTACTATTCTGTACATGGCTTTGAAAATATGTAATGTTTATGCATCAGGCTATGGAAATGAAATACATCACTTTGGAATCTTTCTGTTTGCAGTTCAGCCCAAAAATAATTAATTTTATTTTTTATACCAAAAAGGCATGTTACTGAATAATTACAGAAATGACGTATTGTTGTGAAGAATTGACGTATTGTTGTGCAGAATTACCAGTCACGCCGAATAAGCTGATATAGTTGTACATGTCAGTGTTGGGGGAATTAAACTCGATGTCAACCAACGCTTCTTCTAATCTGCAAAGTTTTAAAAAGTTTGGGATGGGACTGCAACATTTGCTGGTGGGACTCCCATTTTTACCAAAATGGGAGTCCTGGACTCCTAGTTTTAAACTCCTATCGAGACCTCTGTGAATATTTTATCCAATAGGTTAGTACAACAACCAGCATACTTGTATATTTTCCAGATGGTCAGAGAGGACAAGAATTGAGTCAAAGAGGGACATTGGCAGTTACAATATGATGCAATGATCCTATTTCTGACCTCTGATTTAGGCCCTACTCCGATCTCAATTGCAAAATTGACACCCAGTCCTTTTCTGGTAATATGCTCCTACTGGACTGGAAAGTTGTCTCTGTACTGTGTTTGCTCATGGTACATAGTTGAGAATTGCCAATATAGCAAACTTCAATGAAATGAAGGCAAAAATGGATTTATTTATTAAGACCAAAGTTAAACTAAAGTAATACAGTGGGACCCAGCTATAACACGGTAGTTGGGAGCCATAGAATCCGACCGGGTTATGAACCGAACTGTGTTATAAGCAACCATGTACAATACCAACACATTTTTGGATTTAATTTGCATGGCACAATTACCCTTTTTGATCAATACATATTAAATGAGAAAAACATTTGCTGTGGTAACAGAAATTGCAGATATAATATATTACTTTATTCAGAGAAACATGCATTGGTACATACACGTGTCTAATTTATATATACATGTATAATCTATTGCATGAAAAGAGTATCAACACCGTGTACTCACCAGCGAATCTTGTAACATACATTGAATCCATAATACAAATATTTCCATCGAAAATATCCACACACAGATGTAAAATATTCAATAATTTTGTCACAGATCATTATGTGACTGAATTCAATGAAAAGAAAATAACAAAAATTACGTAACGGGTGTACATAATGAATGATGAAATAGTACATGTCCGTAGATTAAAGAATGGAAGCTAAAGTGTATTCTTATAATAACTACATGTACATCTCAGGATCTTTCTGTCTCTGAATTCAGTCATTGTAAATTTCTGAACATTTTCACACCCAAGCTGCTAGTCAAAGTCCTTTGAACTTGTGTCATGTTCTTTTGATGTACTCTAAAAAATACAGCAGGAAAAACTGACTGTATTTTAACCACTGAATTATGTCATTGTAAATATCAGCACAGCTAAAATGATAACGTAATCAACACTAACTTTGTCTCCCAGCTATTTGCATGCGTACGGAGGACTCCTGCATGGAGTGATTTATGTGTTCCAGATCAAATATTTGCATTCAAATACACGTAATTAAGCGTTTCCGAGACCTCAGTGTCGTATACATTTTATACCATTACATTTCTCATCTCTCAATAGTTATTATTTTTTGAAAAACTCTGATTTTTAGCTGCTTTCTGCTAATGTCACGTTTGCTCTTGGCAAAGTCAATTATAGTTCTCAGTTGCAGAATTCGAATTTACTAGTCAACAGATTGCATAAAACAACACCGCTAAGCCATACGCACATGCTGGCGGCTTTGTTTCTTTGATGCTGTATAAAACCGTTGCCCCATGAATTGAACAAGTTTAGCTCGGCAGTTTACTTTGATGATAAACAATGTACTTAAATTAATTGATTTATATAGTCTGGTGAGAATCTTTTATCAACCGCCGCATTGGCTGTTGCTTAGTTGTGTATGAAATTAAGAGAACATATATCGGAGATTATTAGAGCAACGATTGTATTGGGAATGCATTCAAGACAAACACAAAGTAGACACAATGGCTTCATTACTCAGGAATCAGTAATTATAATATTGACACTTATGAGCTGTAATTTTTCAACAATAAACAAAGATCAAAGTTCACAGTAGGCCCAGCAATTGGTTCGTATTTCCGACGTTTATTTTGTCACAAAACTAGAAGAAATGTGAAAATACATTTTTTACACGTTCTTTTTTCGCACTGTTTAGACGAATATGAGAATGATAATTAAACTCTTGACATATTTTCTTTCATACTAATTTTTTTTTTTTTTTTTTTTTGGTCTTTGAGAAAAATACCTGTAATAAATTACCCGAAATTTCGGGAGCCATGCCACGACCGGGTTATATCCGAATTTGTGTTATAACAGGCCGGGTTATAGCGGGGTCCCACTGTATAAATGGCCCACATCATGACCTTTAACCTACTAATGACCATGATCTCTGAACTACATAACTGAATACTGAACAAGTGCAGATCTGGGTAAGTTTCGATAAAATATATTTTGGAGTTAAAAAGTGACAGCCTGAAAAAGAAATCAGGCAAACGGTATTTATTCTCACTTGACCTGTGAATATGAAAGACACTGTTAAGTTGAGATATACAACATACAACATTTTATTTTTGAATATCTTCTCTGGTTCCAAAGTTATAAGCATTTACATGAACTGAGGTCACAAATTCATATTTTCCAATGACATGACCTTGACCTTGAGGCAGGGGCAATGGCTACAGTATGTGACATATTGTCTAGTCATGATATATAATTGGTAATGTTTCATTATAATTTCTTCAGGGGTTCAAAAGTTGCACTTTAGGCAGGAACTTGAGACAAGGGTATGATTATGTTATGTCTAATAATGATATATTATTTGGAATGTTTTATGAAAGTTGTTCAGGGCAGGAGTATGGCTATGGTGTGCGTATGTGTGATTTGGATTTTTTAAATGTAACTTTAATGATTTTCGGTCATATCGCTTCAATGTCTGCAGTGTGGCAGTTTATAGTAATGTCTAACACTGGGGCATTATGCCAAAGTCACAGACCAGGCAGACCAGTCCAAACACTAACCTCTCAATGCTGAGTGTCCAGCAAAACAGCTGCTAGTAACATTTTTATAAGTCTTTGGTATGACTTGGATGGGATTCAAACCCACAGCATCCTACATCTGATGTGGAAGCTCTAACCAACAGGCCACTGGAATAGTGACATAGCTATGGTACACAACACAGCCTCAAGCCATGACATAAACTTGGGCAAAGTTTTATTACATTTCTAAAATGGTTCAAAAGTTAAACTTTAAAAAAGAATACAAATCTTAATTTAAAAAATGTTTGCCATGATTTGGATGTTGAAGCAGGGTGTGGCTATGTAGGCAACACACCTTCCAGTCATGACATATATTTGGGGTAAGTTTCCTTAAATTATCTCCAGTTTTTCACAAGTTATACTCCAGACAAGGATACAATAAGCTTCAGTTAGTTGAAACATACCCAAATACATATATTTAACCTTATTCATCCACAAATTTTTCAATGTCAATGTGATTATTTTAGAAAATTTTGAAATATAGCAGCTTTAAAAATTGGCATTAGTCTTTAAATACAGAAATGATGTATGAATCTGTAATACAAAATTAAAAACACAAACCATCCAACCTACAAGGATCTTGGATATAAACTACTCCACCCCCACACACAATGTCAGAGCTTCAAACAAAAATTTATAATACTCCCATTTATAGTAGTGTAAATTAACTGCACCATTCAAGAAGCTATAATGAATCTTCAGTACACGTACTGTATATCTAGCCCTCCACACTGGCGACCCTGAGTTCAGCATCCCTCTGTCATGACGAGGATTGGTGAAGTCCCAAAACTGATTAATAAAAAACATCATGATACACAAACATCTCAGCTAAGCAACATCAATCAGAATACAATTTGCAAAATACATACAAAAGATCAATGTGTATACTGAAGGTTGAAGTTAGCAAGGTCGTCACATTTTTTTTTATCTCTTTGGATTGTCTGATTTATTAAAATATGGAACGAAGGAAAAGGCTGATAGGATACGATTTATTCTGACCTACAAACCCCAAGGTAAGAAAAATCAATGGAAAACACTGGCAAATCATGGAATTGTCGGACATACTAAAGTTAATCCTCCCAAACAAACCTATAGTAGCCTACTGAAAACAAAAAGTCTTTGGACAGCCGAGTCAGGGTGAAGATAATGCCAGTGACTAATCATGACCACTCTAGTCAATCTAGTCCCTGTGGTAATAAAAGATGCACAACCTGTCAATATATGATAGAGACCAGGACATTTTCTAGCACAGTGACAAGAGAAAAACTAAATATACACGGTCAAAACAAAACATGCAAAACAGAAAATGTAATTTATCTCATCAAAAGTAAGATATGTAGCCTTCTGTATGCTGGAGAAACTGAAATGAAACACAAAAGGATCAACCTTCATAGATCTGATTGGGTTAGAAAGAAGCTGTACCAAAGTCAAAATCATTGGCAGCTATGTAACAGGAACAAAAACCACCAGAATGGTTGACATGTCCATCTTCAAATGATGACCAGGAGAAAGCAAATTTTGTAGTAAATTATGTTTCTCCGAGAATACTTACCCAATCACATTACTTTAGGGATATTAGCCTGCTACCTCGCGAATCCAGCCCTACCAAAAGACGAAAATTCGTCTTTCCTATGTCATATAGACAAAGGGCAATAACTCTTGCCCCTTACCTCCCCTTGCTACCCGCTAGGTGTCGCTTCTTTAGTTTTTTAAGCTGAGCGGTATATAAAACACAAGGATGCTCGCATGGCGGGGTGGTTGGGAGGGTTTCTTAGTAATGTGATTGGGTAAGTATTCTCGGAGAAACATAATTTACTACAAAATTTGCTTTCTCCTTTGAATACGTTCCCCAATCACATTACTTTAGGAGAATAAGTAATAGGAGGAGGGAATGCGGAGCATCCGACCTCCACCTCGGGTATCCTCTAGGGAATGATGGTTGGATTCCCCATGTGAATGATAACCCGGTCTCCTAACTTTCAATCAACAACACAGCCCAGGGTCACGTGATATGTGACCCCTATATACGGTTAAGAAGATAGTTATTGAAATCTTCTTACCTACGAAAATTTATCTGGCGAATCCAGCGAAGCTAATAGGCTGTGCTGATTGTTGCACATGGGTCTGGTGGGTGTCTGGGCTGCCCAACACCGGACCTACTAGAATCAATGTTTGCCTCTGCGAGTACAAACTTGAAGATAAAACTGTAGAAGGTTGACTCTGCATGTCAGCCAACAGCTTCTATAAGGTGACTGATTTGCGAATTCTCAGAGTACGCCGAGCGTATAACCCACTACAGCCATGAAGCAAGGGCTTGAATGGTGATATCTCATATCCCAGCTATCACCAGAAGAAAGAGGTGCCTGTATGTGACCTGATTCACCTCTATGCATTGAAATGGTGCTAGAGTGCACAAACAGGATCTTACATGGCTGTTGATCCTGACTTATCTATAAAGAAAGCGAGCTAATGACGACTCGTTGATCGCCAATGTATGGTAATCTATTCTGGACTACGAAGCCTGGCTGCGTCAAGAGGACCATCAAACCCTCTGATCGAAACGGAAGAGAGTTCGGGTCACTAGAAAGGACATGTAACTCGCTCACCCTGCATGCTGAAGCTAAGACTATCAAGAACCCAATTTGTATGATAGTAGCTTTAACTAATCGTGGGTTAAAGACTCAATACTGTCTGAATTGAGTCATGTTAAAACCCAGGACAGATTCCATTTGGAAACAGGGTGAGGAATATAAGTCGATTGAATTTTTAAAATGTCTAAAAGATCTGACAAATCTTTGTCATGGCTGATAGCACATGTACCAGAATGGCGGAATGTGTCTGATATCATGGAGCGGTAGCATTTGAGAATAACTGGAGCCAGCTGTTTCTCCTCGAAAAGCCAGAGAAAAGTTGGCCAGTTGAGGGATTGTGACACTCAGAGGAACAATGTGAATGATATGGTACCAGTCTCTGAAAACATGCCACTTGCCCTCGTAAACCTTCAGAGTAGAGGGCCTTCTTGCTCTCGAGATTCTCTCCGCAATCAAAGATTTAAATTGTTTGTCTTGCAAGGCTGTCTGGACAAGAGCCAAGCTTGAACATAAAGACGGTCCGGACAGGGGTGGAACACCCCTGGCCGCGGTTGCTTGTGAATACTTGTGCTGACTGTAATCTTCCTGGGTAGATCTATCGCCTAGATTGAGTAGATCGGAGACCCAGTTGTTCCATCTGAGAGGGGGCAATCAGAACCATCTGACAGTTCTGACCCCTTAACTTCTGGATTAATTTCAGTACCAAGACCGTGGGAGGGTAGGAGAATGACCACAACCCTTCCCAGGTGATTGATCGAGCATCCACGACCCAAGCTTCTGGGTCTTGAACCTGTGAGATGAAAGGTGGAGAACTTGCGATTCCACCTTGTTGCAAAAGATCAATCATCGGACGTCCCCAAAGTGTGTCAATTGGAAGAAAGTCCGATTGATGGAGTGACCATTCTGTGTGAATGACTAGATAGAGTGTCAGCCAAGACATTGAGTCTGCCAAGAATGTGTCTGAATTGTACATTGAGGTGGAGATTGTCGAACCAATGTAGAAACTGCCAGTTCAGATTGCACAGGTGATTGGTGTCCCCTTGTTTTGAGGCAAGGCACCACCAAAATGTTGTCTGACATAATGAGGGCAGTTTGTAATGAGAGTTGATCCTGCCCAAATGAAAGGCATTGATGACAGCCGTTATTTCTGAAAGGTTGATGTGGAAAGGGGCTTGCCCCTGGCACCTACATGTCGCTGACAGTATCGAAGTCCAGCAACAGGTGGGCACTCCAACCGTAGGTATTAGTGGCGGAACATACCGTTATCCCCGCTTGGGGTATCTCCAGAGTAATCAGTGTGGACAGCCCACAGGGGTTGTGCCATTGACTCAAGAATGATCGTATCTCTGGCGTGAGCATGACTATTTTCTGGGATCGAAGGGACTTGAAAAGGGCGCAATTACGCTAGCAACGTCCTTTGTAAAGGACGCATAAAAGGACGGCTGAGCGGGATCAAGTCTGTTGCCGCATTGAATAATCCGAGGATCTGCAACTCTCTCGCTAAAATGCGCATCCTGTCGGAAACGGACTCTACGAGTACAATTATCTGGATGATCGCAAACTCGAGGAAGCCTTACCAGATTCAGATCGGGACAAACTCCACACCCAGATGGACCAAAATCCGGATTGGACAGAGATCAGACTTTATCCAGTTCACGAGAAAGCCTATATGATGTAAAGTTATATAAGATCGTTTCTGCCTTTGAGCAGAGTAGAACTTGACAGATGTTTCTGGAGGATGTCGTCCAAATATACTGCCGACGCAATAGATGAAGTCGAGCGGAACAGTGTGACGACGTAATCCATAACCTTGGTACTAGCCCAAGGGCTTAAATTTAGGCCAAAAGGTATGACATGGAACTGATAAACCAAGTCCCGACAAGCACAACGGAGAAATGTCCGCTACTCGTTTTTCTTTTAACGTAGCTTTAACCATCTTTCAGTTATATCGCTACGATGTCTGCAGTGAGGCAGTTTATAGTGATGTCTAGCACTGGGGCATCATGCACCAGACATGTAGAATGATGTCCCACCCAGTCACATTATCTAAGCGTCAAGCGAGGCAGCTGTTAGTATCATTGTGTAAGTTTTTGGTATGACTCGGTCAGGGATCGAACACACGACCTGCCGCTTCCGCTGCGGACGCTCTAACCACTAGGGACGTGAAATATGCGTCGGTCATATCTAGCCAGTTTATGATGGGGTTTAAGCGACGTGCCCTTCAGACATGTGTCACGACGTATCAGGTCTAGGTTGGCAGAAGCAGTCAGCGCATTGGCCATGGAATGGTGAGCTGCCCTGTAAACGACGCTGGTACTTGGCTTTCAGAAAAGAACGCCTTAGCATTTCCTGGATCCCCTATACGTGTCGACAGACGGTCATTAATTTCCTTAATTTTTTGTCGACTGGGGAAGGAGGCGGAAGGATAGAGTCTCTTCCCCCTCATCCAGATCGACCGACGCTCTAACCTTATAGTCGGTAATGGCAGCAGGAGGTGGAGGGCATTCTGAAGGGGCCAACACCCTATAAATTTCCTCCACTGCGGCTTTGAAGCTGAACTCAGTCCGTTCCATAGTTGGATCTGCATACAGCTGATTTGCCTGCAATTCATCGCACTCACTATGTGCATAATCTTGCTCTGGTAAAGCATCCATATCGGGGTAATGCATACCAGGTGGCATAGATGACTCGATTCCGTCATCTCTGATAACGGCATTCACTCTCCCTTGTGGATGAGCTGTTAGCCTATGGACGGCCGGCAATGCCGAATGAACTGATTGGCATATGTTTGGCCTGAATGTCTGCGACGGGCCGGCTATGACCGGCACCGACCGCTCGAATGGTCGGGTTGGATCGAGAGATTCATCGCCAACATCTGTGTCATGGTAGTGATATGTAACCGGTAGTACGGATTGACAGACGGAAACATCACTAGAATCATCGTCAATCCGATTTGTGCGGATTGCGGTATCATAAAAGTCCAAGTGCTGGTACAGTGGTACAGTCGGATGGACTGGTATATGACTAAAATCTCCATACGGTTGGACGACCGGTGCCTGTTGGGCTGGACGGCCGGAGCCGGATGGACTGTCAGTGCCGGCAAGTGTCAGCTGGAAGCTTGGCTGGACGACCGGTGCCATTTGGGTTGAACGGTCATTGCCGGATCGACACCCGGTGCCGGTTAGTGCCGGCTGGAAGGTCGGCTGGATGACCGGCGCCATATGGGCTGAACGGTCATTGCCGGATGGACGCCCGGTGCCGGTTGGTGCCGGCTGGAAGGTAATAATAATTACATAATGCTTATGTAGTGCGGCCAGCACTGTGCGCCCATCTACCATTCGCTCAGAGGGAATGTTGGTTCTGGTACAGCTTGTCATATCTGTACAGCATACCAGGTGACCTAGATGACGCAATTCTGTCATAATTGACACTTTCACTAAATCTCCCTTGTGGAGAAGCCGTGAACATATGGACGGCCGGCACTAACGGCTGATTGAACTGGCGAATGGTCGGCCTGAAAGTCCTGTTCTGGTAAAGCTACCATATCTGGGTAGCGCATACCAAGTGGCATAGATAACTCAATTCCGTCATCTCTGATAATGTCACTAATTCTCCCTTGTTTTAAAATCACACCGTCACGTATTTGACGTGACGGGAGGTGTACACCGGCAATACCGACTGATTTGTCTAGTATATGGTCGGCCGGAATGTCGGCGAAGGTCTGGCTATGACCGGCACCAGCCTCTCGAATGGTCTGATTGGACGGAGATACATTATAACATCTCTCTCATGGTAGTGATATGTAACCAGTAGTACAGATTGACTGACGGGTACATCACTATAATCTCCGTAAATCCGATGTACAGCCGGTGCAGGTTGATGCCGGCTGGAAGACCGGTGCCATTTGTGCTGAACGGTCATTGCCGGATGGACGGCCGGTGCAGGTTGATGCCGGCTGGAAGGTCGGCTGCACGACCGGTGCCATTTGGGCTGAACGGTCATTGCCGGATGGACGGCCGGTGCAGGTTGATGCCGGCTGGAAGGTCGGCTGGACGACCAGTGCCATTTGGGCTGAACGGTCGTTGCCGGATGGACGGCCGGTGCAGGTTGATGCCGGCTGGAAGGTCGGCTGGACGATCGGTGCCATTTGGGCTGAACGGTCGTTGCCGGGTGGACGGCCGGTGCCTGTTGATGCAGGCTGGAAGGTCGGCTGGCCGGCCGGTGCCATTTGGGCTGAACGGCCGGTGCCTGTTGATGCAAGCTGGAAGGTCGGCTGGCCGTCCGGTGCCATTTGGGCTGAACGGACGGTGCCGGATGAACGGCTAGTGCCGGTTGTTGCCTGCTGAAGTGCCGGCTGAACTGACGGTGTCGGCTGGACGGACGGCTGGACGGCCGGCGAAAGTGCATAATAAAATGGATCCAATTGATCCAGCCTAGTCTCCATGCGTCCGGGACTTACAGGCCCGAAAGCCATGCACGGACCTGCGGTGAAATTTACATCCACTGGGCAGCCTAAACCATGTCAACATAATTCCTCCATTTCCACATTGCCAACACCCATTTTGCCATTCATGCCTTCGTTGTCGACTTTGCTACTGAAACGACAAAAGAAGAGAACAAAGCACAAATTAAAAATTCAGCATATTATTAATTCGATAATACTATAACCGTTATTAACGGAGTAGTCAAATTATTCCGTGCCATGTTAACTCTTAATGACCACACTAGTTATCGCCGTGAGCGTGTTGCAATAGGTCGTTCAAGACGAAGTCTACTGAAACGAAAAAGATGATAAACAAAGCACATTTAGCAATTCAGCACGCTATTAAGTCGCTATTACCATAACCGTAACTAACGGTGGAAGCGAAATGATTTAGTGTCGCGTGAACTTGTGACTACAACACGAAATTCCGCCATTAATAGTCGCAACTGGTCGTTCAGAGACGGAGTCTACTGAAATGGAAAAGAAGATAAACAAAGCACAAATTAACAATTCAGTACGCTATTAAGTCGCTATTCCATAACCGTAACTAACGGAGGAAGCGAAATGATTAAGTGTTGCGTGAACTCGTGACTATAACACGAAGTCCGCCATTAAAGTCGCAAATTGGTCGTTCAAAGACTTTTTTGAAGTCTACTGAAACGTCAAAGAAGATAAATAAAGCACACATTATCAATGCAGCACGTTATTAGTCGCTAATATCGTAAACGTTACATACGGAATAAGTGAAATTATTGAGTGCTACATGTATTACATGCTAGTACCGCCATAAGCGTGCTTTGACCACGTTGCAACCTGGTCCGAAGTCTAGAAAAGGTGACAAAGTCACTCAAATTGGAAAATATTGTAAAATAATGTATACAACCTGTAGATGAATGATTATCCAACACAGTAATTCCAAATTTAACTTCAGATGGTCAGAATTTACACTAAGATGGCTTGGATTCATTGGAGGTCTAATTGTATGTGTTTACACACAACAAGCGAAGCTAAAAAACTAAAGAAGCGACACCTAGCGGGTAGCAAGGGGAGGTAAGGGGCAAGAGTTATTGCCCTTTGTCTATATGACATAGACAGGAAAGACGAATTTTCGTCTTTTGGTAGGGCTGGATTCGCGAGGTAGCAGGCTAATATCCCTAAAGTAATGTGATTGGGGAACGTATTCAAAGGAGAAATATAAACTTTTCATTGAAATCCATCATAAACTGCTGGACTAGCTGTGCTGAAGATATTGCATTGTGCAATGGAATAAGCCAGACATCACAAAGGGTAAAAATGTTAATAAAGATTGTGGAAGCACAGTTTGTCTAAATCTGCCTCTTGAGGCACTGACCATATTATTTAATAAGTTTCAAAAACTGCAAACCTAGTTGTTCTAACAAGCATGTGTTCAAGACAAAGGGATGGCTGGATGGACTCAAAGATTAAAATAAACCCCAGCCTCTGGAGGTGAAGGTATTCAAATTGTTTCATAGTGTACCAAATGTTACACAAGAGTGCGCTTTATAGAATGATATATCACATATACAAATACTAATGTGTTTAAACATGCGAGGCAGACATATCATACTGGGGCAATGTTTCTTTACAAAAGTGTGGAGACAATTTTTATACCTTTACAGTACCATCTTGGCTGGACGTAGCAAAGGTGTACTCATTGAATGGATTCCAGTCTAAGCCATGAATCTTGGAAAGATGGGCAGCTATGTACACCAAGGATGTGTTCCCTTTCTGAAATGTCATTCAGCAAGAATCTCAAATGAGTTTTCAATCAAATGTGATATTTTGCATCTATCTCAAACGAATATTCATAAATAAGATATTTAATAAACAAATTCAATAGTATGCTGTGAGCTGCTATCTGAGTGGCATATTGTATTATTGATATCTATGAGTGACATATTACAACATTACATGCTGTGAGTGGCATATTACAATAATACATGCTGTGAGTGGCATATTACAATATTACATACTGTGAGTGGCATATTACAATATTATGTGCTGTGAGTGGCATATTACAATAATACATGCTGTGAGTGGCATATTACAATAATACATGCTGTGAGTGGCATATTACAATATTACAAGCTGTGAGTGGCATGTTAACAATATTATGTGATGTGAGTGGCATATAACAATATTGCATGCTGTGAGTGGCATATTGCCTTACTGCTAGCTTTGAGTGGCATATTACAATAGTACCTGATGTGAGTGGCATATTACAATAGTACCTGATGTGAGTGGCATATTAAAAATATTATGTGATGTAAGCAGCATATTACAATATTGCATGATGTGAATGGCATATAACTATTATTTGCTGTGAGTGGCATGTAACAATATTATTTGCTGTGAGTGGCATATTGCAATATTGCATGATGTGAATGGCATATAACAATTATTTGCTGTGAGTGGCATGTAACAATATTATTTGCTGTGAGTGGCATATTGCAATATTAATAGCTATGAGTGACATATTACAATATTACATGCTGTGAGTGACATATTATAATATTGCCAGCTGTGAGTAGCATATTACAATATTATATGCTGTGAATGGCATGTTAACAATATTATGTGAAGTGAGTGGCATATAACAATATTGCATGCTATGAGTGGCATATTGCCTTATTGCTAGCTATGAGTGGTATATTACAATAGTACCTGCTGTGAGTGGCATATTACAATATTACATGCTGTGAGTGGCATATTAAAAATATTATGTGATGTGAGTGGCATATAACAATATTGCATGAGGAGCCCCGAGTGCTCGAGTGGTCTAAAGTGCTCTCCATTACAGATCACTGCCATCTCATCTCTGTCTGCATGGGTAAAAGTATCGGATTCGGCCAATGTGGCTATATGAGAAATCATGCCAGTAGCTTCTTGTGGGTCGGTGGTTCTTTCCGGGGGTTTTCCCAGGTTCTTCCTCCACCATTAATACCGGCTGCCATGTATAGCCTATTGTGTGCTGAAAAATGACATTAAACCCTACTACAAGAACAATATTACATGCTGTGAATGTCATATAACAATATTACTGTGAGTAACATATTGCAATATTGATAGCTATGAGTGGCATGTTAAAATATTACATGCTATGAGTGACAATATTGCTAGCTATGAATATTATATTACAATATTACATGCTGTGAATAGCATATTGAAATGTTACTGTGTCATACTGCACTGTTCAACAAGTTTTAAAAAATCATATTTAATGAGGATAGATATTATAATTTTTTTTGCTACAGAGTAGTCCCCCTCTTATACGGCCACACCTGCTGCACCGGGAAAGTGGCCTTATACGGCAGGTGGCCGTTCCAGAGGGGGGCTAAATTTATTATGAGAAGTACATGTATATATAATGTACGTAGTAAGAAAGCTACATACTTCAAAACATTAAATATCTTCGTCTAAATGAAACATTAATCAATAAGTTTTTTTTGTTATAATAACAAATTTATTTCAACTGAATATATGTTACTATTTTTGCTTTCTTGGCGTAAGTGTGATATGCGAGCAGGTATTGTTGTCATGCGCATTGCAAATGGATTCAAAAACGTTATTTACATATTGGTACATACATAATTATCTTTCCATTTGCTCCATTTTCCCACTGCTGCTGAATAACCTTCTTATCGGTTATTACTTTGTTTATTCAAATTATTTCAACATAAACTTTTTTTACGTGTCTTTTCTACTCAAAATTGCTCAGCATCCCCCCCCCCTTCCCCGATGTTGTCGAGTAGAATAACTGACTTTCTTCGAAAATAATGTATCCGTTAATGTGATGACATTTTAATGTTTGGTAATGATTTATTCGGTTATTGCTGACTGTATGTGATTTAATTATGCAGACAAAACTTGTGTCGAGTGTACGAAATACAGCCTTCATAAAGGAAGCCATAATGTGTGGTCACGTGATTTTTCCAGTCTTTGTCTGGTACCCTGTTGTTTTTTTTTAAGGTTGTCTGTGTGTGCCAATGTACAAAATCTATTTTTAGCCTATGCTGACCTTGTTATGATTATAACAACTACGTCTGGTTATAATCATCAACGAGAAGAACTCTGCATAGGTGTTAAACCCCAAACTCTATCATAACATTATTGAGCCCATTTCCTGTAAACACCGACTTTCATAGATAATGATATACTATAAATCTTTAGTCGACACTTTTAACGGCGACTTGACACTTGGAGACGTGTATCTACCATAGAGATAATCAAAATTGCTTACCTTATGTCAAGATTTGAATAAATTATTGGTTCTGGATACATTTAAAGAAACGAAAGTGGCCGTTCACGAGGGGGACATTTTTTTATTTTTTGTACTAAAATGCTGGTTGCTGGTCATGTTAGAGGGGTGGTTGCGTTTGAGTGGTACTTTTGAATACAAACTCGTTGGTGCCAAGGAATTCTGGCTGTAAGAAGCGGGTGGCCGCTGGTCAGGGGGCCCGTTCAAGAGGGGGACTACTGTATCAATATGCTGCGAAGTGCTTCTATATGTTATTCATTACATAATGTTAATATGTTAAGACCATCCTGAAAACCAGATGCCAAAAAATTTCTACTGTAATTAGGTCTGATTTGGTTGTTTTGTGGGTTTAATGCCATTTTTAACACGTGATAGGCTAAGAATCCAGGAGAAAACACCAACCCATAGGAAGGTACTGGCAAGCTTTCTCATGTACCCACATTAACCGAGTCTAAGACTCAAACCCACACAGACAGTGGTGAGATGGTAGTGATCTGGAATGATGGGCACTTTAGACCACTCAGCTAGTCAGGGCTCCTTTATTCATATTGTCAACATGTGCAACATATAGCTAAATACTTGAACAGTTTCCTTATTTACTATTTATAGTAATTGTACATGACAGGTTTAGAACAGGTTTCTTGAATTCTGAAACCACGTTTCACAGATTAATTATAGCTTTATACACACTTATGCCATGAAATAAGTCTATACTGAAAAAACATGGCGCCAAATATCATCAAGTGAAATGGGCTTTATTGATGCAACTTGTGGATGCTATTATGATGGAAAAATGTAAGAGGAGAGGGAATCTGTTAAATGGAAGAAAATGTTGCATCAGGAAAAGGACAATAAATAGTGCTTTACAAATTTTGAATTCCATTGATATAATTAATACAGCATTCAGAATTTATGGACATGACTTTACAAACTTTGAGCAAAAGCTAAATAAATGATGCAAACTAATTAAAAGTGAAAGTTGTTGACAAATAATTTATCATTTTGCTTTTTGTCAGTATTCTCATACTAATTCACAATGATTTAGCCGATTTGTGACAAGAATTGTAACTAAATACAGATCCATGTAAGTAGCAAAGTAAATTTTCATATGGTTTTCTGTAATTATGGCATGTAATATATAGATGACTCTTTTAATGCCAAGACTCGGCTTTTTTGCCACACATATTAGTAATAATTACACTTATACCTCTCGGGGTGGAGGTGGGTTTTGCATGCATGAACTTAAAACAAAATGGCTCAAGTTCACATTTAATACAATTTCCCTTTGATTGGGTTCCCGGGTAGCCAATCATTTTGATCTTCAGGTACCCGGTTGACTTTTTTTTTTTTTTTTACACCTCTTCTAATAAATTCCCAATCTAGATTCTTTGTTCCAGGATATGCAGAGGCTGAAAGCAACCAATACATGGTTTGTGGTTTCAACTGCTTCTACAATAGTTAACAGTGACCCAAAAAAACTACTGATAGTAAAAACATGCAGCACCATCTATATATCTTATAAAGTGCTTAATATCATTAAATATGAATAATAAAAAAAGAGTAACTTCAAGTGGTATCTGAAACATATCTATATATCTTATAAAGTGCTTAAATATCATTAAATATAATAAAAAAAGAGTAACTTCAAGAAGTATCTGAAACATATCTATATACCTTATAAAGTGCCTAATATCATTAAATATAATTTTTAAAAAATGAGTAACTTCAAGAAGTATCTGAAACATACCTATGTCCTTATGGATGAAATATTTGTTTCAGAACATATGTAACGAAACCCAAAACCAAACAAGCACATCTTCATAAAAAAGATTACTTAAGGATTGTACTAAAAGGAAATTATAGGTAGGAGACAAGTCCAGAAATGAAGCTGCCTGAGAAATCTGCTCAGAAAAATAGATTAATTTATAATATAGTACCGGTATATAATATGAAAATCTGGCACAATAAATTATATACGAATATACAACCTTAAATAATTTTGTGTTATCTTAGCACAATAAATTATATATGAATATACAACCTTAAATAATTTTGTGTTATCTTAGCACAATAAATTATATACGAATATACAACCTTAAATAATTTTGTGTTATCTTAGCACAATAAATTATATACGAATATACAACCTTAAATAATTTTGTGTTATCTTAGCACAATAAATTATATACGAATATACAACCTTAAATAATTTTGTGTTATCTTGGCACAATAAATTATATACGAATATACAACCTTAAATAATTTTGTGTTATCTTAGCACAATAAATTATATACGAATATACAACCTTAAATAATTTTGTGTTATCTTGGCACAATAAATTATATACGAATATACAACCTTAAATAATTTTGTGTTATCTTGGCACAATAAATTATATACGAATATACAACCTTAAATAATTTTGTGTTATCCTGTGAAGAAATGTTTCTTCAAAGGTGAGACAGGAGTATCATACCCAGCATATTAAACACCCAACCAATGTCTTTAATAGTCTTCTATGTAAATAACAATTTGCATGCAGAAACCACTTTTCTACTTCCAGTCATAGTGACCTTGACCTTTCACATTTGAATCCCAAATCAATATCCTGCTTGTTTATCCTAAGAGAAAGACATCAACAAATGAGTTAAGAAGAAACGATGCCACAGTGACCATGACCTTTAAAACTGTTGTTCTCAAAATTGATATTGTTCTTCCTCACCCTAAGAAAAAACCATCCACAAAATATGATAACTTTAGAAGGTGAAGAACTTGAACTATTATCAAGAAATCATTTTTCTTCTTTCAGTTAACAACTGTGAAATTTGAGTGTTTGATTCCAAATGGATAGGGTTCTTCCAAATATTAAAAACACTACAGATGATGGACAACTAATGTTATCAATCAGAAGAAGAAAAAAAAATGGAAACAGACTGACAGAAGAATAACATCATAATACAATAAACTCAGCCTTATGACATGTATAAAATAAGAAAAATCACAAATTGTTTCTACATCTAATCAGATAAATGTCCGTACAAACTATTCTGATCTATCATCAGTCAGTCTGAACAAACAATTTAATGAATGCAAAAATTGGCCTATGAAAGGATGGGACAAAGTAACTTACTCTGGGATCCCAGATTCGGACATCTCCATCATGAGCTGTTGCAAAACAATTATTTGTGACTTTGTTCCATTTGACCTGAGATGCTCCAGCTGAAAAATAGGTACAAATTATTATAATAAACAACAGAAAAGTTCTTGGAAAGAAAACCTAAACTTTCTTTCAATTTGTGTGGAGCATGCTCAGAGTAGGACAGGGATGAGAATGCACTCATTTACTAACAAGAGCTTCACATATGAAGTGATTTATTTATGTTTAATGGCACCTTAACACACTGAAGGTTATACAGTGCAGGAATACAGTTTCTTGCCAAGACACAACATACATGGCTTTTTCTGAGCAGGAATTGAAGCTGCACAGTTATGAATGTTAACTGCCCAGCCAACACAGATCCAGTGCCACACATAATAACATTGCTTGCAAACAGTGTTAGAATGTGTGAGTGTTTGATTTAGATTTTTAAAGTAATGTTTAAAAAAATTCAGTCACATTACTTTGATGTCAGCAGTGTTGCAGTTTATAGTTTATAGTGATGTCTAGTGCTAAGGCATCATGCAGCAGACATTTTCTAAGCATCATGTCCCACTCAGTCACATTATCTTGACACCGGGTTAACCAGCCCTAACACTAACCTCTACAAAATGAGGCCCAAGTGAGGATGTAAATAGTGGCAAAAGGCCATCACAATTTGCTAAGTCATCAAACAGCAACATCTTTGTTAAACCCCAATGGAGACTACCACAAGGACAACAAGTAGATACACCTAGAACTAAAGGCCTGCTGACAGCATAGAAAGGTCCTTCACAAGCTTAAACCCTTAGCATATCTCACAAATCAACATACAGATGTAGAGTCACAATAAAGCAGATCTCCATCAGACTTCATTAGTCAGGAACAGAAGAATATATAGTCTCACATGTCAGTCTGTCCTCAGCGGTAGCCAAACATCAGTTTGTAATATTGTAATATTGTAGAAATTGGTAGCACACTATAGGATACCATCAGTGACTATAGCCATGCCTAGCACAGAGCAAATGAATGCCCTACTCAAGGACGGACAGCTCACCAACAATGAATATGATGATATTCTGGAGGCAATATTGACAGACTGTACACAGAAGCCAGCCCCAGCCACAGGGCAACTCAGGTCAACCCCTAGGTGGCAAAAGCTTACCCATAGGCAACAATAGTCAATGCCAGCTGCACGGCAGTCAGCCACAACAGCCATGCAGTCAGCCAAAAACAAGCCAAACAACAGGATGGCCTTCAAGTAAGCAAAGGCTCCACCCATTTCCACAAGGCAATATTCTCTTCCAACTCTCCAACTGAGGGTCATACTGAAAAGGATAAAATCATTAGTGGCCATGACACCAAGGTCTCTCGAACTTAACTTAACCTAAGCTATTCAGAGCTGTGACCTCATGCTCAATCAACACTCATACACAAGAGATAGGACAGAAGGATGTTAAGTTTAATCTCAGTTTCAAGGCTCGGTCACAAAAACATCATAGAGAAGAAAATTATCTCCTATGCTGGTACTTATTGGCCAGCAAAACAGAAGTGGTGCTGTTGGTCAATAACCTAGAGGAACTGGTAAGTGGAAAAGTTTACAAAGGCTCAGGCTGTGTTGAGATATCCTAGAGGAACTGGTAAGTGAAAACATTTACAACGGCTCAGGCTGTGTAGAGATGAGAGGACATGAAGTTCACATTTCACAGTACTTCCCATTTTGAGAAAAGGGGCATATACCCAGGTTGCTGACAATGCCAAGTTTGAGAACCTCAATCAATGCCACTGACTTTACCCAATAAGCATTTCGGATAAAACTACCAGTGAAAGACCTTTCATGGATGGCATACTGCAGTAACATAAATAAACACTGAAAGCACATCTACTGCTGGTGACTCCTGCCTTCTTCACACCTGACCCTCTTGACAATCACATTAAGGACTGCAATGGTATTTGCTCAAAGCATATCAGGATGTTCTCCCTAAGTAGGAAATAACAAACTTTACCTAAAGCACCTCAATCATCAGTTGGCTGTACCCTACATTATCTATGCAAACCCCAAGATCCTTAACATTCCACTGAAACATTTGAGATCGACCAAAAACATGATACCCAAAAGACCTCCAGACAATCTCAATGTGGTTTGTTTTACATCATCAAGTGATGTCATATTAAAGCCAAAACTCTGAAAATGACCTCAATGGCAGACATCAATGCCAATCACAACAACATAGAAAAGAATTATCCTTGGGTCACCTCAGATTTATAGACAGCTATCATTTCTTATCCTGATGACTATCCAAGCTATGGCTTCTGCATCAACCACAGATATAAAGAACACAATGACCCCATTCTGACTGTCAATGGTATCTTTCTGTAATGAGTAAAGCAATATGTGGGATTGTTACTATACCACTAGAAAGTGCATCACTAATGTATAGACTCTTTTCACTGGCTGGGCAGTTTATCATTTGTAGCCTCCAAGTCAAAGCTCAAAGCACAATCATAGATGTGTACTGACAGAAAGTAAGCTAAACTCCATAACAGAATTAGTCTTGCAAGCCCCATGGTATGCCTCACTTCCAAGGATGAGTTGCTCATTTCAGAATACAATAATAAGCATAAAAGGAGTATTAAACATGTACTAAAGTGAGTACTACACCTGAACTAAAAAGAGAATTACACTTGTACTAAAAGACCACTACACTGTTACTTAATTACTACACTTGTATTAAAAGGAGTATTAAACATGTACTAAAGTGAGTACTACACCTGAACTAAAAAGAGAATTACACTTGTACTAAAAGACCACTACACTGTTACTTAATTACTACACTTGTATTAAAAGGAGTATTAAACATGTACTAAAGTGAGTACTACACCTGATCTAAAGAGAGAATTACACTTGTACTAAAAGACCACTACACTGTTACTTAATTACTACACTTGTATTAAAAGGAGTATTAAACATGTACTAAAGTGAGTACTACACCTGATCTAAAGAGAGAATTACACTTGTACTAAAAGACCACTACACTGTTACTTAATTACTACACTTGTATTAAAAGGAGTATTAAACATGTTCTAAAGTGAGTACTACACCTGATCTAAAGAGAGAATTACACTTGTACTAAAAGACCACTACACTGTTACTTAATTACTACACTTTTATTAAAAGGAGTATTAAACATGTTCTAAAGTGAGTATTACACAGACTAAAGAGAGAATAACACTTGTACTAAACAGAGCAATGCACTTTTTTTACAGTACTACACTTGTACAAAATGGGAGTATTCAGCTTGTACTAAAGAGCAAAAATGCTCATAATGAAAAGTAAACAACACTTGTCCTACACAGTGTATTACACTAGTGTTCCTTTCATATAAAATTTATCAAACATTGATTTTAATGTTCTGCAGAACAAAGAAACTTGTCAACTTATCTTGTAAATTTCACACAGATTCTTAATGTTTTTAATTAATGCGACAAGTTATTAAATCTGAATGGTTTATATAAATGGCTTCAGTCCATCAAATTCAAATCAAATAAAAGAGAGTACAATTATAATTGTTATATCACAACTTCTTTCATCAGCTACTGTTATGACTTTGAATAAACTCACCAACAGTTTGGAATGAGGAAACAGGTCTTCTTGGATCCCTGGAGTAAAAGAAAGGAATAAAAGAAAGATTTCATGAATGAAATTTTTAAAATAAAGAAATTTTCATCCCATATCAGTCTAGTACAGTACAATCATTGTAGATTTAAATTATGGCTCAATTCCTTTTCTTTCCAACATAAAAAGCAAGATGCATATAAATCTCTCTTATGAATGATTGATTGGTTTGCTAAAATTAGTAGCAGGTGAATTCCAAAGGTCAACAGAACATGAATCTGAATCAATACCAGTCACATATATGTATTATAAATAGATCTCAATTTTAATCACATTATGAGTAGGTGAAAATATTCTGTACGCTTTGACCATATTTATAGTCTTGAATAAACCAGACAATTTCACTGACATGTACTTGAGCTGTATCTATGGTCCCAATCCATTTTCTTACACCATGTCTATGGTCTTGTGTAAAATTACCAACCCCATTCAATTTGCTTAGACCATATCCATGGTCCTGCAGAAAATTACCAACCCCATTACATTTGATTATCCATGGTCTTGTGTAAAATTAGAAACCATATTTAATTTGCATGTATTTGAACCATATATATGTTCTTGCATGAAACTGACCCATTCCACTGACTTGGACCTATCCCTAGTTCCATGGTCTTGTGTAAAATTACCAACCCCATTAAATTTGCTTAGACTATCCATGGTCTTGTATAAAATTGCCAACACAACTACATTTGGTTAGAATGTATCCATGGTCTTGTGTAAAATTGCCAACACAACTACATTTGGTTAGAATGTATCCATAGTCTTGTGTAAAACTGTACAAGTATACCACATTCCATTTCTTTAGGCCTTATACACCGTCTCATTGGCTTAGACTACATCCATGGTCTTGTGTAAACCTGCCAATCACACTCAGTCTACTTGGGTAGTATCTATGGTCTACTGCAAACCACATTCTATTTATTAGGGCATTATCTATAATCTACTTCAAAATACATTATATATACTAGTGCATTATCTATGGTCTACTGTAAACCACATTCTATTTACTAGTGCATTATCTATGGTCTACTGTAAACCACATTCTATTTACTAGTGCATTATCTATATCTACTGCAAACCACATTCTATTTACAAGGGCATTATCTATAGTCTACTGCAAACCACATTCTATTTACTAGTGCATTATCTATGGTCTACTGCAAACCACATTATATTTACTAGTGCATTATCTATAGTCTACTGCAAACATTATATTTACTTGAGCATTATCGTCTACTGCAAACCACATTCTATTTACTAGTGCATTATCTATGGTCTACTGCAAACCACATTCTATTTACTAGTGCATTATCTATGGTCTACTGCAAACCACATTCTATTTACTAGGGCATTTTATATAAGGTCTACTGCAAACCACATTCTATTTACTAGGGCATTATCTATAATCTACTTCAAAATACATTATATATACTAGTGCATTATCTATGGTCTACTGCAAACCACATTCTATTTACTAGTGCATTATCTATGGTCTACTGCAAACCGCATTCTATTTACTAGTGCATTATCTATGGTCTACTGCAAACCACATTCTATTTACTAGTGCATTATCTATGGTCTACTGCAAACCACATTCTATTTACTAGGGCATTTTATATAAGGTCTACTGCAAACCACATTCTATTTACTAGGGCATTATCTATAATCTACTTCAAAATACATTATATATACTAGTGCATTATCTATGGTCTACTGCAAACCACATTCTATTTACTAGTGCATTATCTATGGTCTACTGCAAACCGCATTCTATTTACTAGTGCATTATCTATGGTCTACTGCAAACCACATTCTATTTACTAGGGCATTTTATATAAGGTCTACTGCAAACCACATTCTATTTACTAGGGCATTATCTATGGTCTACTGCAAACCACATTCTGTTTACAAGGGCATTATCTATGGTCTACTGCAAACCACATTGTATTTACTTGGGCATTATCTATGGTCTACTGCAAACCACATTGTATTTAGGTGGGCATTATCTATGGTCAATTTGCAAAACCCATTCCATTTATTTGGACATTATTTATGATCTTTTGTAATTGCCAAACCCATTCTTTTTCCCTGAGCACTATCTATGGTATTGTGTAAATTGTCAACCCCATTCTATTACTAGGGCATTATTGATGGTCTTGTGTAAATTGCCAAACCCATTCCATTACTTGGGCATTATTGATGGTCTTGTGTAAATTGCCAACCCCATTCTATTACTTGGGCATTATCGATGGTTTTGTGTAAATTGCCAGCCCTATTCCATTACTGTGGCATTATTGATGGTCTTGTGTAAATTGCCAACTCCATTCTATTACTTGGGCATTATCGATGGTTTTGTGTAAATTGCCAACCCAATTCCTTTACTGGGGCATTATGTATGGTCTTGTGTAAATTTCCAAACCCATTCCATTACTTGGGAATTCTCTTTGATCTTGTGTAAATAGCCAGCCCTATTCCATTACTGGGGCATTATCGATGGTCTTGTGTAAATTGCCAACCCCATTTTATTACTTGGGCATTATCGATGGTTTTGTGTAAATTGCCAACCCCATTCCATTACTGGGGCATTCTCTATGTCTTGTGTAAATTGCCAACCCCATTTTATTACTTGGGCATTATTGATGGTTTTGTGTAAATTGCCAACCCCATTCCATTACTGGGGCATTCTCTATGTCTTGTGTAAATTGCCAACCCCATTTTATTACTTGGGCATTATCGATGGTTTTGTGTAAATTGCCAGACCCCATTCCATTACTTAGGCATTATTATTATTAATAATAATAATAATAATAATAATAATAATAATAATAATAACAATAATAATAATAATAATAATAATAATAATAATGCTTTATTTATAGAGAGTGAGTCATTAGTCAAGGACTATTCTCCCTTAAGGCCCACTTAAGAAGAGTATTACAATGTACATTATATGAAGATAGCAATATCTGCCTTTTATCATTATTAAAATATTTGTACTGATTGTGTAAACTGCCAAAACCTAATTAAATCTACTTGGGTTGGGCATTATCTACATTGCTACCAACCCTCCAGGCTTGCAATTAGTGAAAATACAGATAAACCATTAGAGAATTTTGAAATGAAATCAAGAAGTTATCCTCAAGTCTGGAAATATTTGTCAGAACAAATGTTTAGCATTATCTCCAGCTGATAAAGGTAGATTATGTTCAACAAGAAAACTCACAAACAATGCTGCAGCATTGGTACCTTGCAGTTCTTCCATCAATGGCCTAAAATATTCCAGAGATGAAATCTGCTGCGAGTTGTTAATTTTCCCAACCTTTATGTGCTTTTTGCTACCTACGTGCTTCCTCACATGGTCTCTTCCTCCATGCCCAATGCTAACATTTGTGGCATACTGCGTGCAAAGAGCACAATGTATATCGGTGTTTGATGGCAGAATGCAAAGCAAATGTTTGGTATATTCCAAACAAAACTTCACTTTTTGTGCGATATATTTCTTTTTCCTAGTGCAAGATTCATCTGACCCTTGCCACCCCATTTTTGATATTTGGACATTTATTTTGGGGTGTATGGTTAATGCCCATTCCCTATTTAAAAGTTGGAATTTGCCAACACCAATAGCCAGCCCAGCAAACTCAAACAACCTTTCATCAAGATATACTTGCACAAAGAAAATCGATAGGAATATGATTTTTTTTTTTTATACAAAATTGTGATCATAGCAATTTGTTATGACTTTAATCTGCTGACAGATGAGACGAAAGTACATTGTTGCTGAAATTTTACCTGGATCTGGCCATTTGCATTCCTAGTCACATGCCAGCACAACTCTCGCAACCTACTGGTTGAGAAGCCATTTTAATATAACTTTCTGTTTTGAAGAAGTAGCAGTAACAATATTTTCAAGATGGCTGCCATGGTGACCACATCAGATCTGCACTATTTTTATTTAGGACCAATTAGATATCAAAATAAGTCTTTAGTTGAATAAACCCAAGTCAATATAACTTTCTGTTCAGGAGTAGCAATAACAAGATTTTCAAGATGGCTACTGTGGTGGCCATATTGGATGTCAATTTCATTTAGGACTAACTAAACACAACAGCAAGTCTTTTAGTGGAAACCCCATTTAGATTTGAATATCCCATTAAAGAAGAGTAGCAATAACAAGATTTTCATGATGGGCTGATGTGATGGCCAATATTTGCATGTCCAAGTGGCACCATTTTCATTTAGGACCAACCAAACATCGGGGCAAGATCATCTCAATAATATCCATAGATCTTGATCATCGCTGATCTCTTCTAAAACCACGAAAATAGAAGCCCATATTCCAAGTTTGCTCAAAATCAAATCAGAATTATGGTTTGATTTCAATAATGTTCAACAAGTTCACTCTATCAGATGCAAGTCCAATTAATGAATATATGTGGATCTCTATTATTTAGACCATACAAATATGCATACAACATTGCATTTATCTATCTCAAGTGGTTTTTTGCTTATCACACTAAGGTTGTTGTTGTAGGATTTAATGCCATTTTTCAGCACATGATAGGCTATACATGGCGGCCAGTATTAATGGTGGAGGAAGAACTTGGGAAAACTCTCGGGTGGGTAATACACATTGAAAGTGCCTTCACTGGGTCAAAGGTATGTTTTACTGGAACAGCCCTAACTAATTTACATCCAATAAAGTTCCAAAATGTGCACCCACTAACTTGAAACTGTCTGATCATCCAATTATGGGGTTTTCCCTTGTTCTTCCTTCACCATTAATACTGGTAGCCATGTATAGCCTATCTTGTGCTGAAAAATGGCTTAATAGCCAACAACAACAACAACAGATCTAAGTTTATTTTTGTGCTATCACATTAAAACACAATCTGGACAAACATGCAGATTTACTTACATACAGACAGACAGCAGCAAAACAAGTGCTATTGCAATGTTGGGAGAGGGGATAATCAAAATAAAATATCCGTATCAAAGTGGTACAACACAAATGTGAATAAATGAATTTGTATACACATTGAAAAAAATATCAAAAGTGAAAGTTTCTTTAAAATTATTGAATAAAAGAACAAAAGCAGGCAGTAGAACACACTTGTCAAAAAAGCGAAAATAAAATAAAACACACACTGCCTACCTGACATCCCACAGGTGAGTGAAGTTGTCTGTAGAGCAAGAAGCAATCACATTGACATCAAAAGAAGACCAGTCCAAATCACTGAAACAAAGTAAAGTTAGGATAAAAACAATAATTTATAGTTTAAAGTCAACAAAGTATAAATCAAAATACATGTATTTCAATAAATTCTACTAATTCTTTTTTAACTGTAGAATTATACACAATATGCTTGCAACACAAAATATGCCAGAATAACTTGTCCCAAATAAGTCATGATATACTTCATTGCCTATTGTAGCACCTCTATGATCTTACAAAGCTTCAATGCTGGTTGTCAAGTTCTAAGCAAAGATATCCAACTTCTATAGCAAAAGACTAAAGCAGCATGGTTTGGCAAAAAGAAGAACAGTTCACATAGAATGTCTTTAGAACATTCTTTAAATCAGAAAAAAGAAATTTTCACACTGCTTGGCATAAATATAAAAACTCTAATATAAAATTTCTACTGAATCAGATTCAATGCTTAAAAGAAGTTTTAACACCTTTTAGAAAAAGTTGCAAAACTTTTTGCTTCTTCTAGATCATATCCTTACTAAATTAAATCCATCTGAAGAAAAAATAAGTAAACTAAGCAAAATGTGTATTAAATTTATCTGAATTGAATGTAATGATATAATAAATAGAACAAATGTGTATTAAATTTATCTGTATTGAATGTAATGATATAATAAATAGAACAAATGTGTATTAAATTTATCTGTATTGAATGTAATGATATAATAAATAGAACAAATGTGTATTAAATTTATCTGTATTGAATGTAATGATATAATAAATAGAACAAATGTGTATTAAATTTATCTGTATTGAATGTAATGATATAATAAATAGAACAAATGTGTATTAAATTTATCTGTATTGAATGTAATGATATAATAAATAGAACAAATGTGTATTAAATTTATCTGTATTGAATGTAATGATATAATAAATAGAACAAATGTGTATTAAATTTATCTGTATTGAATGTAATGATATAATAAATAGAACAAATGTGTATTAAATTTATCTGTATTGAATTTAATGATATAATAAATAGAACAGCATGCATTCATGAGGGTTTTATATACATTATAAAATGTATTTGTACCTTAAAAAGCAACACAGATATGGGTATCTGTGGACCTGTGAATATTGCATTAATGAAACTTCATTTTAAAAAAATTAGAGGGTGGGGGTGAAAACTAGCAAATAATTGTCTTTCAAACAGGATTCATAAATGGCTAAAATAAATGGGATTAAAGTTCTTTGCATTATGTATTTCTCAAATGCAAATTAAATGTAGTGAAACCCTATTTTTGTATGCAACCTGTCTTGGAAATGCAACTATTATGTAAGTTGGGGTTAGCTGTACATAGGTTTACTCAAAATATTACCAAATATAATGCATTGCTGAGCTTTCTATACAAAATCTGAAAGCATCATTAGAATTTTTTAAAACTATTTCTGGAAAGGGGTAATAAACATTCAGTGTACAATGTCTGAAAAAATTAAACCCAAATCATGGCAAACACTTGTACCATCACATTACAGTAAAATCAGTCTTAAAAGACCACTGCTATGTGAGACCACCTACATTGAGAGAACACATTCTCAATGCACAAATTTATTCATTATATAGTATTGTGACCTGTCATGAGACTACCTGTCTTGAGAGACATTGTTTGGCAAAAGAGGTGGTCTTACAAGACAGGTTCTACTGTACTACTAAAACTAAAAAAGGCCATAAAAAAGAAAATCATGTTTCTTAAATGAATGATTAGAAGCTGAAAAGATCAGTACTGACATATCGATTTAAAATTATTTCAAGCAGATATTATATTCTGAATAGCTGAAGTAAAGTTTGATTTTAAGTGTAAAATTGAGACTTGGAACTTGGAATTTTTGGCAGGTTTCAAAGTAGAGGGATGCCAGTTTACTGGACAAAAAAATGATATTAATGAAGGAACAAATTGGGATGATCTTTTGTTTGTTTGTTTGTTTGTTTGATTAGGATTTTTAAAGTAGCTTTAACAATTTTTCAGTCATATCGCTACGATGTCTGCTGAAGGGCAGTTTATAGTGATGTCTAGCACTGAGGCATCATGCCGCAGACATGTAGCATGATGTCCCACCCAGTCACATTATCCTGACACCAGGCCGACCAGTCCTAACACTAACCTCTTAATGCTGAGCGTCAAGCGAGGCAGCTGTTAGTACCAATTTTGTAAGTCTTTGGTATGACTCGGCCGTGGAATGAACCCACGACCTCCCGCTTCCGCGGTTAACGCTCTAACCACTAGGCCACCGGAGCGGTTTGGGATGATCTAAACATTTCAATATTATGCACATTTTAGTGAACTATGAATCTGGTTCTGAGGGTATATATATATATAGTCAAGCTGGTTAAATATACCTAATTTGATGGAGAAAACTTCCAATGCTCTGATGAAATACAAAAATTTATTTTCAATTGGATGACATACCTGCCATAACACAACAGGTTATGCTAAAAAAAAACAAGATGTTTTTACTTCAAAACCCCTGACATGGTACTTTTAGAAAAGTACAATTTTCATTAATCATCAAACACAGAAGAAAAAAAACACGATTTTAATATATGCCTTTACATAAAGAATATGTATCTGGAGCTTATGTAAAATTATCCTTTGTGCAGTTTAGTAACAAGTAAAAGGCAAAGAAGTCAGGCATAAACTACCATTTCACAGGTTACTTAATTGGCTGACAATAGCAAAGTGTGATTTATTGTAAGACTACAATGGGTGATCCCATTGTGCTAATTTTCAAAAGTAAAGATCATGAAGTGGAACAACCCAATATAGGTATATTAAAAAGATGCTATACGCATGTAGGAGAACAAAAATTATTATATATTAATGTTTTGAATGAGAATGTTTAAGACATCTGTATTAAAGATTATTTACAAGTTTGTGAACAGTGGCAATCTTTCTTTGAAGTTGGATATAAAACAGAAGTCATGATTATTTCATTTGTCAGAATAGCAGTATAAATCTTGTGATCAGATAAAGTTTTTACAATACTGACATTATGGTCATCCAGAACAACTCAGTTCTGACCAGGATTTGATCAGACTCTAGTGACAGGGCTTTTTATTTGTAAAATACAGGTGAGGTGCAAACAGGTCTGTGTTTATGGCAATTCATCATTTATGACACATGATGTCATATATCAAAATATCAGATTCTGTATAGGGCCTAACCGGAAATCGCCTCAGACATTCGCTTCAGCCGAATATCCTGTTTTTCGGTACTATTCAGAAGTATTCACCTCGGCAAATAATACATGCACAAATGGTTACAAGTAAAATAATTCATCAAATATCGAACTTTTGAAGAAAAAAAAGTTTTTTAATACATAATAATTTTAGTTAATAATAACAATTTTCATCTTATAGGCGATACATATGCTATACGGTACACAAAAAGTTTAAGCTTCGCATACGATAATGAAACAAACTGTACTCTCTGGAGTCACACCTACTACTCAGTTCGTGCCCAGATCCGTCAAATAGTACATCTAAATACTCGGATTCGGTACTCGGCGAAAATTATCTACTCGGTTAGGCCCTAATTCTGTAAACATATTAGTTATAAAAGGTAACTGCTATTAAATCTGGACAAAACAATAAGATTGGGGAGAGTGATGAATTGCTCTCCTGGAATCAATTTAAAGAGCGCAAAAGTAGGCGACATATATTTTGCATCACTATGATGCAAGATAGGAGGCAACAAACAATCTGAGTCTATGAAGTTTGTTATAGAAATATTTGTTAAAACAAACAAAAAAACAGACTGTGATCTACCAGAACATGTGAAAGAAAATCAAAATCTATGTTGTTTGCAGCTGGACCAAGTGAGTATTTATGACATGTCCATCTAGATTAATCTATGAAGTATCTTGGATGCCAAATTTGTTACTGATGAGACCTCTACAGTCAATCTCTTGTAATGATTTATATGCCAACAGATAAGTCAAGCACTTAATGCCAACCCAATACAAGCATATAAGATCTGATTTAACTTTTTTTATCCCACTATTTTTATGATGTAATCACTGTTGTATGCACAACTCAAGACTCAAGAATTGTAGAATTGTAACTTAGCCATTAAGATCCATGCAGATTACTGACACTGTAATTTAATTTATACAGTCATACTTGTCCTAATGTAATTTAATTTATAGTCATACTTGTCCTAATGTAATTTAATTTATACAGTCATACTTGTCCTAATGTAATTTAATTTATAGTCATACTTGTCCTAATGTAATTTAATTTATACAGTCATACTTGTCCTAATGTAATTTAATTTATACAGTCATACTTGTCCTAATGTAATTAATTTATACAGTCATACTTGTCCTAATGTAATTAATTTATACAGTCATACTTGTCCTAATGTAATTTAATTTATAGTCATACTTGTCCTAATGTAATTTAATTTATACAGTCATACTTGTCCTAATGTAATTTAATTTATAGTCATACTTGTCCTAATGTAATTTAATTTATACAGTCATACTTGTCCTAATGTAATTTAATTTATACAGTCATACTTGTCCTAATGGTCACCTGAGTTCAACAGTCATGTAGTCACAACAATGACTCTAATCGTCCACCCCATCTGTGTTTTCTAACTAAGCAGTGGTTTCACCCTGCCTTTCATAGCCAATGGAGCATATCAGCAGTTACTGTGCCAAGTATACAAAATAAACTAGTTTTGTTTGAATACAATGCATATTTTTTTTTCATTCCCTAATCATTAAAGATCTCATAAAAGCAGACTGTCTTTTGACATCAGTGACTTGGAGCAACTACTTAATCCATCAACTGTTTGAAGAATATTTTCATGCCAAATTACACCAGCTGGCCTAAGAAAAAGTCAGTCCTGTGTTTCCCAATCATAGGCAACATTTATATGCTACTTAAAGGAACTGCTAAATATCAATAACAAAATTTGACTAATGTGATAATGATATGAGAATCAGTGATGATGTAATGTACATGAGGAATAAGGGCGAGGACATAATAATTTTGTGTGGAACTTTTTATTTGTTAATTTGTTATTTTATTTTTGCTAAATAGCTACACTAAATAACTGAATCTGGATAGCATATTACTAATGCTAATAATAATATATGCAAAATATTAATAATGATATAACTAATAATAATAATGTTAATGTTTTTTGGTGTATAGTACATGCATTTATCATGAACCAAGTTTGAGAGGTGAACCTGCCTTCAGAGGCAATCTGTCAAAAATGGCCACTTTGACCTTTTTCAATGGGTGACAGTTGAGATTCTGAACAAGTCGCAATTATATTTTTAGCAAACATTTTCAGCTAGTCTAGTTGGATGGAAAAATAATTTTTGAATGCTGTTTCTGCCTTTACTTATGCCACTGTGTCACTATGGTGTTGACTGACCTGATATTTCTGGAGTGACCTTTCATAGAGCATTCTGGCTTTGTGTTGCTCTCTTGCCATGAAAACAGGTCTAGCTTGTTGTTGCTCTAAAAAGAACAAAAGAAGCAATGTTATTTCTATATTAATAAAAACAAAAGAAGCAATGCTATTTCTACATTAATTAAAACATGACTTTGCTCTTTACTGAAAAAATGCCTTGGTTAGCTTGGACCTAAACATGACCTGGGTCTTCAAGAGGGAGAAAAGCTGGAAGATAAAACCAAATGGATGCAATGGAATGCCATGTAAATTAATGCAAGTTTTAAAAGAAGTAATTAGAACATTCTATTTATGCACAATTTTAAAAAGACAGCCTTTCCAACAACCCTTGTTAAAATCTTTATACAAGTAGGGCAACTTTTTTAAAACAAAAAGTAAAAAAAGTTGGGAAAATTATGGATTTTTTTATAAAGAAACATAGTATGAAAAATATGTAAATTACTGAAAAAATAAAACATTTACTTGACTTACCCTCACAAACTTGAACAAAATCATGCTCTTACTCCAATGTAGTACTAGCTATCTTTTCAGTCCTTTTTGGCTATATCTTAAACACCCAGCTCCACAGCACAGTGGAACTGGACAATAAATCTTTACTTTTGTTAACAAATACTCAGTGGAAAAATACTGAGACAAAACAGAAGCCATTCAGTATATACAGTGGAACCCCGCTATAACGCGCCCCACCATAACGCAAATTCGAATATAACGCGGTTGAGGTGTGGCTCCCGAAATTTTGTATATTTATTCGTACATGATTCTTTTTTCTTCTTGAAGTGTTATGCTAAAATAAATGATGTGATCTTTGTTGTTGTCTTCAATTAATTCTGTATACAATCGTTGCTCTAACAATAGCCGACGTGTTTCTTCTTTAACTGCACACACAATCAAGCATCAGACAATGTGGTGGTTGATAAAAGCTTCTCACAGTTTAATAAACATAAAAAAAAAACGAAAGCCGCCATCATGTTTTCTGGGCTTGGTGGTGTTATTACAGTAGACACAATCAGTTGACCAGTAAATAATGTCTGCTTCCCTAGCTGGAAATTGAGAGGGTATGAAATTGACATGCGTTCAGCTTAAAAACAATTATAAAAGTGACTTGTGACCATTGGAGGCCTACTGCGCTTACTTCTCGGGTTTTACATGTGTATGGGATTTGTTTATGAAATGGTTATTAATTTCCCCCTTCTTTTTTTAAAAATATTTTACCGTTAGGGAACAGCAAGTTCACAAACGGAAGTCATTTCATTGCACTTTGCACAATTTTTTTAAAATATGATTTTAGGGAAAAGATCGTGTATGAATTATAATATAATACAATATATAATATGATAAAGTACGAGAAATAGTGTGTAAAACGTGACTTCTGAAATGTATTAATTTCACCAGGTCCTCGAATTCTTATGCCTACATAAACATTATCAGAAATATTACTTATTATTAATCCAAGAGTAAAGACACATGTTCTTTAACTGCATAAACAACCAAGCAGCTGACAAGTTGAGTTGATACAAGATTCTCACAATTTAATAAACATCAAAAAACGAAAGCCGCCAACATGTTTTCTGGGCTTGGCGGTGTTATTAGAGGGAATCATTTGACTAGTAAACAGTCGGCTATGTTAGCTGGAAATTGAAAGGGTATGAAATTGTTCATGCGTACAGCTGAAAAAACTTTATATCAGTGGTGCGTGATCATTACAGACTCACTGCATTTTATGATTTAGTTCTTGGATTTTATGTGTATGGTGTTTGTTTATGAAATCGTCATTACTTTCCTATTTTTTGTATATAAAAAAGTATTTTACCGTTATGGAAAATCAAGTTTACAATTTGTATAGACACCGTTCATAGACCCTGGAACGTAATGAAACGTACACTTGCTTCGTTTTTTATAACCTAATTTTTTAAAAATTTTTCTCATTGAATTCTGACATAATGATTTGTGACAAAAATATTGAATAGTTTAAATACTTTTGCAAGTTTTGCAATGGAATCACTGGTATTATGAATTAGCTGCATGCCACGACAGTACTATATCAGACGGTAAGTAAACGGTGTTAATACTCTGTTCATGCTATATATTGGACATCGAATTCAGACAACGATCTTGAATAAAATTATTGAATATTTTAAATCTGTGCAATTTTCCAATGGAATAACATGCATTATGGATGAACTGCATGCCACGATGGCATGATAGTAAACAATGTTGATACCCTATTCATTATATAACGTCAGTAGGGGTATTATCGATCAACGTGTATTTTCGGGGGAAAAACAATAAAAATCAGTAAAACTATTTAACGCAAAATAATAACCTATAAATATATTATCCGTCCACTTTTTGAATAAGTCTTATTACTGCATTCCATTTAATATTCATCCGATAAGACTTCGATTTTTTTTACATTAGACATGAGTACACATATACATGCCAATGCGGTGTTTGCTGAAAAATTAAAATACTGTAAAACCCCGCGCATTAACGCAACCCCACTTTTGATGCGATCCAATTTCTTGGACCCCGTATATCGCATTATATCGGGATTCCACTGTACTTAGTAAAACAGAAATTTTGTATTACAATAAATTTTTCAAAAGATGGGGATAACTAAGCCCTTTCTTTAAAAATAGTATGGAAACATGTGGAGTCTCAAAACAAAAAGGCAGAAAAGGTAGCAAAACTTTTTGGCTACCGGAAAGATGCAAAAGTTAGAACAACTTGGAAGGACACAAATGTAGGAAAACTTGTGCCACTGGAAAGATGAATATTTTGTGAGGAAATGAATTTTTATCTTACAGCTGTAACGAAGAGATGTGCGTGAGAGGCATGTGGGTTCCATTGTACACAGCTAATATCCCATTTGCTCTGTCGTGTCACTCGAAACACCCTTTCTTCTGGGTTATCCAGGTCCACCAATGCGAGGGTTTTTCTCCTATGCAAAGCAAAACACCAATAATAATATTAATATAATAATATGAAATGTTAAACTTTCAGAACCAATCATTCCTGCTCGAGTTATTCACATGATCAATAAATGTTTCATGATTACTGACCAGTCTGCCTTTACATTATCCTTTTTTTTTAAATTTAGTATGTAACTTATGTTATTTTTTTATGCTAATGTGACAATTTATTTTCAAAACACACTTAAATAAGCTGCAGCATCAGCACATCTTTGTACTTGATGCCAGCACTAAATTAAGGACTGAATATTACTTATTGAGTATTGAACAGCTGAGGACTGCAATAACTTCCCTCCTATAGCGCAAGTCAAAGTAAAAACTTTCATCCTCAATAAAACTACTGTCTATTGTTATGACTGATTTTTCCTTATACAAGTTGATTTTGTTAAATAAATAATTATCTTTACGACATCCTAGTTTCATCTGTAAAATGAAGTTGTTGCAACCAAACTGCAAGTCCTGCCAAACGGTGTACCAGCACTAACTGTTTTCAGTCTTTTTATCTACATCTATGCTAGTGTAAAGTCTGGTATTCTATCTTATTATTTCACTCAAATACAGTATGGATGAACCATATACAATGGTAGCAGACCAGTACTTGAACCATATTTGATTTACACATCAAATGTGTGGCCACCTGCATTCATGAAAAAAATACTGGCTTTATTCCATATTTTATATAATATGATAAACTATGTCAAATATAAATATTATAACTATAACAACTGGCAGATGCTATATAGTCATGCAGGATACAACTGCACTGTGTTCAAGGAACATAAACACCCAAACAAAATCACTCTGTCTTGTAGAATGGTATAATTGCATTTGTCACCTATTCTATACTCTATTGACTTGGATATGACCTCTATTCTATACACTGTTGACTTGGATATGACCCCTATTATATACACTGTTGACTTGGATATGACCCCTATTATATACACTGTTGACTTGGATATGACCCCTATTATATACACTGTTGACTTGGATATGATCCCTATTATATACACTGTTGACTTAGATATGATCCCAATTATATACACTGTTGACTTGGATATCACCCTTATTATATACACTGTTGACTTGGATATGACCCCTATTATATACACTGTTGACTTGGATATGACCCCTATTCTATACTGTGTTGACTTGTATAAGAACCATCAAGTGTTGAAACCATCTCTGATATCCTCAGTGATACAATATTTTCAAATTAGTTACTGCTGTACACATATTGGATTTCATCTTGGCACCATTTTCATTTATGACATATACGAGTAAGACAACATTAGATGTCTTTTGGTAAAAGCCCCATGTCATATTGATCATCCATCCAGGAGGAGTAGAGGCAACAAGAAATGTAGCACAGTCATTGCGGCAGCCATATTGGATATGTGACTTGCAACATTTTAATTTAATCCTTGGTGAAAACCCCATGTCATGATGATGATCCATTCAGAGGGAGTAGAAACAATGATATTTTTAAGAGTCATCACTGTGGCCATATTGGATGTACAATGGCATGATTTACATTTATGAAGAAGTAAAGTATCATGAGGTCTCTTGGGGGAAACTTGGTGATACATGTATAGCCATCCATTTGGTGAGAAGTAGCAATAAGATTTTCAAGATGGCTGCTGTGGTTCTCATACTAGACAAAATATCACCACCATATTTTTTTTTTATGACTAACAGTTGATAACTTAAGTCTCCTGGTGAACTATGACTTTCCGTTCAAGTTGAATTTTGATAAGAGTTTCAAGATGGCTGCCATGATGGCTATATTTAAGACCATTTTTATTTAGGACTAGCCAGACATCATAAGAAGTATTTCAGTGAAACCCCCTTTTTAAGACATCAGATTGGCACCATTTTTATTTAGGACTAGTCAGACATCATATGACCTTTTATTCAGAAGGACCAGCAATAACAAGATTTTCAAGATGGCTGCCAAGGCTACTATATTGGATATCTGAGCAGCACTATTTTCATTCAGAACCAACTGCATGATGGGATAAATCTGTGTACATTTTCAAGGTAATATAACAAGCATATGTTAATAGATTGATGGACAAAAGCTGATAGGCAATGGACATTAGACCATCTGTAAGCTCTTCTTGTCTATGACCAGTAAAGCTTATTTAACTAATAAAGAAAGGCTCCAAAACCATTTAGAACTGTTTGATAAGCACTCTCCATTCAATAATATTTTGTTAGTGTTTTAGACAGAAACTACACAACAGTGATGAAAATCTTACCACAATTAAGGGCAAAATTGACCCTGTCAAGTATATCAGCATCTGTTATAAAAATATAAGGCCAGTTATTGCAAAAGAATTTCCAAATATGGCAATTATCTATCTAGGATGATAACCGTCTGGGCCATGCTGCCAGGAGAATCAAACAGTTGAATCTTTAAACCACACTGAATTTGTGTCATTTTACAATGATTCTGCACTAGGCCTTTATTCTTACACCACCATGTTAATATCACACCAGGATTCCAACCCCTCCCAACACCATGCCCCTTTCTTGAGTTCCAGCCCTCATTTCATCTCTCGTGAATGTACAGTTGTTTAATAAAAAAAAAAAAATTTGTAGGATAATAACAATGAATCTGAACCTACATATTATTTTAGCTAAAGAAATATGAAAAATAAATCAATACTATGTTACAACACAATGGTCTTAAATTAAGTAAAAAATAAGAAAGCAAAACCAACAAGTTTACTAAAACCAACTAATAAAAATAATTCTCCCAGTTACAAAGTGAAAATGTAAAAAATTCTAAATGCTATAGCATAAGTTCAAAAGTAAAAAGTGTTCTGAATGAATTCCAATAATTTGGAACACATGCTGATTTACCAAGTCTTGAATAGTGTCTTGATTTTTATCACAATATAATACAATCCAGAATGTCTTTGAATGAATTCACAGTAATTCCAAAGTAGTGTTTTTGTCCAAAATGGTAATATGCACTTTGTAAATAATTTAAATAAATGATTCCACTCAAATTATACATGTCTCACAACACAACTGAAAATGATTCACAGACCAATCTTAAGAATGAATAAATTTGTTTACCTCAATCTTATAAAAACCAAAGACATAATAAAAGGAATAGGATATGGGGCAAAAGTTCTCTCTTCAAGAACATTATAAGTCTTTAAACAAAACTAGACCTTGAACTTAAAAATCAGTAAACAACATGAAAAAAAAATATCAGAATAGTCAGGTAGGTAAAACTTCTATCATTAAAAAAGATAAAGGTCGATCACACAATACAAATTAAATATACATAAAAACTGAGAAAAGTCATATCAAGGATTTTCTTCCAGAAACTTTTAGATGAACTCTTTTAGATGAACTACATATAAAACAAAGGACTATAAAAACATTACAAGTCAACTACTCCATAATTTTTTAACTTTACAATATTACTACTACTACTAATGATGATGATGATGATGATGATGATGATGATGATGATGACAATAATTAACAGTAAAATAAGAGACACCCATAAAATCATAAAATATAGAGTGCCATTTTAGAACTAACATGCCTTTATTAAATCCTGGGGAAGCATCAGGGAGAGGATACTTACCCTGCTAGCACTGTCCAGCTACCCAGGCAGTCAACAGCCATAGCATTGGCCTGCAAAGACAAAGACAATGCATTCAAGTGGTATATACAAAATCATAGGGTATGAGAAATCACAAGCAGTACAATGCATTCAAGTGGTATATACTAAATCATAGGGTATGAGAAATCACAAGCAGTACAATGCATTCAAGTGGTATATACAAAATCATAGGGTATGAAAAATCACAAGCTGTACAATGCATTCAAGTGGTATATACAAAATCATAGGGTATGAGAAATCACAAGCTGTACAATGCATTCAAGTGGTATATACTAAATCATAGGGTATGAGAAATCACAAGCAGTACATGTATTAAAGTGGTATATACTAAATCATAGGGTATGAGAAATCACAAGCAGTACATGTATTAAAATGGTATATACAAAATCATAGGGTATGAGAAATCACAAGTTATACAATGCATTCAAGTGGTACATGTAATTACAAAATCATAGGGTATTAATTAACACATCAACAATTCTTCCTAATCATCCATTAAAACTGACTGCTGCATGAATACATTCCAATAAACTAGGACATCAGCAACCTTTTTTAACTGCTGTACCAGATCGAGTCATTTGTAGAGTGCTGTGCGCCAAGTCACATTGTTGTTATAGGAATTAATACCATTTTTCTGCACAGGATAGGCTATACATGGGGGCCAGTATTAATAGTGGAGGAAGAACCCGAGAAACCCCCAGAAAGAACCACCGACCCACAAGAAGCTACCAGCAAGCTTTCTCACTTATCAACATTGGCTGAGCCAGAGACTTTAACCCACGCAGACAGAGGTGAGACAGCAGTGATCTGTAACAGTGAGTGTTTTAGAATACTCGGCCACTCTGGGTGCCGCCAAGTCATGTTAGTCTTTTTAATTTAATTATCTTTTTTGTACAGACAATACAAAACTAAAACTCATACCACATGCCTGAGTTTGGCATGACAAGACTGGCAGTGCATGTCATTGGTTGCCAACACCTAAGCTAAACTATGGCCACACATCAGAATGTTGTTGCTGAAAGGAACACCATTCGTGGTTTCATCTTATTCATTGTAAACTAAACAAAACATTTTTTATTTGATTACAGTAAAAACAAATAAACTTAGCAATATGCACAATTCAAACTGCTTAAAACTTAGTTCACTTATGCTACATAAAAAGTGTTTGCACAGCATCTGTACAACATTTAGGACAAAAAAAGATTAAGATAATTCTATTTCCTCATCCCTATCCCAAAGTAAAATTATCCTGAAAAGTGTCAAGATTACAAAAACTTGTGATACATTTTCAACTAAAGAACAATTATATTACTGGAATTACATTCACTACCTCATAGTGTATGTCATGGAAGAAAAGTTGTGATCTTTTTAAAAAAATATTTGCCAGTGGAATAAAGGTTGTGAGTATTTCTTATTGTGTGCAAATATAAATTGAGTTATTTATCTTCCTAATTTTCTTAAAGCAATGTAACAATTTCTTTATTTGAGTTACAAAATTGTCAGTTTTATGTTCTGATTTTCTAACTGTGTATTAAACTACATCCCCACTGGGACACTGAATAACATGTTTAATCTCCAAGATGAGACTATATAAACAAACCTTTTATTTCAATCATTGCATGTTTTGACAACTACTTGTAAAGACATTCTGATGGATAGCTTTTATCAGAACAAATTTAAACACTACATTTACATTAAGAGTATCTATTAGCTGTTTCTTGTCTATTATTCATGGATGGATGGATCTGATAAAAACAGCATTAAAGGTAATCATTTAACCTTATACCTTACAGTACAGGCAACATGTTTATACCCATGTGAACATGCAAACCTTTTTGAATATTTACACAAGTGAAGACATTAACCTTATTGAATTTGTACATGAGTGAACATGTTTGCCTTTTTTTGAATAAACTATCTTCTCTACTGACATGTCAAAGTTACTGGCAGGTTATACTTACTTTTTAAAAATTTAAGTTATACTTTTTTTAAATTTAAATTATACTTACTTTTTTTTAAATTTGTTATACTTTTTAAAAATTTAAGTTATACTTTTTTTCAATTTAAATTATACTTACTTTTTTTTAATTTGTTATACTTTTTATTAAATTTAAGTTATACTTACTTTTTTTAAATTTAAGTTGTACTTACTTTTCTTTTAAATTTCAGTTATACTTACTTTTTTAAAAATTTCTGATATAATTCCTCTGATTCGTGGCTATCATTATTTCTGTGATTTATTTTCCATGCAAGTTCAATTATTTTTGGATGGAAAAGAATACATTTAAGCTTATTTTATAATCTTCAACAAAATATGTAAAACTATTTTGCAAACTACTTTCAGAATTTATATATATGGCCTCACTCATGAATTTATGGATTTTATCTTATGTTAATACTTATTAAACTTACAAATAAAGCCACTAAGTGGACATACACCTTCCCAAGTCCAACAAGCAATACACTGCATATGAGGTACCACATGTACTCAGTTATAAGACAAGTCCAACTGCAAACTGCACAGAACCTTAGATAGGTCACATAATGTGCCAGCAAATCTGGGCATGTGCAGTTTGAGTGATCAGTAGAACAAACAATACAGACCCTGATCTACAGGTGCATTATAATAAAGGTCAGATGCATTATGCTACAAGTCAGGTGCATTATGCTACAGGTCAGGTGCATTATGCTACAGGTCAGGTGCATTATGCTACAGGTCAGGTGCATTATACTACAGGTCAGGTGCATTATGCTACAGGTCAGGTGCATTATGCTACAGGATCTTTATTCATTGCAGTTTGAGTCAACTTATAAGCATATATATATATATATATATATATATATATATATATATATATATATATATATATATATATATATATATATATATATATATATATATATGTATATATATATATATATATATATATATATATATATATATATATATATATAATGGTACATGTATTACTGATATCATCCTGCTTGTCATAGTTGCCACAGTTGTTAGATACATGTACATGTACCAATGGAGGAGCATAGCTGATAACATCAATATATTCTCAATTTTCAATTATTCAGATTGGTGTCCCTTGTCCATACCCCATTTATCATATCAATGGAAAACCAGTTCTTTATTGCACATTGAACGGAACAAGTCTTGATCTTCATCTTGATTTTTCTTTAGTGTAAAATTCCACTTAACATTTCTGAAACTATTTCCTGTCACCGAGCTGGATATAGTATTATTTTATAATTATTTGTTAAGTTTTCTCAGAATATCAGAAATAATGGTATACCAAATTAAAATTTTAAATGGATACAAATCTTCCATTTTCCCAGGGCATGTATAATTAACTGAAACAAGATTGAATCTCTTTGAAACCAAAGTCCCAAACCCTCAAGACCCACAAATTGGAAATCCTGGTAGAAAAAACGTGAAAATATGGTGTCCATTAATTGTCCTTAACATTTTTATATTCAAGGCAAATTGACACATGTACATCTAAATGATTATATTTATCTTAATGCAATTCATATTCTTATCTTGTGTTTGATTTGGATTTTTGACATAGCTTTAACGATTTTTGAGTCATATCACTATGATGTCTGCAGTGTGGCAGTTTATAGTGATGTTTAGCACTGGGGCATCATGCCACAGACATGTAGCATGATGTCCCATCCAGTCATATTATCCTGACACCAGTTCTAACACTAATCTCTTAATGCTGAGTGCCTAGTGTAAGAGCTCTAAGTACCATTTTTATGTCTTTGGTATGACTCAACCAGTGTTCGAACAAACAACCTCCCACATCTGATGTGGACGCTCTAACCACCAGGTCACTAATGCAGTACTATATTCTTATCTTCTTCACCTTTGTGAATTCTGGCATGTGAATTCTTCATTTCTTATCTGTTAACATAGTTAATTGTTTTGCCAAATATGATCTTTTTGTTTTTGTAACCTGTTAGATATATCAGAGTTCTTGAAAATTGAGGTTCAGAACTAATTAATGAGGGTCCAAAGGAAACAGTCTTTGTGGTCAAAATCTGGATACCTATGCAAATATAAAAATAATACCCTCAATATGAATGTATTTATTTCTCTTCATAAAGAAAAGCAACATACTGAAAGAAATTGGCATAAAACAACAAAAAATTAGAAAAACTAAACTGAAAATTGTCTTTCTGAGTGTTTTTTTTTTTTTTTTAGGTATGCCTACTATTTCTTGATAAGTAAATGCTGTTTTTTTCCATTTTGTTCAATTCTGTTAATACTGTTAAGCTGCTGACAAATGAAGGAGTAAACAGAAGATTTTCATGCTGGCCACTATTTTTACTGATGACCAGCAAGATGAGATGAATGTGTGTCAATTTGTAGAACAATTCCCAAAGTAGTTTTGGATGCATAGCAATAAGATGGCAAAAATAAGAAGTGAAAGTAAAAAGTTTAAAATGTATAATGTTCAAAATAGTCACTTTAAATGTCTTAAAGTAATACTATTACAAATATATACAGCTATTAAAACTTACTTTTGTTTTCTAAGACACTGCAACCTCAAAACCAACTTTGCCTCTGTTTCCGTGGTACAAATCATTTATTTACTGGATTAAAGTTTTATTAGTGAGAGACAATAGTCCTCTGATTCCTAACTCACATCTGATTTTTAAAAAATTTAAATAAAATTAATTATTTCACTCATTTTTAAAAACATGAATTTCAGTGGAAATTTTATACATACCATTTATGTGCAGATCAATTACATTTCTATAAAATAAGGTTAAAAATGTTGCAATATAATCAACTGCAAAGCATAAAATCTCTTTTATAACATTTTACTATAATTCATGCAAAATATTCTACATTTTGCTGTCATTAATAATGTACTATGCTGAAAAATATCAATGAGGAAAATAACTGTCAATGCACTCTTACAAAATTCAAATTGTAGACGTTATTTCTAGATCGTTGATGTGTCAGAAAAAATTGTCCCAGAGTCCAATGATCCTGGAAGATTAAAATCTCTGGTTCTAAACAAAGTAACCCAACAAAAATCTGACATGTCAGTGAACAGACTGGAGGGGGGGGGGGGGGCAGGTGCATGTATGGGGACTACATTCAGAAATCTTGTCTAGATTCATCCACCAGAACAGATGGTGATGAAAATCAGGTCTTAATGGAATCAGTTCTGAGATTGAATCTCTATATAGCTTCCACCTTGCAAGAAGGAAAAATGGGACAAAGCACCTGTGGAGATGTCCAAAGCAAACCACATCTGCAGTGGCAATGAAGGTTACCAGCATGGATTTTATGGCTCATAGTGCTTCCAGAAGTGAAGGGATTCCAGAACCCATACGAAGTTGTAGTTCATGTGAAAGTTCAAAACATCGTTAAGCAAGTCTCAATAAAAGACCAGGGCCTCGAGTGGCCAAGTGGTCTAAAGCGCTCTCCATTATGGATCACTGACATCTCACCTCTGTCTGTGTGGGTTCCAATCTCAGATTTGGTATCAGGACATCTCCCCCCTGGACATTTCCCCCCCCCCCGACAAATCCCCCCCGGACATCTCCCCCCTGGACTTTCCCCCCCCCCATCAAATAGGACTTTCCCCCCCCCCCAGTCATTTCCCCCCCATTATCTTTATACTACTTTATTTATATATAGTAACATTTAGCTTTGATGTATACTCGCACCTCGCATCACCGTTAGTGCATAGGTATGACTGTTGTCACCTGAAATAAATGCATTATCAAATGTAAAATATCTACTTTCCTGACACCCCCCCCCCCCTCTCTCTCTCTCTCTCTCTCTCTCTCACACATACAATCATGCTTTTACTCACTGTAGAACAGGAGGTTTCTTTGAAGTATGAAGAGGCTTCAGTTTTAATATGTGAAAATGTTCACTTTCTTTAACACTTACTACTTACTGCGTGTGCAGTACTGTGCTGTGCTGTGCGTGTGTGTGTATTTTCGAGGTGAAGAGATATCTTGAGATATCTGCTTTGTTGATATCAGTTCACTATTTTGAATGAATGAAATGTCAGTTCACAATTTTGAGTGAGTAAACTATCAATTCGCTATTTTGAGTGAAAACATCATTTGTTTTGCTATTGTGAAAATCGTATTTTCATTTTGTGATATACCATGAATCGTTCGTTTTTTTTTTGTCCTGGTACCGTATATAACAATGTGTTTGTATTTGTATTTGTTGCATTAGTAGGATCGTGCTAATTATGTTAATTCGTCCAATATTTGGACCCATACACGCACGTATCAGTCATACGTATTTCCTTATTTTCATATATCATTAAATATTGTATTTGCATTACCATCAATAGTGTTTTGTTGTTAATATGGAAATCCCAAACTTGGTTTTCTTGTTACAAATCTTATTATCTTTATTTCAAATAACCTTTTTCTTTTAACAGAACTTAATAGAAGTTTTTATAATTAAATATGAATTAAGTTTTAAGATAATGGGGGGGGGGGGGAAATGACTGGGGGGAAAGTCCTATTTGATGGGAGGGGGAGAAGTCCAGGGGGGATATGTCAGGGGGGGTCTGGGGGGGGAGTCTGGGGGGGAAATAGAAGTTTTTATAATTAAATATGAATTAAGTTTTAAGATAATGGGGGGAAAATGACTGGGGGGGAAAAGTCCTATTTGATGGGGGGTTAAAGTCATGGGGGGAAATGTCCGGGGGGGATATGTCGGGGGGGAAAAGTCTGGGGGGAAATGTCGAGGGGGTTGATGTCCTAGATCCCTCAGATTTGGCCAATGTAAGTATGTGAGAAAGCTTGCCAGTAGCTTCTCGTGGGTCAGTGGTTCTTTACCAGGATTTATCCAGGTTCTTCCTCCTCCATTAATACTGGCCGCCATGTATAGCCTATCATGTGCTGGAAAATGGCGTTAAACCTTACAACATCATCAATAAAAGACCTGACTGATTTACTGCAGACCAGCCATGGAACAGATCTGGATGGAAGGACTATACCTGAACATTTTGGGTCAGACAATAGTTAATTCCCATAGAATGGAAGTATGATGTGACTACTTCTACAACTCACATGAAACCTGCAGGTGCATAAGCAATTCCAAATGGCAAAATGCAGAAGTGAAAATAACTTCTAGGCCCAAGAAAAAATGGTGCATTTGTGTTGAAATGTGAAAGTAAGCATCCTTAAGTTCATGGAAACCACCCAATCTGATGGATTCATTGTTTTACAGATTGAGGATGTGGTATCCATCTGGAAAGGATCCTTCACAAGAAACTGGTTTCCACAAGAGAGATCAATTAGGAGACAAACTTACCACTTCTCTTGGAGACAAGGATGATTTGGGAGAGAATGCTGGAGACTGCTTGTTCAGAACAATTTTCTGTAAAATGGTCTGCACCTTTTCCTTAAATTTCATCATATTTGATTGGTAGAAAAACATGGGAGTCCTTGACATAGGGTGATGTTCCTGTAACTGTTAGTCAGTAACACTAACTCACAATGGAAAGAACCCATCTGTCGTCTGTGGTACCTGACCAAGCCTCTGAAAAGAGGCCCAGAAAGCACCTACAGAGACAATTGAAAGAGGACTGCATGGCAAGTGATGATTTAAATCTCAAAAACACCCCACCCCATGAACGCAAGGAGAGAACTTCCTCTTTTGAGGTCTTTGGTGACCATTCAAGGAGAAGGTTAAAGCTGAGTTTGCAGATTAAATATGAGCTCAATCGTTCTCAATCTTCTCCAAACCAAAACAGAATCTTCTTGGACTGCGCACATGATGGTTTCAGACACAAGTAGGGGTGCACGATAATATCGAATTTCGGTATATTGTGGTATTAAATCGACGATACAATAATCACGATATAACTTTCTTATATCGATATAGTGCGATATTGACGTAAATTTTGATAACAAGTAGCAAATGAACTCTATTATTATTATAAATTAATATTAGCCATATTTCACTACTTATAATAGTTTCTGATTGACAATTACCTATTGAATTCCATACATTTACCTCCGGTAATCAGCTTCAGTAACATTTCTATTTCGTTTCTTGAGCAGTTGCAGCATGGGTAATCAGAAGTTACATGTCTGTGAATCTTCATCCTTTTGAAGGTCTAACTTCTCTTTGTCAACAAATAAGCACCTTGCTGACATTGATGACTAACTGACATTGACCCTGAGTTACATTTCAAGCATGGCTGAGTACAACCTGGTGCAAAATTCAAAAGCGCAGTCTGCCATATGGACTCATTTTGCATTAAGAAAGAGTAAAAGGGATGGGAAAATTGATGAGGCAATTGCTGTGTGCCGACTATGTGACGCTCATGTTAAGTTTTCAGGTGGAACCACTAATCTAGCATACCACATGAACAAGCACCATCCCAGGAAATGTGGTAATTACAAGATGACAGACAACAGATCATCGATCCCTGCTAATGTGAGTTCATCATGTGAAGATACTTCTGATCTTTCTAAAGTTAAAACATCGCAGCCAATCCAGAGAACCTTACCAGGGCTCATTGGTGCGAAATACCCCTCGCATTCTTCTCGTGCTTTACATATAACTGACAAGGTGTACAGATTTATAATAAAGGACATGCGTCCATATCGAATAGTGGATTCGCCAAGAGTTTATAGACCTTTTACATTCACTTGACCCCCAATATAATGTTCCAGGTAGAAAGCAGTTTGCAGATGTGATCATTCCTCAAAAATATGCTCAAGAAAAGGCACTGGTAAAAGAAGACCTATGAAATGCTGAGAAGGTTGCATTGACAACAGATAGTTGGACGTCGAGGTCAAATGAATCATATCTGACAGTCACGTCAACTCACACTGATAACAATTGGAAGCTGATAAACTATGTTCTTCAAACTTGGCCCATGTATGAAGGGCACACAGGTGAGAATATAGCTGCTGTGATTCATGAGGCCCTCAAAGAATGGGAAATACAGTCTATCCCCATACCACCTATTGTATCAGATAATGCATCAAACATGGACAAGGCAGGGACTCTGTTAGGATGCAACTTTCACATCAAGTGTTACGCACATACAATTAATTTAGCTGCACAAAAGTGTCTCAAGATCAGACGCATTGAAATTCTCCTCAGCAGAATTCATTGAATAGTTGGGTTCTTCCACCGAAGTACAGCTGCAGCAGCTAAACTGAGAAGTCATGCTGAATTGCTAGGTCTACCGGATCATAAGCTTATAGCTGATGTGCCCACTAGATGGAATAGTACTTATGACATGATTTCAAGGTTTCTTGAAATGCAGTGTGCAATAATTGCCATTTTGAGATCCAAAGATCTTGCTAAAATAAAAGAAAAAGATTTGAACACATTGTCAGATGATGACATTTGCCTGGCAGATGAGGTAATGGTTTGTCTAAAACCTCTTAAAGTGGTGACAACCACTCTTTGTGCTGAGTCAGTTCCAACCATTTCTGTTATCATGCCTCTTCATCGCAAACTTATTGACAGCATTTTCCAACATGGCGATGATGACTCTCTAGTAATAGCTCAGATGAAAAGGGCTGTGGTTGATGATCTTCAGGATAGATACACTCATCAAAAAGAAACTCGCACCACTGCTGCTGCCATGGATCCACGTTTTAAAGCCTTACCTTTCCTCAGCGATGCACGAAGGAATGAAATCTTTACCAAAATTTTGCAGAATGCATCAGAAATCATTGTTAGAGTTGAGGCTGAACATGACACTGATCACTCACCAGTGGGTGATAGTGGGCAGAATGAACTGCCACTTTTACCACAGCTAACCAAACAGTTATGTGTGTCTGCCAATTCTGCTGCTGAGGATGCTCAACCAGTTTGCAACAAGCTCAAGTCGGACATTGGTCAGAGTGATATGATAGAAAAAGTTACCTGTTGTTCTGGCATGCAAGAACTTCTTGGTGATGTCTACATAACTGGTGTCGAGACTTCAAAAACAGAAATGGAAGAACTAGAAGAAGAGCTTAAGAACTATAGAGTGTTTCCGTCGATTCCCTTGGATTCAAATCCTCTTCAATGGTGGAAAAATCATGAACAGAGATTTCCTAGATTAGCTAAGCTTGCTAAATCCTTATTGTGCATCCCATCAACTAGTGTCCCTTCTGAGAGGGTGTTCTCCACTGCTGGAGATATAGTAAATGCACAACGTTCAGCCCTAAAACCAAATCATGTTGATGCTCTTATCTTTTTTAAAAAAAATATGAAGTAAGTTCCATCATGTGAATTTCAAGGCAGTTCAGTTTGAACTACACAGGGTAAAGTGACAACGAAAAGACCAATCTGCAGTTTCATGCATTTTATGTTTATCAAAAAGTAAACCGCAAACTGTGAACTGTTCAGACAAAAGACTTAAATTGTAACTCTTAATTTCTGTGTTAGATTGCAACTACTGTACTGCATTTTATTAATTTTCTCTACTGTATTTTATTTATGTAATTAAATAATTTTAAGTAATTTTTTTGCAGTTTGCATTCATTTTATTTCAATAAATTAACAGTAATCTGTAATTCTTTCTTAAATCAATATATTGCAATAATATTGCAATATTGCGCTTAATATTGCAATATATCCCAATATGATTTTTAATTCAATACCCACCCCTAGACACAAGTCTGCAGTTTTGCTTTTTGCTTTATCAAAAATCCAGATCTCCGCATCCTCACCAACAACACAAACAAAGATACATTATTCTTTTCTTTATCTTAATCAGTGAAAACAGTAATTTAAAATTTCATAATTGGTCTGAGTGCACCATGGATGTATCACAATTACAGAAAACACTAACAATTTATCAGACATAATCATTGCCTATCAACTACTGGAACTAAATGGATTACAATACAATCTAAATCTAAGTTCCTTTACAGTGAAACACATTGTACTTTTGACTTTAAAAGTCACTAATCCCAGTGTAGCTTGACTGTTAAACAAATGCATAGGTACTGATGGATTTATTTAATCATTGATGCATTACTAAGTCATTGTGAGCAAAGGCCAGCTTATTATTAAAGGCTTCTTAAAAGATTTTAAAACTAAAGAGTCACCCTTGGCACCTAAATTTCAAAATGGGATGCTGACTGCTCCCTTGTCACCTTAACAAAAGGCACATTTTCTAGAGAATCAAACTACTTACAAGTTACACTCTGAGTCTATGGCAGGGCTCTCAAACATGAGGCCTGCCTAGCTATATCCTGTGGCCTGCAAAATGACTGGCATCACAATGTCTTATGAGAGAGACATTAAAAAAAGTGGTACAGCGCTTGGGCCATCGAAAATGCCCTCATGTGGCCCTTAGAGTGGTTTGAGTTTGAGACCCTTGCTCTATGGGGTGTTTGTGGCAAAATTGTTACTCTTGAATGTCATTTCAACCACATAGATCCAAATTCACTTTGCCATGTATTGATTTCCTAACATTACACCAAGTTCATTTTGGTTCATACAATGCACTTATAATCAAACTAAAATGTTAAACATTCTGTCCATTTTTCCTACAAAAAGGAAGGTGGAAAGACAGAAAAAGAAGTGTTATGTTCTGTAATCAAATTTGCTGCTATTTTGATGATCATACAAAACCTGTAATTACACTGCTACATAAGGAATTCCTGCATAAAAATCACATGTAATGCTTCAAAAACAAGTGAAAAACAAATTACTATATCCAAACCTGATGCAAACTATGATTCAATGGATGAATCCAGGTCTATTACTAATAAAAGTAAAATCATTTTATCCAATATTTCAAGAAGGAAGAAATTCTGCAATGAATGATGCTAATCTTCTACTTGCACCTACTTTCAAGGTTGCAGTTTTGTAATACATGTACATCAACTATGGTGATGCAAAATAAGACAGTTACAAATCTTGTATAAACTATTGATAATTAATCATCATTTTAGTACTTCAACATGTAAATATATAAAAACAATTAATTGAAAGAAAATATTTTAACTTTCCACACCAGCTTATCCCTATTTTGGCCAACTCTGCAATATTCTTTAAGGAGTATTAATTTCACCCAAATATGAAGATCCAGCTCAAATCTCAACTTGTTATGATTAAATGGATACAAATGCAACATGAAGCTTTTCGATGATTTGATTGTCGGAGAAAAGGAAAAATTAAGGCTCTGTTAATGTAAGACATAGATGTTACTAAATATAATGACATTATGGAAAAGCCCTGGCAAGCAAGATTTGCTAACTTTTACTTAAAACAGTAAGACATTCTTATTTCTGGTACATTCTGCATGCGCAAATCCAGAACTGAATGGAAATTGACTTTGCAATAAAGACAATGTACATGGCTGATCAAATTTTATTTTCACCTACTTGTCCAATAAAAGTATTTTCAGAAAAATTGCTTGTTTCACCTTACTTTTTATCACTTGCCAAGATTTTATGAGATGATGAGATGTTACATCATACTCAGTTGCAGTGTTAATAATACTGTTATATTCACAAGAATTTTCCCCCTTTGAATCCTCCTTATTAACGACCTTGCGAAAATAATTTAGCAACTTATTTTATCCACTGAGTATTAATATCAGCTTTCCTGACAGTTATTGCCAAAGTGATCATAACATACATTTTGTCATTTAAAGATAAACAGGGACAGTTCATTAGCGTAACTGTTTGGCTTCAAATGCAATACTACAGGTGGACGTTAATCCTCTGTATAATCAATAAAATATTAAAGAATCATTACTGTAATTCAATCAGTTCATAAAGGAAACCAACACTTATATTGGTAACATTCCCTTCATTGATATAATGACACTTCCTAGATTAAAACTTCAGAGTGAGTTGTTCGTGAGGATCTGGTTTGAATTAAATCAATACAACAAGCCCAATATGCAGTCAAGCAGCAGTCGAACATGTGCATATGACACAGTTATTAATGACCACTGGTAAGGGTGTTTCAGGATATAAATGAAAACATGGAAGGGTAAAAAATGAAGCGTTCACTATGCCCTGGGGACCTAAATAGCAAAATAAAAGATAATATGATTCAAGAATGAAAATACGGACTTGTCTGACTTTCTGAAATATGACTAGTGACTTGGAGAACTTTACGTGCCCATCCTTAAATAGTTGAGGATGTCAGGATTTGGGATTTGATCAGCCAAGCATTACATCAGAGACACTCATTAAAAATGGAAAACTATTGACAGTATCCACACTCGTTCCACCAAATAACACAATGAAATTAACTTGCACAATTCAAAATCTGACCCAACTGCTTTTGTGGCCTAAGTGTTAGGATTGGTCTACCTTGTATCAGGATAATGTGACTGGGCGGGACATGATGCTACATGTCTGCAGCATGATGCCCAGTGCTAGACATCACTATAAACTGTCACAATGCAGTCATCATAGCAGTATGACTGCAAATTGTTAAAGCTATGTTAAAAGTCCACATCACACACACACAACAGTTGAAATGCTAAGTTTAACAAGGGCCATAACTCTTTTGAATTTAAAACACAATCTCACCCTCAATGATTTTATGCTAATTCTTTTACATCAGCAGATTCAGCCGCTGATATCAACATAATGAAGACATTTCAAACTCTACAATTCCAGTACTTTACTGATCATTCAATAATTACTTTTATTTAAAGTTCCTTCATAGCTTTGTATCTTGGGAGATATACATTATAGAATGTGTCAGACTGATTTAATTTCTGATTCATTTTGATGGTTATTGTTCTGTTCTATTCCAGGGCAAACAATAACCACTAAACCAAATTTAGAGTATTCAATACATGGCATGCTATCCCTGAATAACATTTACACTATAGTTGCATTCAAAAGAGTGGATGTATAGCTTAAAATTGCATACCTCAAAATTTTTGCTTTCAGTTTCTTTAATGTACACTGAAAAAACTTAATTCAAAACAACATCAATACCACCCATTTTAGACAAATAATTTAATTATACTTTTGTCTTCACTAAAACAATTAAATTATGATAAATTAATATGAAATCACATTAATGCAAAATTCACATAGTCAAGTCACATAAGTCAGCAGATCCTGTACCTCATAACTCAAAATATAGCTACAATGTTGTTGTTGTTGGTTTAATGCCATTTTTCAGCACACGATAGGCTATACATGACGGCAAGTATTAATGGTGGAGGAAGAACATGGGAAAATCCCCGGAAAGAACCACCAACCCACAAGAAGCTACTGGCAAGCTTTCTCACATACCCACATTGGCTGAATCAGAGACTTGAACCCACGCAGACAGAGGTGAGATGTCAGTGATCCATAACGGAGAGCGCTTTAGACCACTCTGCCACTCGAGGCCCCACTAAATGTTGTAACCTCAACAAGTTAAAGCTATGAAATGATTCTTTAGGTGTTAACAGAGGAAGAAAATTACAGTACAAATTAACAAATAGTTTGGGTTTCTTAAAAACCATAGGTTTCTGTATGACATGGAACCTTTTTATCAGACTCATCCAATTAGAAACTGTATTCAAAATAGCATCCATATCCTGTAAAATATTCAATAGTTTAGAGGACACCAGTGTATCCCCATGGTGCAAGACTGAGAGTTAAATATCTCCTTGGTGTCAAAACTGGGGGTCAGACTGAGTAAAAACCAAACTTAAATATCAAAACTGGGGTCAAATTAAAAATTTGGGGGTCTCTGAAGCACAAATGAGGGTAAAGGGAAACACTAGGACACTTAGAGATATTTCATGTACAAACTTGCATTTTTTATTAGCTTGAATACACTAAAAAGTCTTCAGTCTGTAATAATGAGTATGTACTGGTATGAATATGGTCAACAAGTTCGGAAAAACTAGCTTGAGTATGATCATACCAGGCTGCTCCACTAATAGAGTACTAATACCCCATAGACAAAGGATAGGTAAGCTATGAAGCAAAAGAGAAACTACTGTAATTATTAAATAATAGCCTAGTGTGTGTGTGTGTATGTGATTTGAATTTTTAACGCAGCTTTAACAATTTTTCAGTCATATTGCTCGCGTTCATCAAGAGCATAAGATAATTGATTTTGAGAAACCATTATCCCCTCTTAATTATGGTCACAGTACCAATATATTTTTCAAGTGAAGATTTACTTCAACATTGTTTTGCTCTGTTAAAATAAGAGTGAGTTTACTGCTATAATAAACACATATGAAACAGTTGTAATAAACGTCCTAAAGTTGCGTTACATTTCATGAATATGAAAACAGTAGATGTGATCTTCAGATGGCTGCAGACTGCATTTATTTATAACATACATTCAGTTGGCCAATAAGAAGGTAGCATTAAATTCAGAGTGTTGTTCTTTTTTTTTTTTTTTTTTTTTTTTTTTTATTGAACACAAGGTATCAGGATTTTACATATTCCCCTACATCACCACCTGACCTGGCGTATGGGGCATGATCTTAAATTCTTTTGTGTCCTGATCTCTACATGTGTTCCCTACACAACACACACACACATACACACACAGACACTTACTTACAATCACAATTATTGTACACAAAGTCATACTCGCATACAAACCCCAAGATGCATGAAATTGCATTTAAAAATAATAATAATAATAATAATAATAATAATAATAATAATAATAATAAATATGTAAATTTTAAAAGTAAAAATAGTAATAATAATAATAATAATTCATGTACCAAAAGTTGATAATAGGGTCCACTTTCTTTTAAACTCGTCACTGCTGTTATTCACTTTGGCGACATATTTTTCCAGCGTTTTATATGATAAAACACAATTTTTATAATAGGCAAGATTTGGGCTTTTTGATGCACAACGTGATCTGTATATAACATATTTTGCAAGCAAAATTAGGAAGTTAATAAGATCGTCAAAGTTGTTATTTCCTATAAAGACATCTTTTCGTGTAATTCGAAAATTTGGGTCATAAGTTTGTATCCATTCTACCAACAGTTTCCAAAAGTTTTCAGTAACTAAACAGTCATAAAATAAGTGCTCAATTTCTTCTATTCCCTCATTACAAAAGGTACATTTATCATTATCACTTAAATTAATCTTTTTTAGAAACTGGTTTGTGGTAATATTTCTGTGGAGAAATCTAAAGTTAAAGCTAATCAGTTTTGTGTCTTTTGTACAAAATCTAGCCTAAACAAAAGAGTTGGTCCATTCATTTGTACCAATCGCACACTCTAGCTGTCTGGACCAAGTTTCCTGTTTACCATTTGGCTTTATTATTTTGGTTCTTATCAGGTCTTTATAGATAAATTTATTCTTTGCTCTTACCCTAAGGAGAGATGTTTTGTCCAAAGCTACAAGAAAACTATTTCCACTTTCATAGAAAGTTTTAATTTTCTTTTTCCACATCACAGAGATCTTTGAAATAAGAGCAAAGTACTGTATGAAATTATTTGTTTTTGTTTTTTGTTTTATTTCATCAAAACTTAATAGAGACCCTTGTGCATCAAAAAGATGTTTAATAATTATAATACCATTTGTTCTCCACCTTGTGTATGATTTAAAATTATCTACAGTCACTAAATTAAGAATATCTTGAGACAAGTATTCATTGACAGTAGATGGTTCATTTTTCCATTGAGATAACGCATAAATAACATCACGCCAAAAAATATTTTTAATTAATTTAGAGATTACTTTTAGTTTAGTTTTTCCTAATGAAAGTAACAGCATACCTCCAAATTTTCCAAATATTTGTTCAGAAACCAGTTTTTGCCATAAGCCATTTTCGTTTATTAAGAGGCGCCTAATCCAGGTAAGTTTTATATAACACACAAATGAGTGCAAGTGAATCATATTTAACCCCCCTTCCTCAAAAGAAGCAATAAGTGTGTCTCGTTTAACTCTCTCAGTTTTACTGCCCCAAATAAACTGGAAAAATAATGTATTCAGTTCCTTTTCTATATGGGGTGGAGGATTTGGCAAAGCTGCAAAAAGATGAATGAATTTAGGCAAAAGCAAGGACTTTATCAAAGTAATTTTTCCAATAATAGATAAATTTCTTCTACTCCACCAGTCAAGCAGTTTCTTAACTTCCTTTAACTTCATCGAATAATTAAGCTCTACCATATCCTCCAAGTTCAAAGAGAAATATACTCCCAGCAATCTAAAATTAGACATTGAACAGTTAATATCAATTTCTGGACATATTTTTTCATTAGAATATTTTTTGTTTCCAATCCAAATTGCTTTCGATTTCAAAACATTGCAGTGCAGACCTGACACCAAAGCAAAATCATTTAAAATCTGCATGGTTGTCCTCAAGGACAACTGAGAACCATCTAATAATCGAAAAGCATCATCAGCGTACTGCCCTATTTTAAACTCCATTTCATTATAAAAAATGCCTGTAACATCTGTGTTTTTCTTTAGTTCTGTTGCAAGAAGTTCAATTCCTATTATGAAAAAATAGGGTGATAAGGGGTCTCCCTGGCGACAACCTCTCTCCAAATTAAAGAATGGGGATAAATGTCCATTATTAATAACACAACTTTTTGATTTATTGCAAAATAGCCTGAACCAGTGACAAATTGATTCTCCAAAGTTAAAAGACTTAAGAGCAGCTTCTAGAAAGTCCCATTCAACTGAGTCAAACGCTTTTTCAAAGTCTATCAATAGGAGAAGACCAAATTCATTTTTTTCCTCAAGGTATTGCATCAGGTCATACAACAATCTTGTATTTTCACCAATGAATCTCCCTTTCATAAAACCCTTTTGGGTGTCACTGATGATAAACGGGAGTACTTTTTTAACCCTATTAGCAAATGACGCTTAAGCAATCTTGTAATCCACATTAAGTAGAGAGATTGGTCTCCAATTTTTTTTAAATTTCCTGTCTTTATCTCCTTTTGGAATGCACGTTATGATCCCCTGAGACTGAAATTCTGAAAAATGATTCATATCATATCCAGTATTTAGAGACCTAAAGAGAAAACCGCCTAGGTCTTTCCAAAAGAATTTGTAAAATTCTACCGTAAATCCATCAGAACCAGGGCTAGTTTCATTTTTCATATTTTTTAGTGCTAAACCACATTCCTCAAACGTTAACTTACCTTCACATGACTTCTTTCAAAATCTGAGAGTTTTTTATCATGGTTAAAAAAGTGGTTAAGCGTTTGAAAGTTACATTTGTTTTTACTTTGGTATAATTTTTCATAAAAGTCTTTCTGTTGATTTAATATTTCTTTTGAATCTGTTACCCTTGTTCCATCTTCCTTAGTTAACTCTTTTATTGTTTTGTTTGTGTAATTTCTCTTTTCGAGATTAAGAAAATATTTAGAATTTTTTTCACCAGATTCATACCATCGTGCCTTAGATCTTAACATTATACCTTCCACCTCTTTTTTCCTCATTTCTTCTAACTCCGCTTGTTTTTTGTTCAATTCTTTCATCGTAGTGGGGTTATTATTTTGATTCACTAAAGCATGTAAGGTATTTATTTCAGCTTCCATTTTCCTGAGATTTTGTTTTTCCTGTTTTGCTTTAGCTTGTGAATACATAATAGATTCTGATCTTATTATCATTTTAAGGATTTCAAAAAACAATTGATCATTACATGTTAGTTTCACCTGAAGTGGGTTTTTCTTATCACCTTCACAATAATATTCTTCTACTGTGCTAGTTATACATTTTTTTACCAATTTAATATATTCATTTTGCTTTAATAGCTTTGAATTGAATTTCCAGTATCCAGGACCTCTCGGTGCTGCACATATAGACAATTTGAGTGTTATTGCTGAATGATCTGTTTTATAGCCAGGAATAATAGAGGCGTCTATACAATTTGAAAACATGTCCTCAGAGATTAAAAAATAGTCCAGTCTACTCTGTTTCACAGGGCTTGCCTGATGCCAAGTAAATACTCTACTGTCAGGATTGACTGTTCTCCAAGGATCCAGTAAATCTAGTTGATTCTTGATGTCCTGGACTGCTGCTCGGGCCATGGAGTGTTTATCATGCAAGATATTATAAGAGTCAAGCTCCATGTCCTGAACAACATTCCAGTCACCACAAATAATAACAGAGGAATTTTCAAAATTTATAATATCCTCTTTCAAAGTTTTAAAAAACTCAGCATTATCATCATTATGACCATATAGATTCACTAGTGTGAATCTCTGTCCATTAACTAATAAATCTAAGAGAATGTATCTGCCCTGACAATCACATCTGTTTCTAAGAATAAGAAATTCAAAATTATTTCGAAACAGGATAGCAACACCAGCACTACTGCTAGATTTATGGCTAAAAACACACTTATATCCCCATTCAGCCTCCCAATACTTCTCAGTCTCAACTGTACTATGTGTCTCTTGTAAACATATAATAGATGCTTTTTTTTGTTTGACCCAGCAGAAAATATCTCTTCTTTTGAGATCAGAACTATGTAGACCCCTAACGTTCATTGACAAAATTTTAATTTGATTATCCATTGTTAAATCTTGTTTTAAGTAAAACTTTCACAGGGCTTATATAGACATGCATCACAAAACCATTATCATGAAAAATGCTCACATACACCTTGGGACACACTCTCACACACATAACCACATAATGCTTAAAAAATCGATAAGTGTAGTACAGTGTCATGCACCATTGGGTACATATATAATGTTGCCCAATATAGTGATACATGAACTCTGTTCTACGCTGGAGTGTTGGTATAATTAGTAAATATAAATATCAATACAGTATGATTGAGAAATAATACTTTTGTCCATCGATTCAAGATTGAAATACAATGTGCATATTTCAAAATTTTAGATACAAGATTATAAGAACATTCTTACCTTTTACAGGTTTTGTCCTTTTCCGAAAATCACTTTTCTAATTTAAATATATATAATTAAAATTAAAACTGTGCATATCCAATTTTGAGAGTGTTGTTCTTGCATATTAACTGCGTGTGATCACAGCCATGTTGAACATTAGCGTGGGGAAAATAATTTGCCATTCATTAAAGATATGATAGCAAACTAGTCCTACAATGTAAGATATAGCAAATACTATTTTTGTTTTAGTGCTATGTCTTACTATCCAAATAACTGGCTTGTATAGTGTGTTCCAATGTCGGTTGACATCAGAAAGAGTAGTCAAAGTTTCAGAAATATCTCACAAACTTTGAAGCCCATATCAACACTCTTCCACAAATTGATATGTAATTAATATAATTACTGTGCTGTTTTTATCTGGTGGAATCAAAATCTGACACCAGCAAATGGACACATTTTCATGTTCCATTGATATACATTTGAATTTGTTGAATTGTGACAGCAGTCGCGGTATGCCAAAGTAAGTTCAGGTTGTTGTAGTGTTTAACGCCATTTTTCAGCACATGATAGGCCATACATGGCAGCCAGTATTAATGGTACAGGAAGAACCTGGAGAAAAAACCCAGAAAGAACCATCAACCAACAAGAAGCTACTGGCAAGATTTTTCACACACCAACATTGGCTGAATCCGAGACTCAAACCCATGCAGACAGAGGTGAGGCAGTGATCCATAACGGAGAGCGCTTTAGACCACTTGGCCACTCGGTACCCCCATAAGTAGGTTAATGTTGGGTATATCTTTCTTGAACCAACGAAACAATTCTTACAGTTCTAATAGGCATAATATATTTTTTATTCCTTTTTGTTAAAGAATAATATTTTAACTTGATCAGATTTCTTTCCAGACAACTGAAATGAAGGCCAACAAAAATTGATAATAGGTCCATTTCTTTTGTGAGAATTTGAATTTATTATAGAAAAGACATCAGAGTAAGTAAAGTCGGACTAAAACATTATGACTTGAATTTGTAGAAAACCGTTGTTACTTTAGTTGCAAGATGTATGAAATATTCCTAAACATTTTACTTTCGTAATGTTGTGGATGTTAGTCTTCATCAAAACACGCTACACATCGCCATTAGTTAAGCAGTAAGATGTTGACGCCCACAACATAAATATCAGCGTCGAGGTCGTACATGTAGCAAAAACTTTGAAAATGCATACAAAGTCGAATGCCTAAGCTAAACTTCGGTACAAATTATTGATGATAACGAAGATGTCTCTCATTACTGGAAAAAAAATAATCAATTGAATATAAGCACTTAAATTTGCACATATCTGGCTATAATGAGAAAGGATTATAAACTTGTGCGAGACCTGTAAATCAACAAAATCCGCAATTGCATATTCTTCACTCCAATGGGCGGCCATTTCGGTTTCATTTCTAATCATGCAAACGCTTTTTTGTGTTATTAGCATTTGGAAACACACGTTTATTCACCTTGGCCGATGTTCTACTGTTGAAAGGCATGTCGTCACGCACTTAATATCACATACTTTCAATATAATTGTATAAAAATCATTTAAGTAACAATCATAATAAATTAGCTATTGTGGCATACATCGTTTTCTATTAGACATTGCGTTATACAAATTATGCGACTTACCGTAAAGCGGTTAACTACTAAATATGTCGGACTCGGAGTTATTTGCGGCTTCTTCCTTCAATTTTTTTAAAGTTTTAAACGGTAAAACGATATAGATATTTACAAGAAATTTTTTTACTTTTAATGGAGGCCATACTTTATGTAGTTAGGCCAAAGCAAAATGTCACTGGCCACGAATATAAGGCCAAGATGTATGATATTTTGCTATTAGATCACAAGACAGTTGATAAACAAGAGAAACCAACAAAGTACCTGCCAACATTTTCATTGTCAATATCACAAATCGAACCTAGAGATGAAGTTCTGGCGTACTTATACAATCTTAGTGGATACGGAGATAATGTTGGAATTAAAGGAGAGCGAGCACTATTGATTCCATGGAACAGGAATGAGCATGGGTTTCGAGAGTCGCTTGCACGTTTTGCCCTTTTTATCGTTCCTGTCAGTCACAGAGAGAAGTTGAACAGATCTTTGGTAGAAAAATCTCCAGCAAGCCCAGGATTCTTCTCCCTTGATTCTGTAATTGATTCATTAAATAATGGCTCAATGAATTTTCCACCACCAACATGGTCATATGTGATGCATCTGGAAAATTGGTTAAAGCAGAAACATTCAAGACCTGGAGCATTGGAAATTTTGTTCCATACTCGTGCTGATTATAGAATTCGCATGAATGTTAGAAACCCAGCATTTCTGCCAAGCATAGTTCAGAGTCAGGATAATATGCCTAAAAGTGACCCACCCAGATTGACTGCCAATGAAACACTCACTAAACTTTTATCAATTGAAAAATGTGATAAGGTTGTGATCAATCCATTATTTGGATCAGGAATTTCAATGAAGCACAAGGTTAACTGGTCTGTGCAGAATCCATATTGGCCTCATATTCCCCCAGACTATGAATTGACTCTCTCTTCACGCAAAAGCAGTATAAACAGTTATATGGATCCTGATAATTATTCACCAGAAGAACGAGATCAGTATCCATTGCACAGTCTGGCACGAGAAGGAAATGTTCGTGGACTTAAGGACTACATATCTCAAGGATATCACCATTCCAAACGAGATTCCTTTCAGTGGTGTCCAGTTCATTGGGCAGCATCCTTTGGGCATAAGGAGGCTGTTGCATATTTATTGGATGTGGGAGCATCTCCAAACAGTGTGAATGCTGATGAGAGGACCCCACTTCATATTGCAGCCTCAAGAGGCTATCCAGATATTATAGATTGTTTGTTATCCCACCCTGATACAGACTTGAATGCTGTTGATCGGGAGGGAAAAACAGCCTTGGATCTTGCTGAGGAGATGAATGGCTGGCAGCATTCAGAGGTGGTTCAAAAAATCAAAACTGCAGCAAGATATCCTAGTCAGATTCAGGTTCAGGTGATGGATAACACAAAAAAGAAGCTGAATTTAGTGGCTGGTGCTAATACCACAGTACAGCAATTAAACCATCAAATGCTTAGAGAGTACAGCATGCCAGAAACTCCATATGCAGACATTTTTACAATCTGGATTTGTTCAGAAAGTTTGCAGCTTCAACTGAAACCAGAGCACAGACCACTAGAACACATGCACATGTGGAATAAGAGAATTGTTGGGATGTTAGTAGATGTAGATCCTAAGAAAGGCTTGAAAGAGGATCCTCATTTGGAATGGAGACGAAATGCAAAAATCAGCCTTTTAGAGGAAAGAGAGGCAATTCACCCTGAAGCCATAAAACTGCTATTTCATGAAGCTTACCAAAATTATATCAAAGGTTTTTACCCTTGCAAGGAACAAGATGTGCTGATTCTTGCTTCTTTATTGCTATATATGGAACATGACCAAGACCAACATGGTGCCAAGACAGTCTTATCAAACAGCAAAAACCTCTCCAGACTTGTTCCATCCCCCATGTTGAAGATGAAGGGTATCAACTGGTCCAGCAAAATATTGCACAAATTCAAAGAATTATGTAGCATGATGTCAGAACGGCCAGAAAGATTTCGATCTCCTCATACTCTGCAGATACAATTCCTGAACAATTGCAGAAATTTAACAGTGTACGGGTCTGCATTTTTTACTGGTAATCTGCATGAAGGTAAAATAACCCAGAACTGCTACATTGGTGTAAATGATGTTGGGATTCATGTCATCAACACACAGTCAAGAGAGATGGTGTATAGCTACAAGTATTCAGAAATTACTTGGGGACTTCCACCTGCAGAGCTTTCAGTTCTTGATGTAACTGTTGTTAAACCTGAAACTCGTGTCACAAATCGTGGGAGTACCTCACCAAGAAAAGCAATTAGTTTACGCACTAAACAGGCTGGTTTAATTAACCATTTAATGCAAAAACTAGCACAAATGCACACAATTATGAACTCAAGAACTAGCCATAGATGAAGTCTGTGATGGGTACGAAATGTTGTCAACATTTTGTGGTTCCATCTTTTTTGTAGTTTTTAATTGTAGTGACCATACTATCTGTAATTTTTAGCACCTTCAAATTCTTCTAGCTCCATCAATCCATAAAATCATAATTACTTTTTTCTCTTTTCATTTTTTTTACAGAAAAGTTTGCATTCTTAATAAAAGATTTTTCAAAAGTATTTACTATTAAGAATTAGCAGCAGATTGTCATTTGTATCAGATTGTACTGACAAAATGCAACAATCTCTCATTTTCCACTTTAATGGCTTTTCTTTGTCTTTGAAGGAAAGTCAGTAATTCTCATCAATTCATAAAATTTTTATGTTACTCATCAATTATGAAACAGATTAATCAATTATATTTCCTGCTTGCTTTGACATAATCACTAGGGATTGATCAAGCTTTCATTGTTTGGGACTCTGTTTATACATTGTTTATAGTTTTCTTTATTTAAATGATTTTCACATTTGAATCTCAGGCATGACTTTTACTATTTTAAGGAATATGTAAGAAAGTTGAACAGAAGCAATAACAAGTTTCCAACATGATTAAATATAACTATAGGTACATTTTGTAGCACAGTCTTGCAGGGTTGTGAAAATGATTTCTTTTAGTTAATCTTAAACTGCACTGAAAATGAAAATCTATATATGGTTTTAAAGAAATGAATGTATTGTATGTATGCTATTTCTCTGATATACCACTTGTATAAATTTTCCTTTAAAGGAAACTGCAAACTTCATTTCCTTTAAAGTAAAATTTTATAAGTTTGTTTTGTATGATAGAAACTCCATAAATGCTACACATATTTTCTCTCTCTCTCTCTCTCTCTCTCTCTCTCTCTCTCTCTCTCTGTATGTATGTGTGTGTGTATATATATATATATATATATATATATATATATATATATATATATATATATATATATATATATATATATGGATATTCTGCTTATTATTAAGAATTAACTTTTAAATCAGAGTGGAATAAAGTACTGTTGTTGGGCAAATGGGCAAAATTCTATTTAAAATTTGACTAAAGAAAAAATTTACCAAAAAGCATTTTTTTCTTTATCTTCAAAAAATATACCATATGCATGTAATTATAATAGTTTTGGATAAAACATAAACAAAAGCAAAAAATGCAGCTGAAAATGAAAAAATTTTCAGTAAATTTAATAATTATATAAATGTTTTATACCTCTTTGAATATCATTTTTTTTAACTTGAATTTTTAAAATATCTGATTACCAAATTAATAATCAGGACAAAAATGTCCAGCATGAGCCATTAGAATTTCTGTATGCCTAGTAATCGACACTTGCTGCATTTTCTCTTATATTGAGTGCACCCAACTGTGCTTATCATAGACGGTATATCTTCTGAATGCACTTATCATAGACGGTATATCTTCTGGATGTGCTGTCATATTATGCTATGGCATTATGATCATTGTTTTCAGTATGCCCTGTTTGCATTTAATATCAATATTTAATATTTAATAAAGGTTTTATATGATGTGTCGTTAGTCCTTTACACTAAAAGGAAACGATGCCACTTGCACATCCAGTATGGCTGCTGTCTATGAAATCATGTTATTGCTACTCCTGAATGAATGGTCTTATCATCTTTGGTTGTTTTTTTACTGAATGACTTTTTTAATTTTGTCCTAAATGAAACTGATACTGCTCAGACATCAAATATGGCTGCCAAAGTTGTCATCTTGAAAAAAAATTCAATACATTTTCTCCTAAATGAATAGTCATTGCAACATGTGACTTTCACTGAAAGACTTTTTTATGTCATCTAGTTGGACAAACTGGTGTCTCTAGACCTTCGATAGGGTCACCATAAAGGCCATAGTACAAATCTTCAAAGCTTCTCAAGATGGCTTTTTATATCAACCACCTAGGCACCCACTTTGAAAATTTCTGATTGTTATTCCTCCAAAAACAGACAGTCATATTAGCATGAGGTTTACACCAGAAGATTTCTTCAGCTGTCTGTTGGTCTTGAATTGAAGTTGTATTGATCTGATGTCCAGATGATCACCATGGTTGCCATCTTAAAAATATTGCAATCTCTACTTTTCCCAAATTGATGGTCGTGTCAACATGGGGTTTTCATCTAAAGCATCACCTTACTAGCGTGGCTGATCAAACTGATAGTTCTGTAATTTTGGCACAGCTGGAGATTGCCTTTTTTTGGGAGTGTTATAATCAGTGACTGGGTCCACTGTGTTGACCAATCACCTGACTTTTAGGTCTTGTTGCAGATTTTCCAATTCTTCAGTGCTCTAATTGCTGATTCCACCTCTTCTTTGAGAATGGGGACAGCATCATCATTTGAGGAGTTTGGAACTTAAAGCACCTCTGGGTCTCCTGTGGATAGATGGTTGTTGAGTTCTTTGCAATACTCAGTCCATTTTTCTGCAATGTCACTAGCTTCTGGTAAGCATTATCCCTTTTCATCTTAAATGGTACTGACTCTTGGTTGCTTCTGTCTGGTGAGGTCTTTCACAATTTGAAATGTTTTTTTCTGTTATTCTTTATCAGACTGCTCTCTATTTCTGTCAATTTTGTCCAATCCAATCTTCTTTTGCTTTCTTCAAGTTTTTTCTGATATTCTTGTTAATTTCTTGGTACTCCATTGCCCCTGTTGTGAGTGTGGTGTTTTTTAGGTCACTTTGGGCATCATACAACTTCCGAGTCTCTTCTGTAACCTATGCTTTTTTCTTTGGACGATGGAGGTCAATGATGTCCTTGGCAGCTGCTGTCATGACTGTGTTGAAAGTGTCATCACTTTAACATCAGCATCCATCACAAGGAGTGGAGCAAATTTTCCTCCAATTGTGACTTGCAGATGTTAGGGCCCTTCAGTTGTTCAAGGTTGAATTTGAGCCTGATTTTCTTTGGCTTGTTAATTTTCTTCAGCCACACTCAGAAGTTCATAATGCCGAGGTCATGATCACTCCCAACATCAGTACCTGGGAAAATCCTTGTTTTTGCTCTATTGATGCCAGATTGGTAACAGTTTTGAACCAGAATGTAGTCAGTCTGGTTATGATGTAGTCAGTCTGGTTATGATTGGTTACATTTGGTGTGTCATGTTCATGTGAAACTTTATGTTGGCCAAGGGTAATGGCTAGTACCAAGTTGTTGTAGCTTGTGAACTTAAGCAGCCATCTCCCTCTTTCATTGGCAAGCTCATTGCAAGAAGGTCCACAATGATCTTCCCAGTCTTTTAGAGCATCTTTGGCATTCTAGTCTCCTTGAATGATGAAGATGTCTTTTTGACTGACCCTGGTTAGAATACCCTTGAGTTTGTTGTAAAACTTCTCTATTTCTTCATTATCATGATCGGTATTTGGAGCATAGACTTGGATAATTTTGATGTTTATGAGTGATGCTTTCAGACAAAGGGAGATGATTCTGCTATATATGGGGTGGCATTCAATCACTTGAGATGACTTTGTTTATAAAGAAGTCTTCTCCATTTATGGACTTGTCAAACTCTCCACTATTGTCGAATATATGCCCTTCTTCAGTTTGGTGTTCTCCTAGGGCTATCCATCTGAATGTTCCATGTGTAGTGTTCCAGCTCATGTGTCAACTCTTCCAGCATTATTAGTGTGTCTTGGGCAAAAGTCATCTGGTGGAGCCCATTACTCTCCAGACAAAGGAGTTGCCAGAAGGGGATGTATTACATTGCCCAGCTGCCTTAGGGTCTCCACTCTGGATTTTCTTTTAGGGTGTACTTCCTTAGCCTTTGGCTAACCAAAGGCAGCAGGAGACTTGTGGATGGCTGGGTGTATCCATTTCCCGAAGCAGTTGAAGCATCTGCCACGGCTCTTGATATATAGTTTGTTGTAAATGAAAATGGTACCAATCATGCATCCAATATGACTGCCTTCTTGTCACTGCTTCCCATAATTAAATTGTGTTTTTGATATGAGTTTACACAACAAGATTTAAAATTATGTTTACTTGGTCATAAATGAAAACAGTGCCAGTCTGACATTCAATATGGCCACCATAGCATCCATTTTGTAAATCTTCAGAGATACTTTGAACACTCAGCAGTTAAAAGGAAGAAATGGTCTTATCTTGAATTCCTGGAAATTCTTTTCAGCTAGTAGAGCATTAGACCCTTCAAATGCTGTCATTATGGTCATCATTTGAAGATGTACTTATTGAAATAATGTGCTTCTTAGATTTTTGATTGAGATATCACCCTTGGATGCAATGTAGGATGTAATGTTTTTAAATGCAACTCCTATATTGGATTGCAGTTGAACATAGTATATGCATTGTACCAGTCATCAGAAGGATATGCATGGTGACTAATCATTGTGTTATTACTATTTTTAGAAGAGCTGACTACAGGGTTCTTGGAAGAAATAGGAAATATTTATGAGAGCAGATTGCTTACCATTCAATGTTCTCTAGTTTATTATGTCATTAACCTGTTCAGGTAAAATAAATGGTATATATGCAGTTTGGAATGTTTCAGAGGTTTCAATGGAAAGCAGAATTTTAACAGAAGAAATGGTGGCAGACTTTAGTAATTTTAATACAGTAAATTTTCTGTGATATCTGTTAATACAAAGTTAAATTCTTTCAATTTGCATACACTGTTAATTTATGCAAATTTAATTTGTTTAAACCATCTAATTCAGGATTAGTTTAGAGATATTAAATTATCAGTTTTGAAGATGTATTAATTTGAATGTTTGTGTACACAATTTTGAGTTAAGATGTAACATGTATATAAGACAATGCTTGGTTGATTGCAATTGAAGCTTGTATTCAGTCAAATTGGCGTCCCATCAGTCTTGTCAGGCAGGTTTATTGAAGGACTAATTTACCTGTATGAAAATATCTTTCTAAATGAAAATGAAACAAGGAACTACTGGTAGAAATAATGTCAACATTAGAAAATTAATTAGGTTACAAAGAAAATAATTATGTATCAACAGTTACATTTGTAAATTGATAACTACTTAGAGGAAAGTGAAATAGACAAGTATTTGTAACTGTAAAAATCCATCCCAGATAGGGACACTTTCCTAATTAAATTTTTTTTTCTTCACATTATTGTTGATCCTGTTCTCATACATTTATCCTTTAAATTTTCTTTGAATCAGATCACATTCTGTAATTAAAAAAAAAATTGTTTACATATCTGGAGTTTTTTCATTTTCACTGGGCAACTCACCTGGACTGATTTCCATTTTCATTGCACAACTCGCATACTTTTTTCTGTACTCATGATCCATCTCGGCATATCCAAAACATACCATCTTTACTCACTTATAAGTCAAGTCCAATTGCAGACTGCTCAGACCCAGATCTGCTGTTGCATGATGTGCCAGCAGATCCTGGTCTGTACTGTTTGTAAGGAGTAGTCACCAGAGCAAACAACATAGACACATTATGGGATCTTTGTTATTTGCTGTATGAATGTATAATAAGTGAGTATATGCTGTATCTTCAGTACTTTTATCACTATATCATATCACTGTGGAATGAGAGAAATTTATGGCTCTGAACAAAATAGGTTTTTTATACTAAAGAAATATGTAAGTAAAAATTACAGCTGATAGTCTGCTACATGTATGATTAGTCCATGTTGGTCTTGTCATTTTTCAGAGATTTTTCCATGAATGTGATTTTTATTTTCATTTATCCTACATAAAGTATATATTTGCTTATAAAGGGTACAATAATTCTGTTAAACTACTGTGGCCGAGACATTTCTCGAAGCATTTTCTCATTCATTGCAAAAAGGGTGAAAATCATTCTAAGATTCATTTGTTTTATTTTTTATTACATCTCCATAATTCTATATAGGTAGGGTAGTGAGCAATACTAATTCATTATAGATATTGTGAAAGAAATGGCTCAGCTATCATTAGTCTTGTCACTAGTGTAGTTCAATGAAATGATTAGACAATAAGTCATGTAGCCACAACTGTAACAAATAATACCGTACTAATACCAACCTGTCTTGTGGCAATAAAATAAATCTTGCATCTTGTGGTCTTTTGCGAGTAGCAGAATTTTAACTTTGAAAGTAATTACTTTGCATAATAATACATATTTCAAAATTAATTGATTTATTCATTAAATGTTTTTAAAAGAAGAATTAGTTTTGATTAAGAAGAGCTCTAATATCTCAAAAACATGTCTCATGATTTTACAACAATCTCAAAGTTTCACTCTTTTCTCAAATTACAATAGATTTGGTAAGAGTTTTATTTTCTCTAATATCTTTAAAGTGTTTTCATAGAAAGATGTCTGTTTGAGTAAAGCACCATTCCAGTCCCTATTTGGGCATGTTGCAAATTTCAAATGGCATCTTACTAACATGATCAAAACATGGCAAACAATTCTTTCTCCCAGAATTAAGTCAAATTTGAAAGTATTTTCTTATCTCTCACAGTCTGTGACTCTTAAAGCATCACATGTATGTGGTATGAGCATCAGTCTAAGCAGTCTTGCCACTTTTCAAAAATAGCTCAAGAATGAATGTGTGTTATCTGTTTTATATTAATTTTTAACAATTATAGCTTTATATATTTCAATTTTAATGTACAGAATTTACAGATATTTATTAACTTGTACTTTGCTAATACGATGTGTATATGTACATTTTTAAGCAATATTTTTTTATACTGCTGTGTACAGATGTTGCTTATGGCTCTTTAATAATGTGTTATTAATATCTTATATTCATTTACTAGTTTTGATATAGGGATCACATCTAATAGTCATTGTTAATGGTGGCATTTAGCTTGGTTACATTTCAGTATATACCATAGATATGAAACTTAACACATTAGCCCCTGGTGCAGCATTATGGGTCAAGAAGTGAAAGCCTACTTCCAAGCTCTATAGCATCAAGGTCATGTATCATACACTAAAATGCGTGGTATTAAAGAAAGGTAGACAGATTTAGTTCTACAGTGATACCAAATAATCTGGACGTTTTAGTTGCACTACAAAATACAGAAGGAAAAACCTAATTTTTGGACCTTTTCTTTTTTTTTCCACTCAAAATTCGCCCGTGGTCGAAATCCGATTTTGTGTCCAAATTTTAGACTTTTTGGCCTCATATCTAAGGTAGACCCATCTGAACTGCACACAGACAGGTGAACCTGTGGAAAAAGTAGGATAAGGTGGGCATTTGGAATAAAGAGGGGTCTCGATATATAAATGATTGGTCTGTTCAGTTAAGCAAAAAAAAAAACCAAAATATCCAACTTTCCCCTTCTGCTCATAAACAAGCAAAATAAACAATGGAAAACAATGTTTCTAACACAACTAGGCATTAGACTAATGGCAAATTGTTTGGAAGTTGATGTATTAGGATGTATTCAGAAATAGACCCCCAGAATGCGTTTCTGCTCACATTTCATGTGAAAAGAACAAAAATCTCCAGGGGTTAATGTATTAATGGGTGTATACATCTTGAAATGTGTTACTCGCCACAGGTAAAAGTAGGTCACAGTGAACTTTCATTAGGAATCTAATGATTTCATCAAGTGTTTGCACTCAGCTCATTTTCTCTCACAATGTTATGCATAATCATGAAACTTAATGAGGATACTACTCAGTGGAGCAAAATTGCCTACTTTTCCTATTCCAGAAGCTATGCAAGACTTTGAATTATGCCCTGACATAAACTCATCATAGGAAAAAGGAGGTCACAATGATCTTTTCACATTCCACTGACTTTGTTGGTATTTGTAATGTCTTGGTTGAGCAGGCAAGACATGGTATTCATTGGAATTCTTGTGCAGTAAAGTTTTTGTTATTTATACTGTATGCATCTGGAGTACACCACAGAAGAGGCACTGCATTCCAAGATTCGAAGGAATCATGTGTGAAGGTCTGTGTATGTGTGATTTAAAGTTGACAGCATTTGTAAATGAGCTTTAGCTATGATTGAGCAGCAGTGTCTTCATCTGATTCTTTTACTCGATATCGGTGCCCAGATTATCTGTTGTTACTTCTTGGTTATTTATGTTTGATATCAGTCACTCTCAGTGTATTTGTATCTGCTACTTGCCTTGTGGAAAGTTCCTTGCTCAGCTGATAATGATGCCATCATTCTCGAGATCCTTTTTTACTGTGTATGAGGCAGCGTTTCCACTTAAAACTATATTTTATAATAGGTTAGCTCCCCTTACAGTTTTGATAATCTTCATTGCCATCAAAAGTAGAAATTGCTACAAACTGGAGAAAGTTTTTGTTTTATTTTCAGCTGCACTTAGTTTTCGAAAGAATTTGTTAAAGTAATGAATAAAATACAAAATATATTGCCTAAGCTAATAGTAATTATTCTCATGTAAAAAAAAAATAATATTTTCATCAGAATCATGTAGCTTAAATAACAGAAATTATGTTTCAGAATGAAAACGACTGGTTAAACAGTTTGTTTATGCATTACTATGATTATTTATGTCTTATTTACAGCAGTTTGACTTACAAGCATGTAATCTGATAGTTTTGTTTGTCTCCATTAAGTGTATTGGTGTGAATATCTATTTTTACCAGGGACGTTAAGAGTTTAAATAGGGGTCCTTATTTATGTCACTTTAGCCCCATCGGTCCAGTCTCCTCGGCTCTCGATACAGTACTTGTGTTGCTGTTTCATAAACACCAAATCAGGAATAACAACAAATTTAGTGTAAAAAATATATATTTGGTTTAAGCCTAATGTGCAGATCTGGGAAATGGATCAGTTTGAATTGGTTTAATTAAACAGCTTCATTTTACTCATTGTATAAAATGTACACTTTTTCTTCTTATGTATTTTGAAAATTTAACTATGCTTAAATTACATATAAATGACAATAGTAAGGTGCTTGTTGAATGCAAGATTTTTCTGACATCAAATTTTAAAACTAGTCTTCATTTTTTACTAAGCTTCTTCATGGTGATTTTGTTTTCTAATAAGGAGAAATTATTTTTGTTTGACATTGTTTAATAATATAAAGTTATATACTAGATTATGACTACCTTTTATCTTTTAATGAAATGTCATTGTAAAAACTGATTCCTCCCACCCCACCAAATTTAGATAACAGAAATGTCAGTATGTGCAATGTTGTTACATCACATTGTGTTACAATCAAGTTGTCAATTATCTTCCTTTTCACCTGCAAACTGTTAAAGAAATCAGAAAGTTCTAGATATTTTTTAAAATTTATTTTTACAGTTACAGAATTTAGATCATAAACTTGTTAAAATATCTCTGACATCTCTGTTAATATGATACTGTACACCCAAATCTCACATGAAGAAAAAAAGATTCACGTAATATAATAAAAGTTTCTGGTATTCAGAATCTGTTTATCTCATAACAGGATTGTAGGTCAGTTTGATAAATACATGTTCATGTATTTTTCAGTACAGAATTGATCCGAGGAGAGGTTGATACCATAATAAACACACTTAAAAGTTGAGGCCAGTTACAAACTGCATAGATCACGATCTGCTGATGCATAATTCACCAGCAGATCTTGGTATGTGCAAATTGTTTGGAGTAATCAATAGAACAAACAACATAGACCCTGATGTGCTGTCATATTATGCTATGGCATCATGATCATTGTTTTCAGTTTGCCTTGACTTAAAAGTGAGTACATATGGCATCATTTCAAATTATATTTTTTAATTTTTTTAATGATATTAAAATCGAGGCAGAGGGTAATATATTTATAACAGGTTAATTAAAAATAGTCTTAATTTCCTGAAGCATGGAATCTTGTTATTTTGTTTGTGTTTAATGCTTATTTTTAAATGGCACAGTTATATTTGTGTTTAATTTCTTTAAGATTATTCATCAGATTATCTTAATTTTTTTGTTGCAGAATTATATTGTATTTGTAAAAGAATGTTGTTTAAAAATTTATTGTTTTGCACCCATGTTGATTTCATGGTTTCAATAATTTTGCTTTTTAAATGGATATATGCCAGCCTATATTATAAGTGTCTTTGACTCTCATAAATATGCAAAACTTTTACAATAAGTAGTTTTTAAAAAATATATATATTTGGGTTCTTGGTTGGACTCTTGCCATCTGAAGGAAACTCACACACATGCAGAACATGGATTTTGATAATCAGTTGTTGTTGCTGATTTTAAATTTGTGACTACTGAGTTGAAAAAATATATTAAACAGTTGAGGAAAATATGCAATGGCTACTTGTATTTGGCAGAAAAGGTTACCATCTTGTTTTATGTTATATTAACAATACTGATTTGGTCATGTAATACCTTTAAATAAAATATATGCCTGTGATTTTATGATAGGCTTTGATGTCCTTCTTTTCTTTAAGGTTGTCTTTCTGAATAAATATTCTGAATTTTTTACACGTCTTTTTAAAGTGTTTTGTGTTTGTTTTTGTATTTTATGTATAATTCATTCACTTTCAGCTGAAAAATGATTTTCTTCATGACATTTTTAAAGGCTCATCTGTTGTAAAATTTCTTCATAGCATGACCTACTGGTCAAACTCTTTAAAAAAAATCATTTTGATTATTTATACTTTTTAAATTTTCCTTGTAGATATAAAATATGTCTGCAGTGTTGCAGTTTTTAGTGATGTCTAGCAGTAGGGCATGATGCCACAGACATACAGCATCATATCCCTCCCAGTCACATTATCCTGACATCAGGCCAACCTGTCCTAACACTAACCTCGTAATGCTGAGCACCAAGCAAGGCAGCTGTTCGTACCATTTTTGTAAGTCTTTGATATGACTCAGCCGGGGTTCAAACCCGTGACCTCCCAAATCCAAGGCAGACACTTTAATCATTTAGGATAGTAAGTGGTCTATGTACAGTTTTTGTTTTGAACAGTAAAGGAATACATTTTACTCAGCTGTAGGGTATTTATGAGTTCAATTTACTCAGCTGTAGGGTATTTATGAGTTCAATTTACTCAGCTGTAGGGTATTTATGAGTTAAATTTTCTCAGCTGTAGGGTATTTATGAGTTCAATTTACCATATAGATTCACTTATAAGTTTAGCCTGACTGTAAATTTTACAGACAGATCTGCCATTGCTTAATGCAACTGCTGATCAGGGACTATGATGTTTGCAGCTGCAGTCAACTTATTAATGAGTATATACAGTAAGGGGTATGTGAGCAAAAATAGTCTGTGGTCCTCCTTGCATATTGCTAAATTGTTAATAATAAATTTTTTGTAAGTTTTTACACCCTAAAATGGGGCCCCAAGTGGCAGAGTGGTATTTGTTATGGATCACTGCCATCTCACCTCTGTCTTCATGGGTTCGAGTCTCAGAATCGGCCAATGTGTGTATCTGAGAAAGCCAGCCAGTAGCTTCTTGTGGGTTGGTGGTTCTTTCCAGGGGTTTTCCCTGGGTTCTTCCTCCACGATTAATACTGGCTGCTATGTATAGATAGTGTGCTGAAAAAAAGGTGTTAAATCGTACAACAACAACAACACCCTAAAATAGGTCCTAGCTTATTATCAGCAAACAAAACACCATTATACACTGTCACATATAAGCCAATCATAATGCATAGAGCCAATAGAAATGGAAATATACTTGTGATAAATCAAAATAATTCATGCCCCGATTCCTGGTTGCAAAAGATACAAAACAAAATAAAAAGATTTCTTAATAGTTTCTTTTTAGATCTCATGTTATTCCAAATGGCCAATATCTCTTATATAAAAAACTAAGCTTGATATTGTACAGATATTGAAAAACTAAATTTGAAATTGGCCATCTTGAAAATCTTGCTACTGCTACTCTACCTGAGTGGATGGTCATATCAACATGGGGGTTTTCACTAGAATATTTCTTAAGATGTCTGGTTGGTCCTAAATGAAAAAGGCTTTGATCTGATGTCCAGAAGAAATTTTATGAGATATTTCAAGATGCCTGATAGAACTTATGTTATGAAACTTACAAAATATCTTAGTAAAAAGCAAAATTCAAATATCTTGTGAAGTATAAAAGCTATTAGATAAATTATATTAGATATCTTGTTAGCTCTGCTGGTCATAAATGAAAAGACCTTGTGAGACCTTGTGTTGTCCATCTGTCCATTGCTGTCCAACCCTTAGCACAAGCTTGTTATAACTTCTCTTAAACTATATGGGAATTGCATTGAAAGTTGACACATGCATTGCATGGCCAGTGTACTCCCATGGACAGCAGTATAGTGAGGGTGTAATGTTGGTGTAAATTCACATCTTGCAAACATCCCTTTTCTTGACACAATGTGGAGTGGGTGGGCCTGATAGGTTGTTTCGGTTGTGATGTTCCAACCTCTAACTCATTGGTGTTGACAAGGACGGATCATCATCTAGAGAATTCCAAACAGAACATTCAGAGGAAGTGACATAGGAGCATACTGTGCCATTTCCCATATATGTTTGTCATGGTGGGTAGGGACTCTTGTGTTCTAGAATTTACTTTATGTAGAAAAGACCGCTTGTCTTTCGTTGATAATGCTATGCCTCCATCCTTCCTGGCGGATACCACGTAATGAGGTGATGGTGGTACAGGAGCCTCGGCATCACCACTACTCTATGTCCCAGTATCCCAAGAAGGCATTCGGGACCAGTTACCCTGAGGTGGAAGGCCTAATACTCCATATGGATTCATTCTGGAAAATAAAAAAGAAGGTATGCCAATACAATCCCCTCGCCTAGTCTGGACCCGCTGATCTATCTCCCATTCCTGTACAGGGTATAATGGTAGAGTGGCAAGAGGAAGAATCTTAATTCAATCCCTATCCTATTACAATGATGCTTATGAGTGATGACTGGTGTAAAGTTGGTGACTTTTGCAAGATGACCGATGGCCAGTAATCAGTCATCATACATTGACCAGTCACAAGGCACTGAAAAGTAACCAGTCAAAGTCTAGTTCGTCTTCATCACTTATAGGTTGAAGTGCCGCACATCCCATTCGGGAGGGCGTGACATGTTACCATGAAAGTGTTGGGTGCTGTGCAGCTCTTCCCTCGTAGGAGGGTGCAACATGTTACTTTGAGACGAGTGGTGCACTTCCTTTCTCACGAAAGGCATCAATACACTACCCTGAGATAAGCTGTGCATTTCCTTCCTTGCGTAAGGCAGCATCTTCCGAGATGAAGAGCTGGTCTTCTTACATTTTATTCCTTCCACTCTCTGTCTAGTCTGGATATGGCTAGATTCAAGATTATATTGGTCCATTTAGTGCAAAAGGTACAACGATTTTTACTTGCTATTTTGAACATGTAAGGCAGTCTGGGTGGGTGTCCTAGGGACCCTACTTGTGGCTGCACTTCCCTACATACTATTCTGACATTGTTCTCATAAATAAATGTTCTATTACACCGTGGGTAATTTAGGTCAATTAGACCAAAAACTGACTACCTAATTATTCACTTAAGCACGCTCAACCAAGTTGGAAAATTCCTGGAACTGGAAAACCTATCACACATTAGAGTTAAATTCGAAAGGCAAAATAAAAAAAAAATACAAAACCTGAGAGCTAAACCCCTACTGAATCTACAACAGACAACACAACTACCAAGCCACCCCTAAATACGAACTTCAAAGCAGTCCAAAAACTATACTGTAATTACTCATTATTTCTACTATACTTTTCATAATATCATTCATTTGCAAGAACAAACAAGTCGAAAATCTTAGGTTATATGCCTTTAAAAAAAAACTCAGTGAGAATGATACATATCGACTTACAAATCGTAAAGTACTACCATCCACAAAAGCAGAGTATCAAAAGAACCACTTACAACCTTGATACAATTCGGTCCCTAAGGAGTAAGACACAGACTGGAACCTTTGTCAACAACCCCATATTCTGCACCAACTGTCAACATTGGGGACACTACGACAACAATTGTCGATACAAATATAAATGCGGTCGCTACGGGAGCTGTATAGAGAGGCATGTAAAAGGAGAATTATCAAATGCCCCAACTGCAGAGAACTACACTACCCCAGAGCATCTATACTATCAAAGAAAATTAAATATATAACCATTTGAATGCCAAACAATTGACATATCACACAGCAAATGAAACCCACACCCACAAAAAAAATTTGATAACAGAAGACAATTTCCATCAAACTGGAACAAAGGAAGTCACATAACTTCTCAATTCCAACCACAAAAAAGTCCACCTACACAAAAAACTAATCTGCCCCAAACTGGACAAAAATCTGAAACCATATCAACTGGAATGCAATCGGGAATAAATCAAAGTCATAACAATACCCCAAAATCAAAACATCCGTACACTTCCCCACCAAGGTTATCAAAAGATCATCGCATTGCAGATGTAGATTGAACTGTTGAAAGAGATAATTAAATCTAACAGCACCAGACCCCCACATTAGAAACCATAATAGAACACCTAAAACTCAAATGTTAAAAAACATTATCATGCTGAAAACCTAATCATTTGTGGCGACTTCAAGGCACTCAATGAACTATGGGAAGACATTAGAAGGGATAAAAGAGGCAAATTAATTGAAGAATGGATTGCTGAATCCAACCGAACCATATATATTCAATGATGGGTCTAAAACTCGGCTGAATCCTGAGGATGGCTCCCTCTCACAATATGCACACCCAAACTACCACAACTTACAAATCATCTTTTGTAAAATTTAAATCATCATCAGAAGAGGGTGCTGATAGCGAAAATGAAAGAGTTTCTGCCGATCTGGTGGGTTGATCAAGATAACACATTAGTTAGCGACCATTTCCCCATCATAATCTACCTCCAAATAGCAATTCAGCACAGCCCTCACGAAGCCCCACCCATATGAAGATATGATAAAGCTGATAGGGATAACTTTTGAAACACCCTAGCCGCTATTAATACCAAAGAGATCGAAGACCCGGATATAACAATATTCCATGACAACGTAATAAATACTATACTTAATGCAGCTATCCTAAAAATTCCTCCAAAAATACAAACACTCAAACTAAACAACCAGTACCATGGTGGATAATCAATGTCAAATGGCACATACATAGAAATACTTTTTTTTTTTTTAAAAAAAAAAAATTAACAAATATAAGCGAACAAGACACTCAATATATTTCATCCCATATAAAGACATAGAAAAACACATTAAACGGATCGTAATGCTAATCAAAGAAAAAACGTGACAAATCTTCTGCTCCAAATTAAACCTCAAATCTAACTCTAAACAAGTGTGGGACAAAATAAAATATGTCCGGGAGGGGGGGGGGGGATTAACTTAACACCTAAGCTGAAAAACACTACAACTAACCATGACAAAGCTAACTTACTTGCTAACCATATCTCGGCCATGCGCAGTAATACCAAACACTACGAACGTCCAAGAACGGAGACAGAAAGCTGAAGCCACACTTTTTAATCTCGTTAAAGGCCTAGGGTTCAATAACTTAAAATTAAATTCCAAAATCTCCCGATACGAATGGAAAACAGCGTTAGGGTCTAAAATAAACTTCACATGGAAAAGATCAGATTGGATTTATCATATTTAAAAAAATCTTCCAAACAACATTACAACAGCCATTATAAAACTGCTCAACCAAAATTGGCAAAGTGGAAAATAACCACTCAGCTGAAAACAAGCAATTGTCATCCCAATCCCTAAGCAAGGTAAAGACCCTAATAATATTAACTCGTATCGTCCCATCTCCCTCACTAATAACACATGTAAACTGATGGAAATAATCATAGCCAACAGACTAAAACACCACCCAGAAAGTAAAAAACAACCATCAGAAAAACAATGTGGCACTCGTAACAGGTGCTCCACCACGGATCAATTTTTAAGACTAGAAAGCGGATATCAAAATAGCTTTCACTTCCAAAAGAACCTTGAAAAAGCGTTTGATATTGTCTGGACCATAGGATTGATTGAAAAACTTGGGAATTACTGGACGCATGTTTAACTGGCTCGAAAACTTCCTAATAGGTCTCAGAATAATCACTAGAGTAGGAAACACCACCTCAAAAGAATACCCCCTTGAAAAATGTTACACCATAAGGGAGTGTACTCAGTACTACGCTATTCAACACCATGATTAACTACCGTGACCTCAACCTAACAACAAAACTAGTTAATATTCCCCAAATCACTGATGACAACGGCATCTGGAGGGTAGGAGACCCCGCTAGCAATCAAGTAGTCAAAGAAATCCAGAAAAGCCTAGATAACATAGGGATATAGGTAGATAAATGAGGTTTTAACATCTCACATGAAAATTTTTTTTATCAATAATCTTCTCCCCTAAATACAATAACCAGATAATTTCCCCCAACTTCTATATTCAAAACCAGTTAATCAAATATGTTAAGATAGTAAAATTCCTAGGTATGTTCTACGATAATCATCTAAACTTTTTTAAACTTTCCTATTACTTTTTTTTATTGTTATCGCAGTGATATCCGCTATTTGTTGGCTAATCAGAAAGAACAAACAGATTACGGTGTTCATAAAATTCTTTGTAAATATCATCAGATTCTATCTGGTACATCAATGAGACAGAATTTCCAAAAATCATCTCTGCATCAGGTCAATCAACCTTAACAGAATTGTAATGAAACTGGCACATCAACCATTTCGATATCTCAAGTACTGCTATACCAACATCAATTGGTTTATTCAACTCTTACGTCTGTTTTTTTCTGTTATGTATAACGACCAGATTTTTATTAAACAAAATTATCAAATGGTACATGTTTCTTACGGCGTTATGAATAATTTCTATACTGACTCTCTTTCTAATGTTTTCCATGGTCTTTCCAAAGATGCTATTGTTCATGAGCTTGAAGAAGATTTTCTTAAATTCTGTCGTTGCAGTTGCTCTTCGTCTAGTACTATAGTCAATATAATCTTTCATCCATCACGATTGATTAAACTTTAACACACGATGAAGTTTTGTTTGTACCAGACCATGTTGTTTCAGATTGTTATTGTGCAAAATATTTCTCCGTTTGTCAAGAACATTTTTACCACCAGTGCCAGATGAGTAATTATTTTGTTGCTCTGATAACAAACTGTGATCGATCAGCATTGACTCTGAACAAAATGGATAATCGTTATGTACATCATGTAGTTTCATAGGATAGTCTAGATCAACGTCAACAAAATAACAAATATTATCAGGTACAGTTTTATCCGTTTCTTCGAAAAAGTGCCCTGGACTTATCCACAGAAACCAGCCATACGGCATTGGCTCAGACATTGCATAACCATAGAGGTTATTTGTATTCCAATAAACTAATAAAAACGATGGCAATATCTTATCATAATTGCTCATGTGCTTTTGGCGCTCACATATTGTTTTGTTATGACACATATTGCTCTTTTGATTCCACGTTCTATAAAAAAAAAACATGTCAGGGTCTGTTAACATCCCTATTTTATTTTACTGTCCTTGAGTAATGCATCTTAATTTAATCATAGTGCTGAGTAATACCGTGCTGGATCGGGTCTTAGTTATCAGTGCTGAGTAACACCGTGCTGGATCGGGTCTTAGTTATCAGTGCTGAGTAATACCGTGCTGGATCGGGTCTTAGTTATCAGTGCTGAGTAATACCGTGCTGGATCGGGTCTTAGTTAACAGTGCTGAGTAATACCGTGCTGGATCGGGTCTTAGTTAACAGTGCTGAGTAATACCGTGCTGGATCGGGTCTTAGTTATCAGTGCTGACAGCTCCGATATTTTCAAATATATCCGCGAAAAACAACATATATGGGATCATATACAGGTCATGATAATCTCCAAATGTTTTACAGTCGAAGTTATTCCAAATATCCTGAGCGTAAGCATAGTTGTCCTTACTAACGCTTTCAATATTTAATCGAGAATAAAAACTTTCCCGGTTAGGTATACTTATTTCATTAAATCTATCCCAGTCATCAAGATATTCATATGGAAAGATGGAAAAAATACCATTTCTTGTAAGTAAATTTGCTTTGTCACCGAAACGATCAGTCAAATTATCCAACGTTCAACATGCTTTCACGGTTTTGTCTAAAGATGCCGACATAAACTGGTGACTATCAATAAATCTCAACTTGCCGAGTGTCACAGACATATATTTTTCAGATTTAATTGTAATGCATTTTATTTTTTTTATCGTTGTTATTGATTTTTAGGCTGTTAATTATGTCTTTGTTGTCTAATGCTTCTAATATAATATGAAGGTCATAACCGTGACAATTATGTGCGACAACAGAAACAAAATCTGGTGCGGTACGTTTAAGATGGAATTTGTCATGAGCTGGACCGCGATACTTACCTGTAATATGGCAGTGATCTTTTACTCGATGTTGAGTCTCAACATCTGCTTGCAAATATGACATATTTGCCAAAGCAAAATCTGTGTTTTGTTTTGATGTAAGCAGTTTTGTTTTCGTTATCCTGCTAACATCAACCTCGCGAATTAATTTTTTTTCCACAGAGCAGGATTTTCTCCACGATAAAATTTAACAGGTTTTGATAAATGTTTAACAACAGCACATACAATTTTGTATGCGACCACACATTATTATGTGCTTTTCTTGTTGAAGATTTATCAGGGTTATTTTCTGTTCCTTACACAAAAAAGTAGAATCGACTCGAAATCGAAGTATATTATAAATGGCACTTTTATGTTAAGTTTGTAATTCGTGAACTTCAGTATGTTTTCAGAAATTCTTGGCAAAGGTATTCGTTGTATGTTAGAACAATATTATACGCGATGATCTAATACCAGCTGAGACTTGCATACGCTGAGAAACTTGAAACATAAATGTTTCTTTTCGCTGTGCTTGTTGTATTGTATGCGCAGTAATCCATTAAAACTTTTAATCCACGCATAATGCCATTGATTCAACAACATAATTATCGTCTTTCATTAGCTAGATCAGATATTTTCAACGGATAGATCATTAGCGATCTATCATCGTCCACCTCTTACATGTTAAGACTACCAAGTAACACACTGGTACATGTATTCTGCTTTTCGAACTGATCTATTTGCGCATCAGAGATTAGAAATGTTATTCTTCTGAAATTTAACGCACCGGCGTGTATGATAAAATTGCTAACTCGAATGACGTGACCAGACGCTGGAAACAACGCTGATAATAACGCCCATTGAAAAGATTGGTTATCGTTGTTCTTGATATTGTTTTTAATTTTAGTTGGCAGATCGACCTATGAGCTACCTCGCAATGTATTTTATGTCATTGTATGAACAATTTTTAATTTATTTTATTGAATCTCCAATCCTGATATTGTTTATTCATCAATTTCTTTTCAGTATCTCCTGAATAGAGTTGTGATAAATCTTAATACAAAACACGCTTTCGGAGTATTAGCATCAGAAGGTTACAGGATAACGGTAAAATCAAGAGATTTTATTGGATTGACTAAATTGTTCTTACACGACATTATCTGGACGTTGATTAATGATGATATTCCAACTGGAATAAAAGTTGATCAGGTCACCTACAATAAAATTGTAAAATTATCCTTATCAGAAACATTAAAACAAAGTTCTTGTTCGTATCTGTAATACGGAATATTTAATGGTCATGGTCATTGGTCCACATTGGTGTTACGGTACGTTCTTGTGGTTCTTCCCTCTTTTTTGTCAAAGGAGTTTTCGTGCTCGTGTTGTTGGCAGTGTTTATAATAATTGATGAGATAAAATTAAGAGGTTTATTTACACTCCACTGCAATCTATTTACATTAACTCTTTTATACCTTCTCCAGATACATCTTTTTGTGTCGCTCCTGATATTACACCTGATACTGCAGCTATACTTTAACGTTCCTAACACAAGCATTATCTTTGGCATTAATGTTCGTGCTAAAGTAGCTATCGTTGTTCCGACTGATCCGCCAAGGATCGCTTTCGATATGGCAAATTATGTTATTTGTGCCACTGACAGATCGGGTATCGGCTTACCTTTTTATCTGACTTTGTGTAAGAAGTTTGTTTGAACGCGCTGAGTTTTGAAATCTATTTTTAATGAAACCGCTTTTCGTTCAGTTATAGCTAATACTAGTTTTTTTGTATTGGTCCTTGTGACAAATTAATATCATGTAAGATATATAAAATGTAAAAATTTAATTTTTGTTATGTACAGTCATCTTATCCTGTATAGTATCAAGTGTTATGTATCTGTCAGATGTTACAAGCGCGTTGGTATAAAATGCATCAGCTCGAGCTTTTAACGTCCATGCTACCTCAATAGCAACGATTGATCCAATAGATCGTTCGCTGTACATACTAACAACAAAATGAAATATCTGGTAAAGAAATCGAATTTTTTTTATAGATATCTGAGATCCAGTATCAGCGGCCATATAAGTCTGCATCGCCTCCTTCAGATTCAAATGAACACGAGGTAAATAATTTTTTGTTAGCATCATCTCCAAAAATACATTCTATCGGTCGCTCAAGATATTGCTTAGAGTTTATTTTGACAAATATTCGTCGGACGTCAGCATTATCAAAAACAGGGCTATTTTGTAGATGAAAATCCGATTTTTGACAGTAGTGTTTGTTTTTTTTTATAATACGATCTGGCACTGCTAACAATGCATTGCCGACAGCATCAGCTGCAGGTTGAGTAATTTCAAGAATATTATAAAGATTATTAAGTGAAGCTCTTTTTGCATCTGTATATGTTGCTGATGCTTCCAACAGTACCATCGTTTGCTCTAAGAACATTTCTTAATATAACCTCTTTCACCATCATTAGCTCCAGCTGAAAGTTCACCAAAATAAGAAAATTCGTTTGAAACTGAAATTCCACTTCCATTATCTTTGAACCACGTCACGTTTGTTGAAATAGATCTCAAGTAATCATCGCTGAACGACACCACGTTAAGAATAATACTTGCAACTGGCAAGTCCATTAAACTGTCTTCGATTATTTGATTCGCAAGTTGATATCGTGCGCTTAAAAACAAGCTTCATCCGGTATTAACACTTGCAACTTGTGAATTGATGCCAACATTACCATTAGCAGTTGTTCTTATACTACCTTGAACTTCAAGTACAGCTTTATGCGAACGCATAAACACATCCTCATCTCGTGTATTAAATGTTCTGTCTCGGATTTACATGCATTAAAGAACCCAGTGGAACATCCGGGCTAAACGAATAAATCGTTTGTCATTGGCTATACTATATTGACCCAGTTGCAATATAACAGTTTATCAGGATTGTTTTTACATCGGTGATGTTGACGGCTGACTCGCAGTCGTATGATATTGTCGCAGATGTTGAACCGCTTTGCGGATCTGATCTATATTGATTATTGCATTGAATCCGAGCAAAGATCCGATTGTGTATTGGATAATAAGATCGATAAACAACTTGTTTTAGTGTTATTCTTTCTCGTAGCGTGTTGTAGTTCGAAATGATCTCGAAATTATCAGATGAATTACCTACCACTATTGCCAGCAGTTATAAGATATTTTATTCTTTTGTTGATATATGTGACGTTCTATGCCCCTTGTGGTATCTTAACATATGACACCATTGGTTTTCAACCTGATCATAAATTCTCGTTCATGTTAGTTTTAAAATTTTACATAAAGTGTCAGACAGTTGCAGATACTAATCTGATCCAGTATTGCTCTGGGGACCTAGGATCAAGTTCGATAACAAGATTATCTAACAACTGAAAAGTTTGCTCTGTTCGATATTTTATGAGTCAAGTAACAGTATCATCAACGACATTGTTATATGTTATTCGCAGATAAAAACATAATAACTGTTTTGTTTTAGTGAAATCAGATGGCTATGTAACACGATATTTGTCGGTCATTAAAGATCCGTCGGATCTTAGATGATCAAGTATTTTAACTATTTCATTGTCAATGTATGTGCTAGTGATTCCAGCTTCTTTTGATGAGATTAGCAGCATTAGTCGATCAATACTATCAGCTGCGGAGTTAAAGATCTTTAATTCCTCGCCCGATTTTCAACCCTATCAAGTTTCAGAATCTGTTCAAATTGCTTATTACATTCTATGCTCTGCTGCTTGTCTTTTTCATTTTATTTAATTCATCTTCTTTATCCTACGCCTTTGTTTGAAAATTTTCAGCTGTAAAACCGTTTTCATATCCTAAAATCTTGTTAAAAAACTTCCAACTATATCTTACTAATAATACCTGTCGTACTATTTTATAGGGCCTAACCGAGTAGATAATTTTCGCCGAGTACCGAATCCGAGTATTTGGATGTACTATTTGCCGGATCCGGGCACCAACCGAGTAGTAGGTGCGACTGTGGAGAGTACCGTTTGTTTCATTATCGTATGCGAAGCTTAAACTTTTCGTGCACCGTATACCGTATATATCGCCTATAAGATGAAAATTTTTATTACTAACTAAAATTATTAAAAAAAAGTTCAATATTTATTGAATTATTTTACTTGTAACCATTTGTGCGCGTATTATTTGCCAAGGCCATTACTTCCGAATAGTACTGAAAAACCGGATATTCGGCCCAAGCGAATGTCCGAGACGATTTCCGGTTAGGCCCTACTATTTTATATCTTTCTACATCATCAATTTCCTATGCGGATTCTTAACAAAATCTAGCCTCATCTGCTTTTAGTATTACATTACTTTTTAAAAATAATCTCCATTGTTTAGTCTATAATCTTATTTTTCGTATTCTTTCAAACTTGACATATATTTTGTCAAACATGTAGGTAATTTTTATCCTTGTTTACTTTTCAAGAATCGTTTGTTTTTCTCGTCGTTCTCTAATCGGCTTACTAAATAACAAATCTTTATCTCTCGTTGTTTGTAAAATGTCAGCTTGTCGTGCAGTAGGATCATAAATTTACTCAACAATATACTCAGTAATTTTCAATTGTCTTCTTCGAGTAACCCTCACAAACCTTTTTCTTTAAGTTTTTCAAGATCTTTTCGGTGATACCTTATCCTCTCTTGGTTGTTTACGAAGTACAGTATAGGGTTAAAAAGTCTTGAAAGTGTTTACGGTTTGTTGTTGTCCATCACGTTCTTGCTCAAACTTTTTCTTGAACTCGGCTCTTGTTGCTACATATTTCTTTAGAAGATTTATCCGCGCCTTGTCTATCCATTAATGTGAATAACACATTACATTTTTTTTTTACAGTCCAGACACTTGCCAATTCCATATCCAAAGATGTGATTGGTATTTCGGGCAAGTTTATTGAAAAAGAAAAAACTGATTTCCATGAACTGGCTCATGATACAGCTCAACAAATTTGTCTCTAGAAACATCACCGCATTGCTCTCGTGATATATTCTACACGTCAACGTAACGTTGTCCAATCCGTTAAACAGTATAAAACAACACATATTTCTTCTAATAAAACGATCAACGTTATAAAACAAAACATCTGGGCCGGATAAAGTACATTACATCTATTATTTCTTGACAATGAAAAGATTTGATCTTGTCCATTACAGCATTGAGCAGCGGGTAATCATCAAATAATCTCATGTTCGCCCGTGTCTAGCTCGTCAACAGGAACATGATCTTCAGGTGTCCTTATAACAAATACATCTCTGCCAGCACCAAGTTCATATTTTAGTTTCACATTGTACTCGTTCAGCAACCCAACCCTGCTGATGGTTGATCGTGTAGATATAAATCTAACCGTAGTTGTATATGTCGTTGAGCAAGTTTGTTTTACCAGATCCAGTACGTCCTACTATCAGGTAATGACAATCTGGTAACTCAAAATTGTATTTGATCTTTATTACTCGTTCTGATTCAAAGTTTATTATGCTCACCATATAACATGTGCAAACAATTGTGTCAGTAACGATAATAATAACATGAGCTACTACACACAATCTGGTACGTTAATCAGTAGATCATCAATGAAACAACAGGAGCAACAACAGATGTTTATCTAATAAATTAGATTAAGCGATCCGATGACACATTGACCGGCAACCTTATCATGTCAGGACAATGACTATTAAATTTATAAACAACATATCCTCCTGTCAACGTCAATAACACACAAGCGGTACGTTTTCCACAATTTAATGCTGTCAATAATTGCAAGTTCTAGTTGACGAGTGCAAGGATGACCGATAAGTTAAGTACGTCAGGTCAGTGAGTGTTAGACCTTGAGACAACATATCCACCTATCGACACAGCTCACATTTAGTAAGTTTTGTCCAATGTATGCTGTCAGTAATGGTAAGTTATAGTTGTCGGGTGGAAAGATGACCGGAAATATCAACACGAGTAAAAAAAAAAAAAGTTCTAAAACTGAATACCTCCTTCCCTGATAACATAAATAACTCACAAGCGGTAAGTTACGCACACCATAATTCGGTAGATTATAATAAGTTGTTATTATCTGGCGGGATCAGGATTGGAGATAATGATATGTGCGGGAAATTAATAGTTATTACTCAAATTGATACAAAAAACTTGGACCCATTACGATTCAGTAACAAATGTCAAGTTTGTCAAGGACAAGTACATGTAATAAAATCCGGTGATACTGTGGTGGCAAATCTGGACGTGAGATCGAATAAGATAACAACTACGGCAATTCTATCAGCGATATCATATTTAACAAATAATAATTATGCTGAAGATAACGTTACAACGAATGTTACATCACGAGTAACAAAATCCGTTGATACGATGACAGGTATGTTAAACAAGGGGTTTTAGTAAAATAACATTTACTTATAATCCAGTTGCCTCCATTTGATCTAATAATAAAAAATTGTATGTGGATGCTGAGTTAAGTTCATCATTCGCGAGTGCAGATGCTAATTATGTTTCTAAAAAATCCGGTGGGACAGTAACAGGTGATATCGATATGGTCGATAATATGATAACGCATGTACCCGTTTCTATATCCGATCTTACCAATAAACATTATGTGGATAGTGTTACCAAATCACAAAAGTAATTGGTGGTAGTACAAAACGAGCTAAAATAGTGATTGTCGCATTCCACATCTCGTCGATGTTGTTTATAATCGTTGGTGTTTTGCTGAATCTGTGTCAAGTTATTTATCGGAAAATAAGCCAGAATATGCGTTTGTGTTTAACAGCCCTTCATCTAACGTGTTAGAGTGAGTTACAGAAGGATAAACATCTTTATTTTGGATCAGAATACTGTATTCCAGAGGCTGTAGCAATATGGAACTTTCAAATACGAGATAGAATAAATGCTAATTTCAGAAGAAGAAAAAATCCTGTGGCATATAAGGATCGAATGATAATTTAAGATGGATAACGCTGTATATAGAACCGAGTTTTTACGTTATTGCTTCTCGTCAGTTTACATAAACCTGTAGTTTTATGGGCGGTAAAACTTATTTCAATTATGCAATACTTACCGATGGCTACTATTTGGCTTTCTTGTTCGTACCGAAAAGAATTGTACTGTCCGTTTGATGTGCATACCTCCTGCATCGAGTGAATGATTGTCAGCATGATGCAGTTTCTCGTGCACCTCGTATGTCCATGCTATGCTATATACAAAACAATCAACATAGCTAGCTCATCTTTTATATATATATATATATATATATATATATATATATATATATATATATATATATATATATATACGGCTGCTAGATCAGGACATCAGAGTGGGGTGGGAGGAGGGCGTTTGACAATACCAATGGGTACGTATTGTACAATTACAATTAGTTTTACCCCAAACAGTACATTTTCAAAGCAGCAATAGCTTAACCATGGCCTATTGTTTAGCTGAATGTGTCAGCAAAGAGAGCTGGCTGATGTTCCGTTAAACTGATAATAAGAAAATGAGAAAATGGAAAACTCTCACCATTGGTGGAGAGGTCCATGTTATGGAAGGTTGGTATTTCTCGGGGCTACATATTGTGAAGTAACAATGGGACCCAGAGAAAAGATGAAGGAGCATTTTTAGGAGCAGGAGTCACTTGCGCTTCCTCCATGTCAAACTTCTTAGAGTCTACTACAATTGAGATAGCATCATTGAGGACATTCTAAGCTGGAGAATCTCTATGAGTCACTAACTTCCTAAGAGGTGAAGAGGTTATAGGAGCACTCTGCGCAACGTCCCGTACTGCATCACGGTGAGTAGGGGCTAAAGAAGTGGCATGAGCTTGAGAGAAACGAGAATGTCTGTCAATCCTGGAAGATGTGACGCCTCTAGCCTTCTGAATGGTTTCCTACCCTATGATGTGATGGCGGGACACTAGTCGCAGCATCGGCACTATTGTGAGAGCAAGATCCAAAAGGCCGGGGTGGGGGTGGGAGAGAATACTTGACCAGTGTACCGGAGTTGGAGGGCCCCACATCCTATATAGATTCATTGGGATACTGGTAACAAGGAAGGGTGAATACCAATTCGATCCACTATCCTAGTCCGAGCCCACTGGTTGGACTCTCAACGTTCATAATGAGGTGGACAGGGGTTAACTCGGTCCGAACCCTATCATCATACCGTGAGGTCTTAGTGTGATGATCAGAGTATATAGGATCATCAACTGATTCATCACCAAGGAAGGCGTGTTGCTGACCCCTCCAAGTGGGAGGGTGCGACACTACCTCTGACAGGGATACCCTTATACGATGTTTCCGCGGTGTCAATCTAAACTGAAGAAAACGATGCGTACAGTGAGCACGTCGTTATTCCTTGCATAAAAGACTTACTGGTACCTATATATAAAATTATTTTGATAGTAAGTGCATGCGACCCTTGCGGGTCTTCACGAAGTAACCCAAAGTCCCTGAATAAACAGAAACTGGCGGAAAATAGTTACCACATAAATATTTGGTTATAAAAACGAACGGATGACGTAACATCATTAGATTATACTTAATGGAGAAGTCAGGTTGCATATGCGGTTAGAAAATCAGGCAAATTTTCTCTCATCTTTGGCACACATCTGACCACATCAACATCCTTGAAATAAATGAACAAGCTGTGCATGTTTTGCACATAACAGAGCAGAAACGAACGAGCTCCACGAGGAATTGCATTATACTGATAATTATTCACTGCAAAGGAGGATGTATGTATATCAAACGGACCGTACGTTTTTTTTTTCGGCACGAAAACGAAAGCTAAACAAGTAAGGGGTAAATTCTTGCTGCTATTAAAATATTAATAAGGGAGACAAATCTTGACATATCAGTACACTAGTATGTAGTGACGTGTTAATAAATAATGACTAACTTATAGCCATTCTTGTTTTGTACTATTGCTGGAAATAATAAATAGCATGTCAGATAAGTGGCTTAGAACCAGTCTTTTTGAGAATTTGTGAGAACTAACAACAAAATGTTTCCAAGTCATTCCAATCAAATAAAATACTTTTGGCTGCTTATGAAATATGTTAGAACAGAGATTAATACATAAATAGATATGTCAGTGCCTGAAACATTACACGCTGGGTAATTTACTCAAAGGCTTAGATAGAAAATACATGAGCCAATATAATATTTGATCATTTTCAATGTACATGTAATAGCAAATGAAAACTTCTACTTGGCATGACTTTCTTGCAAGATGAAGTCTTAAATGAGACCTGTTAAATGATTTTTTTTTTAAATAGAGATTTTAAAAACCATTTATGAAAGTGATAAAATGTACGACCAGTTGCTAATACCAGGATGTAACAACCATCTCACATCTTATAGGCCTACTTTAAGGTAAAAAAAACCTTCAAATATTTCTCATTTGACAAACAGGAAGAAATATATGATTGTCATTTTGCTGCAGACTATGCATATAGATGTTAATTCAGAAGACCCCTTTAATGCTTGGTAAATAATTTGCTTCTGACATGTGGGGATATTTTCCTCTAATTTCAAGAAAAATAAGAAGATAGACAGCAGAAAAAAAGAAACAGATAGGGAAAAAAGAAAAAGAAAAAATGAGTAGTTTTCTGTGTATTTTGATACAATGTATCTTAAATTACTTGGGGAAAACTGCATCTTCCATATTTGTGATTGCTTCCATTGCTTATGGCATTTAGATCATGGGGGAAAATATCAACAGAAACAAACAAGTTTGAATAAAATGCTAAGTCTTTAATTCAAGTTAATCTTAGAGAGACAAGGGCGTTTACAGAAAACAGTCGACGTCTTGTAAAGTTGTATACTGCATAAATGACATCAGGTGTAGAGTAAACTCCCCTTGTGTGCTTAAACAAAGGGAGAAGAGTGGTCATCTCCCTTGTGTATGTTCAAACAAAGGGAGGAGAGGGAGGTGAAAGTACTGACATGGTTTATGATTAATAGTTTTCTCCTCTTTCCACTATATTAATGACAATAAATATCCAATGTCTGACTAAAGCCATTTTATACAATCTTTTCATGCAAAGTAGTGAAAAGCGCCACTTCTACTGTTATATTCAGCATGGAAAAATAAACAACAGAGTAAAACAGACACATTTATATTCACAATATTAACCAGATCATGTTGATGTATTATCTTGGAAATTAAAGGACAAGCGCACATGAATTATCATTTATGCCAATTCATAAGCATCTGAGTGACCTCGATCACAAGACACACTACTGTAGAACGTCTCACACAATATACACTTTAGATAAACAATATTATTTATATATTTATATATCATAGAAAGAAAGTTACATACACACATACATATGTCAATAAATTAAGAACAAGATTACTATAAGATTACCATAAATAGACCCTCTCTACATGCATAAAGGGATTATCCAAATAAATGTGGACAATCTCTACATGCTTAAAGCGATTATCCTAAGTAAGTGTGATGATACAGCAGATTATATCCAGAAATGTCCATGTCTTCTCAGGTAGACATGAATCGCTACCATCTTATCAAGGTCCTAAATTCTCAAAACGTTTGAAGCAAGAAGCTTAAACTCAAATTTCCAAAATTAGATGTAATACCTAAAGTACATACGAGTCTATTTAATTTATCAATTTTGGAGAACAAAATCCAATAAAGTTATAACATTAAATTAATTATATTTCTACATTCATTTTGTCAAAGCTTTTGGACTCTGAACTTGAATTTTGAGAATAAAAGGCCAGCTGATATTGTTTAAAAGAATAAAAAATTTACTTGAAAGTTTGGTCTAACTGCAAGCACTGTTGACCCAGATTTGCTGGTACATTATGTGCCAGCAGATCAGGATCATTGTTGTTTGTTTCACTGAATACTCCTTAAAAAAAACCTGCAAATACTCAGATTTGCAACATGTGACAGTAGATCAGGTTCTATTAAGTTTAAAGTTGGATCAGACCTGAAGGTGAATATAAACAGTACCACTTTATAAAAACATTTTATTGTACCAAAACAATTCTCAATTATATGAAAAGAGGCATTAAACCTATAATTCAGTTTCATCAAATGATATTTTTTCACTTCACCTTACTTCATAATGCAGGACCCTGGGTGGCAGAGTGGTCTAAAGTGCTCACCTTACTGACCAGTGCCATTTCACCTCTGTCCACATGGGTATGAGGCTCAGGTTCAGCCACAGTGGGTATGTGAGAAAGCTTGCAAGTAGCTTCCCATGCATCAGTGGTTCTTCCCGGGGTTTTGCTTGGTTCTTCCTCAACAAGTTATACTGGCCAACATGTGTAACCTATCTTGCGCTAAGAAAGGGTGCTAAACCCAAAACAATAACAACTTCACATGGCCGAAATAAACAAATTTTACATCATGTGCATAGTGTGAATAGATCCAAATTTTCAATTTGAGAAGTACATATTTAGTGTGCTTCAGGAACGAGACCAAGAACTTTATTTCTACGTCAGTCTACTTTAGACAAGGTATGTTATACATTCAGTTTTACTGATGTGCCAGTAATTTCACAAATACGATTTTTTAATATGAACCAGACATTTTTGAAAATTCTACAAATTTTTTAAAATAGACCAAGCTAGAGTATGCTCCTGTGATTCTTTAAATTTTCTAAAATATGGAGAAAAAAAAATAGCTTTCTTGTTACGATTTTCTGGCGGCAACATTACGCACAATAAAATTCACACTTTTTGATGGAAAGCAACTGACCACTATCACAAATGGTTTTCATTTATTATTTTAAAAATTTACTGATGTAAAATCAATTCTCCCATGATAGTGCTACAGTTCTATTGTGTATACTATGGAATTCCATACTTAAACAAGAAATTTCTTTAAAAAATGAAAGATAACATATTGAAACTGTTTTAATTCAGGCAAAAACAAAGACTAGTAAGTCACTGAAACAAAATGGCTGAAACAGTAAAGCTGACAGCAAATGTTAGACTGCTTTGCAGACCTTGAGGACAAAAATGTTGACAAAAATTCAAATCAAAGGTAAAGTCTATGAATATTAGAACAAACAGACTGATCATTCTGCTAAGACAACAATAAAGAAAACGGTGTTCTTATGATCTTTATTAAAGTACATTACAAAACCAGTCATACCCACTTCCACACACATTATTAATGCACACAAAATCTTGTCACATTAAGAAAAAAAGAGAGTTTATTTATGTCAAACATTCTTACTTTTTTTTAAAATTGTGACCATGCACACATACAAAGACAATGCCTAAATCTTGAAATTCAGTTACACTGTAGACACTGCATCATTTCACTGACACACTACAACAAGCACATACCTTACAGTGTAACTTACATGTTTGGCAGTTGAGAATAAAAAGGGTCAAGGTTAAATCAAACTATCAAGTTCATTTTCTATCATCTAAGATATGAATAGCAAGGATCAAGAAGAATGTGTTTAGGTAAATCAAATAACAACATGATGTATTTTTCTTAGTGACTCTCACTTCTTTGACAAAATTCGCCATGGTAAATTCCATGCCACCTAAAAAAAAGACTGAATATTTTCTATTTAAACTACCATCTATCTGACATAGTTGTGACACAGACATAATGCAAACACAACATGTAGAGACAAGTTCAGATATGGCCATATATGATCTATACAAACTGATCCAAAACAGACAATATTAAAAATTCGTTTACAACGAATTGTTCCCGGTTTCGTTGTAAACGAATTGCACAAACTCCCTCACACCATTCAATCTGAAGTCATTATCAAGGTAAATTATAGTAGATCACATACATGTAAGCAAATTAGTTAAATGGTCAAATGTCATAGTATTACCTCTTACTAAATTTTCTAATTACAAACATACATATACATCACAATGCCCAGTCATCCACAATCAGAAATGTTCAGCAATTAATGTGTTTCACAGCAGTAGAAACAATATCAATCAACTGGATGCAGTGTATACTAAAGATGGTTGACATGCTGTAAATCAGATGAATTACAGTAACTTATGATTATTTATGAAGTAATTTTATATATTGTCGACACAGCTGCTTATGACTTTTTTTATTAAGTATTTGTAGATATTAAGAATAGTCAAAGAAACATGCAGTATTCTTCCATAGTCAAAGGTACATGACATAAAAATATGTATATAAAGCCAGCTTACTGTAGAATGTGTTGCAGTTCATTAACTCATACCAAATTTCATTTTATCCAATCAATGATGATAAATTACACACAAAAACACTTAACTTATGGGTCACTGTTAGCATTTAGCCAATGACATTTTTTTCCTTCATTGTTGAGAAACAATTAACTGTAGTTTTCTGGAAAGGAAAATCCAAGTACAATGTTTACAAGTTTTCACAATATTTTCATAGCATATATTTTGAGACATGTCAGAAAAAGTGAAGCAAAAAAAATGTAAATAGATATAACCATAATTCAATAAAAAAAATATTGATCCTATTTTAATGGTAAATAAATTAGATCTGCAATATTTTAAATTAAGTAAAGCGAGAAAGTAAATAACTTGACTTGGCTATGATAAATAAGCTATAGAAGATTAATGATATAAGCAAATATGCATCATTTCTTTAGATTTGTATAATAAAATGACAATGATGAACAATCTCTTCCCCTCAGTGCTTACATATACCTCGTACCCAGCTGCAAATAATATACATCAAAATCTGATGAAGCATGATGCAGTGGCATCCGATGGTGTATGCCCTAGCTGCCAGTACAACCTTTGACAATAGGCTTCAGTCATGGAGCATGTGCATACATGTATGAAGACAGTAATACAAGTGGACGTATGAAAATTCTTCACATTATAGTACTGTCCCATTTGTTGGCAGTGATCTCATCTTCATAATCAAGGAATCACCCAAAGTAAAAGATTTTGTTCTTTCAATATTATTGCACTGATCTCAAAAAACATAAACTTACCGGGTATGTGTTAACAGCCAATGGAATTTTTATAAAACAGCTAAATTTCCATACTTTATGTAAAATCTTTAAAAAATTTAAAAAACATGCAAACACAATTAAATAAAAGTGAACCTGATCTATAAAATAAAATCAACTCTCTGACACTGCCCAACTATGTAAGCATGTTTTCTTTAGTGATGTGTGCAGGATGAAGTTCATTTATCCAGTCTTTGTGACTGAAGTTTAAATATTCAATCAAGAAGTCAAAGTGAATGGCCCATCTCCAATGAAAGCAATGAGTAGTTTTTTGTCACAGCTTGTGGAAATATTGTAAATATGTATATACCCTTAAGAATTTTCTTTTGTCATGGCTTGTGGAAATATTGTAAATATGTATATACCCTTAAGAATTTTCTTTTGTCATGTCTTGTGGAAATATTGTAAATATGTATATACCCTTAAGAATTTTCTTTTGTCATGGCTTGTGGAAATATTGTAAATATGTATATACCCTTAAGAATTTTCTTTTGTCATGGCTTGTGGAAATATTATAAATATGTATATACCCTTAAGAATTTTCTTTTGTCATGGCTTGTGGAAATATTTTATATATACTCTTGTGATATGTTTACTTTTGTCACAGCATGTGGCAATATTTTATATGTACCCTTGTGATGTGTTTTCTTTTGTCATGGCTTGTGGCAATATTTTATTATATGTACCCTTGTGATGCATTTTCTTTCGTCACAGTATGTGGCAATATTTTATATGTACCCTTGTGATATGTTTTCTTTTGTCATGGCTTGTGGCAATATTTTATTATATGTACCCTTGTGATGCGTTTTCTTTTGTCATGGCATGTGGCAATATTTTATATGTACCATTGTGATATGTTTTCTTTTGTCATGGCTTGTGGCATTATTTTATATGTACCCTTGTGATGTGTTTTGCTTTCCTTACAAATGTAATACTATTAAGAATCTGATAAAATCAGCTGCACTGTAAGTTCCAGCATTAAGTAGCTTTAAAAATGCAAACATCGTCTCTTCTGATTTATGTTGTGATAAAAAGTGTCATGGGGTTAATTAGATTGAGCCATTTTATTAATTGGAGTGCCAATGACATTCAATGTTATCTTTTCTGACATTCTAGAACATAAGCACACTTTTACATAAATACAATAAATATAAATCTGACAATATTGAATCAAAATCTTATGAATTTTATATGCTCTAAGATGATGTGTGATTATACCTTATCAAATGTAATACAACATAAACAAGAGTCCCTAGAAGATACTGATGCTCTACCGTCTGAAAAGAATTTTCAGGAATCCATGATTAAGAGAAATTAAATTATCTTTGATATTCTTAAGGGACCACAACATATTACATTTGGTAACAAATACATTTCTGAGTTAACATGTTCACAAGATACCTATATGTACAGCACAAACCTTTGACCTTGAATCTAATATTATGATTCGTAAATCAATGAACTTGTCTCAGGCCATGTCAAGATATACTCACATGCTAAGTTTGGTTAAATGTATTATGAGGGTAGGGAGAGGAATAAAGTTAATTACATTTTACAAGGTATTTAAAAATGTATTCACAAACTGGGTTTGATAAAAATTCATTCATACTTGTTTTATCGTACTCAGAAAAGTTAAAACACTTAGTCAAGACCTTTGACCCTAAAATTATCGTCAGTGATGATAATGAGCTTGCTCACTGGAGTGCAACTAAATACAAAAGTCAAAATTTACATGTATAAGTCAAAATTTACCTGTATAAGTACTTGTTCATAAGCTCAGTGATGTACAGAAATGCAAGTATTATCTTTTGACTTCACCCAAGATCTGGTTTTCAAAAATCCTTCACAAAAATATTGGATATGCTGATCATTTGCATCAGTTTCATTCAGATCCTCTTAAATATTATGCAAAGTGTTTCAATGAAAACCCCCTGTCAAGTAGTTATAACATAATTTGAGATGCCTGCTATGGTGCCATGTTGGAGGTCAGATAAATACCACCTTCTTGCAGGGCCATTCATGTACTCCTATAACAAGTTTCGTGAAAAACCCATGCTGATTTAGGCATATAAAGATTTTTAAGATACTCATTTTCAATGTTAGATCTGTATCATATTAATGCAGAAATAATTATATCTTGCAAACAAAATATGTGATGTATTTTTAAAATCTTCGCATAGTGAACCCATTTAGAAAACGTTGCTTTTCCCGATTTGTTTATAATTTTGGGAGGTGTCAGTATGATCATCCTTCAAGAGAAGCAGTGTTTTTTAAAATGGCCAGTTTACTCTTAATCAATAATATCATAATAAGTTTTTCCATGACACTCCTATGTCTTATGGGACCATTTGTTCAGAATTTTCAATATGGCTATAGTTTACACCTAATCAGCACCATTTTCATTCCAAAATAATAATATGTTGTACGAAGTCTTTTAGTGAAAATCTCATGTCACCACAACTATCAGTTCTGGAGAATAGCGGTAACAAATCTTCAAAGATGGCAATAACTGGACCAACTGGGCATTATAAGAAGTCTCACTGTATGTTCTGGCAATACGTTCACAAGGTTATCAAGATGTTCTCTTTAGTAACCATATCAAATATCAGACTGACACCAGTTTCATTTAGAATCCACTAAACATTATAAGACATCTTCAGGTGGAAACCCATTCTGGTGGAATAGCAAAAACATGATTTTAAGATACCCACCATGGTGGACACACTGTCAGAGTGTCATCATTTCAATTGGGGACCACCTATACCCTGGGTTGAATGTGTTTAACATTCCAATGAAATATTAATAGTACTTAATGATAATAAATTTGTGCAAGTGAATGGACAGTGGACACCAGATCATTAATAGTCTATAACCAGTAGAGCTAAAAATTGAATTAAATTTGCTATAGACTTGTTTTTTTTTTCCTGGCATGTTTGGCCAGTATTTGTGTAAAAAATTAAGATGAAGAAAAGAATCATGCTTGAAATAGAATAATATACATAACCTATGCTTAAAATAAAAATGAAATCTTTTAACAAAAAAATGGGTACAAGAAAAGTCATAAAAATACTTTTAAAAAATATAAAAAGATATTAGAATTAGAATTAAACTTTAAGGGAAGACAAAAGCTTAAGTTTAATCTCTAAGATTTAATAGCAGTGAAGGTTTAAGCACAGAAATAAAAGGTTATCAAATCTGATATTATAGTAATAAATAGAATAAACTTGTTTGTGTGCAAATGTGTAGATGTTATTATGTGCATGTACAGTATATAACTTGTGTGATTTGACAAAAGGTTGCAATATGATATATGTAATAATGAATTACAAGAATAAATCTTGACTTGACTACCACCTAACAAAATACCACCACAGAGCACACACATCAATATAGATTATTATTTTCTGCACAAAGTTAAATACGCTATGCTTTAGAGATACTCATGCTGAGACAATTCTCAAACAACATTTGATGTGACTTCGTTTAGACTATTTTGTTCCATCAGTGGACACTGTTCTAAGAACATACAAAGTCAAATAATACAGATATCCTTGAACTTAAAACTCACAGGTTATATTAGATGAAAGAAAAATAAAGCCTATATAATTACAGCAGCCTCTTCAAGAACTCATATTGAATTTTGCTATGGTATTTCTGCTTTGTAACTCAATGAATTCACCCATCCATAATATTCAATTCAGCAACCACCTGTAGATCTGCAATAATGCTGAACTCTGGTAATATATCCTCCCTCACTTGGTGGAAAATACTGTTAATTATCAACCAAGCCTTCCACATCAGACTTGTACACATTTATTTCTTTTTAAACTCCACTGAATAGTGATACAAGGTTTTAACACTGTTTCAATATAACTCTTTCTATCTGCATAACATATTCAAATGTATCAATGAAGCCTGCTTGAGAAGGCTGCTGATAGACCCAACTTTCACATTTAAGTGCTTAGAACATGGCTATATATGCATGTGCAAAATTTACAAGAGTCATAAATATCCATACTTGAAGGAAATTTACAAAAACACCTAAGCTTTCTAGCATCTGCACAACTGACATTACTTTCACTCCATCATAAAGATATACATATCCAGGGATGCATTTTAAACATCCGTGTGCAAAGCACTTCCTAAGCAGACGACAGCAATGAGTGAACATTAAATTTGGACAAAGAGAAGAGAGGTATACACTGCCTGGCCCTGTATGCTGATTGGTCATTTTCTGAAAGATTACTATGGAGACGTAAGAGCATATGTCATGTTCACATCACACACTGACTTCAACTGTTCCAAGCAGACGATAGTATGCATGAAAACAATGAGCAAGCGACAAACTGAAGTCCGGTCAGACAGACAGACAAATTGACTGGTGCTGTGCTGCAAGGTTTGCTCCATTACAGTATTGTCATTGCATGAATCTACATGACTTCTTGATGAATAGATTAAAGAATCATTAAAGGACACCTATGTTGCCTCCTCATTTAGGTGTATGTTAATATTTCAATGAAAAAGATGCTCTTCCACGCTGAGGATACTAGACAAAACTCAGATGTAATAAATAAATATCATAATGCCTGATATAAGTGATTTTTATCATTTTTAACATAAACAGTTCATTGACACATCACATTTATTCCTTCTTTAGATTCCACACTTGTTTGCAACACTGCATCTAGGCCAATGTAACTGAACACTGTTACTGCTCATTTAGATGAGCAGAAATTCACACAAGACATGGTTCTTTGACTTCCTGGCAACAGCCAAGAAGAAATGAATAATCCTGACATCACTTCCGTTTGAACTGTTAACTTAGTATGTATTCCTCCATAGAATGTCATGATCAAATTAGCATGGGATGTCAAGTCATTGAAAATGTCAAGGTCACCGCAGTTCAATGGATGTCAAGGTCAATCACATGTCACAGCAATCTTTTACCAACCACACAGACGAGCAGAGCATATCAATCAATAACATACAGTCGTCTTGTACAATCAGGCTTTGACTTAGGATTGTGTACAACTGAAATTCCCGCCTATGTAGATCCTAGTACAATCCACAGCCTCGGAGATTGTTAGCTATGATCACATCTGTAACAGCATCAAATACAAACTGGATATTGTTTGTATCCGTGGCGCAAGTCTGGTGGCAGTAGATCTCTTTCGTTTGACTTTTGTTCTTGGCTTCAAACTGGGCCTGAATATATGCAGCTGCCTCCTCATATGTTTGTTTGCCTGAAAACAAATTAAAAAAATAAATATTTTAAAAAGTAAAGAAAAGAAATGACAGTCTGTGTATGAAAATATGAGATTGTATGGTCATAAAGTCTAATGTGTCTGCCATTCACTGCCAATAACTGACCAATCCAATGCCACCCCTTTTAAATTAGCAGACTTTTCTTTAGGTCAATTAGTGTAACAGTGACAGTTGGTTGGAGTGTGAAATTCAAAGCCCTAATATTGCATAAAAAAACTTTTTTTTTGCCTGTAAACTCAGTGATTATTCATTTATTTAAACACTCAGATTTAGTTAGTATGTAACTACAAGACATAAAAATATGACTGCATCCACAAACACTCAATTCTGGCAGAAGATTTGCATTGAGCCAAAGACAACAAGAGTCCCTCAAAAGAACTGACACTCACCTCTTTGAAAAGAATTTTCAGGAATCCACAGTAAAGACTGTTTTTATTTGCAAAGTGTTGAAACCATATCTGATACTGTTGAATGAAAACAAGATTTTTAAACTGGTGCTATATCAGCACCATTTTCATTTTGACCATCAATAGATTTGTTTGTTTGTTTGTTTGATTAGGATTTTTAACGTAACTTTAAAAAATTTTCAGTCATATCGCTATGATGTCTGCAGTGAGGCAGTTTATAGTGATGTCTAGCACTGGGGCATCATGCAGCAGACATGTAGCATGATGTCCCACCCAGTCACATTATCCTGACGCTTGGCTGACCAGTTCTAACACTACCCTCTTAATGCTGAGTGCCAAGCGAGGCAGCTGTTAGTATAAATTTTGTAAGTCTTTGGTATGACTCGGCTGGAGATCAAACCCATGACCTCCCGCTTCCGCAGCGGATGCTCTAACCACTAGGCCACCAGAGCGGTTCTACTACTTTTATACAAACCATTATTGTTGAATGAAAACAAGATTTTCAAACTGGTGCTATATCAGGACCATTTTCATTTTTGACCAACCTGACATCAGTAGAAGTCTTTTGGTGAAAAATCAAATGTCAATATGACTATCCATTCCAAACATTTTAATAATGACTTGCTGCATATTTCTACACAAGATTAGCACCATTTCATTTAGGACCAACTAGAAGTCCTTTTGTGACAATCCCATATCAACTTGACCATCAATCTAAGATGAGTCACAATAACAAAATTTTGAAAATGATGCTATGGTGGCCATAATGATTGTTAGATTGACACCATTTTCATTCAGGAACAACCTATGTTGATAAGACATCCATTGAGGAGGATTAGTAATACAAAGATTTTGTTATATTGTCACTGTGGTGGCTGTATTGGATGTTGTATATGAAAAGTTCCAAGGCAGTCATCCAATTAGTTTTGGAGGAGTACTAATACAATTATTTTCAAGATGGCATCTCTGGTGGCCATACTGGATGTCAGATCAATACTATTTTCATGTAAAACCAACTGGACACCATAAGTCATCTGTAAGAGAGAATCCCATGTCGACTTGACTATTCACCTAGAACAAACAAGATTTTCTATATGGACACCATGGTGGCCATGCTGGTGATCATATCAAAACATTTTCGTTTTTTACCAGCAAGGTATCCTGGCAGCCTAAGTGTTTTGAGCATTTGCCTTTTGGGAGGTCATGGGTTCAAACATCAATGACTTTTAAAAATGTTATGGCACTCAGCATTAAGAGGTTTAGTTTTTTAGGACTGGTCAGCTTGGTGTTAGGATAATGTAACTGGATGAGAAATGATGCTAAATAACTGCAGCATGATGCCCCAGTGCTAGACATCACTATAAACTGCCTCACTGCAGACATTGTAGCAATATGACTGGAAAATTGTTAAAGTTACATTAAATATCAAAATCACACACACACATGACATTATAATAAGTCTTCTTTTCTATCACTTTTCATCTCCTGAGTTTAAGGATGTCTCATAACTCACTGCAAAAATCTCCACTGTATACAAAATTATTAGCAAAATTTTGGTTCCAGTGTAATATATTAACAGTAATGCTGCCTGTGATCACATGCACAACTATCAACTTTTCAAAAGTCATGTAGAGATACTGAATAAAAATACAGAGAGATTGCAACCTAAAATGTAAAGATTTTTCACTGCATTTTTTCACTAAATATTGACCGATCTTCCAGTTCCATGAAATTCTCAAAGCATCGGTTTGATTCTCCATGTCAACTAGCCTTAAAAAGTATGTTAATCAGGACTGAACTCTCACATAATGACTTTAAATTTAACTTCATAATAATACAGAATAGATTCTTGAACAGAATGATGGGATAAAATGTAATGTTAAGTACACAAGTTTATAAGTTATGGGATCTTCAACATGAACCTCTTTTGTATATCTATATTTTGTGTAACCTTCAGTACATGAATCTGTTTATATTGTTTGTGATTTTTGTTCATGACTGTAATTTGTAGTGATCAAGATATGGCACATATAATTTTTGGTCCATGAGTATAGATTCTATTTTAAATCATATTGAACTATAAATAGGTGTTTACAAGTGAGGTGCAACCTTTTATGATTAGGGGTATTGTGAACTGTTATATAGCAAGTAAGACAAAAATTGCATTTTATGACCATGTGGGTGTATATATGTAGGTAGAGATGGATAATTCATTCAGTCTTTCCTATGTTCAAGCTTTAACATCAGTCTGCAGATGTGTTTAATGTTGTGTTAAGATATAATTTGAGAGGAAATATTTGTATGGATTATTTACTGGAATTAGGAAACGCTGGTTGGACTAAACTATAATACTGGGACTATGCATTCTTTGGAATTAAAAATTGCTAACTGGACTAAAATATATTCTAGGTCTATTGTGAATTTTTTCAAAGGAGTTCTAGACAATGCCATTGTTTTATATGAGAACTGTTCGAAAAGTACATTCGAGAATCTGGAATTCATTCAAAACACTAAATTCTTTTGGACTTGTTTAGAACTTTTTAGAATTACTTTGGATTGAATTCATTATACTACAAGTTCGTCTTAAATTTTTAATTTTTAACAAGAGAATTAAATTATTTGTTAAGTTTTTCATAATTTGTTTGTTTTGCTTCTTTTTATTACTTACATTATAATCACAGAGTCATAGCACGTCTAAGAAATAGATAATATCATATAAATTCAAATATTTATAAATATATTTAAATTACACTGATATGAACCAATGTCTTGGTAACATATTCATGTAACCATCTAGATTTAACCAAGCCGTAAAGATCCCACAAATTTACATGAGAACATCACTACAACCCGTGTCATAGAAAGGATAAAACACTGCTGTGTAAAGAATGTTTTATCACAGCAAGACAATAATATGGCACAATGCAACAAGGTTCTGAACTCTGTAACCTTTCCAGTAAATTTGTTGTGGAAAGTGGTGAAATAGGAAAAGAAGCAAAAGCATATACCTGTGTATTCTGGAAAACAAATAGTAAGTGGTGATTTCTTTATTTTCTCCTCAAATAGATCCTTCTTGTTTAGGAACAGGATGATTGAAGTGTCAGTAAACCACTTGTTGTTACAAATGGTATCAAATAATTTCAAACTTTCCTGCATTCGATTCTGCAAGAAAAGTAAAATAAGTATTAAGAACATATCACATTAGTTTGGGATTTTTTAAAATTAAATTCTACCCTAATAAAATTAATTTGCACTTTAAAAAAAACAAGACTCTCAGTGCTTGGCCATTAGACCTCACTAACATTTCCCCTATGTTCTTATTGCATTTAAAAGCTGTCACTAAAGGCATGCTTCAAAAGCTTCAGGAAATTTGTTTTGAAAATTGCTAAAATTTGTCCAGTATATGTCCAGTAAATTGAAAGATGAGCAGCATATTTATTGTGCTCTGCTGTGGATATTTATAATTCTTAATGCCTCAGATTTAATTTTCTTCAGCTATCCGATTGTGTAACATCTTTCTCGTAGCCTTGTGAAAAGCAATGAGTAAACATCATGAAAATCGTGCTCATTATTGCAAATCCAGTGGAACTTTGTTTTATTGGAGTTAACAATGCCCTTGAATGCATGTAGCAAGATGCCAGTTTCACCATACTATTGCAGAATGAGGTGCTCACTGATGGGAGATTAATATTAAAATCTGGCCTTATTTGTACAGGTGAAAAAATGTATACTACAAGAATGCATAAAACATGTTGATTTTTAATTCAAATATCTTGCCAAATAGCACAAAACGGCTTAAAATTTTGGTAAAGCAATAAAGTGCAATAACTCATTTTATGTTGTGAAAAGCATTTTATATTTAACATTTAATTCTGAAACATTTGTAGTCATAACAATGAACTAAAAAAAAAGAAAGAACATATATAATGGGCAATCAAGTTTTTTACAAAATGGAAGCTTGATGTGAAATGGAATTTTAATATTTCTTTTTTTACATCCTCCAAATAATTTTTTAATTCAAGAGTACTGAGCATATATTGCTTTAATTACTTATTATAATGTTTTAGAAAAGAAATATTTAAAATAGTATGACCTTTTATCTCCATATATAGATTTTCTGGATGTTTGCTTTAATTATTTATTATTTTGCAATATCTAAAACTAATGATCTAAAAATATTGAAAAACTGTTCTCATGCATTCGTGCTGACCTGATGTCTTAAAGCATTCTATCAAGGTGTCATTATTGTTATTACCTTTTGTGCTAAATTTAAGTGACTCATATGCAAATTCTTATCATCATTCCTTTCTTCATTAACTTCAAAAAAAAAAGAAAAACTTCAAACAAAAGGATGTATTAAAGTAGCTAACTGGGAATCAAAAAAGAAATTATTTGTCGAATATTACAAAACTTTTTGGTTTTCACTCTTTTCTTTTTTAGATTAGGACCTAGAAGTTATAATAATGAAAAAAAACACAAAGGAAACTATGTTTCACATTTTTTTTTTACCTTTACCATATATCCCCATAAATACTTTTGCTTCCATTATGACTAAAATACTGACCATTATTCAGTTTGTATTAATACAACAAGATGACCCTTCATCACGCGAAATGGAATACTGGCATACAAAATATAATTATGTCTGTAATTAGTTTTATTACTCTACTTACAGTAGATAAATTTATTAGTAACATAGTATATAAATTCACTAGTAACATAACTTACATAGTTTCAAATAATAATTTGAAAGCATTATTTGTTACACGATTTCATTTCAGAAACTGATCTCAGTTTCGCTGCCAAGATTATTTCATATGCTGAAACGTCCAATGTTTGTTTTGGCTCAGGCTTCCAAGCCAAATGTGTCAGGTGCCTGTTTATAACTCAGACCTCTTGACCAAATTTATCAGGTGTCCTGCTTGTGGCTCTGACCTACCTAAACAGCAGAATTAATCATTTATTTAACACACTAGCATAAAAAAAACTTCTGATTTTACTCAATAACGCATGAAATGGGCATATATTTTTCTGTACAGTTTGATATCACCCAGCAGAGAAGATGTTACTTCTCTCCAGAAAATCTGTCATTAGAAAGACTCATATTACATATGCCAATGTACATTGTCTTTTGTGTTTGTCCCATCTGCACATAATTTTATAATTTTCATCTAATCTGTTTGTATTATTATGATTATATAGGTCTATATGTCAAGTACTTGTGTATTTTGTCAATACAGTTAAATGTGTCTTGTGAGACCACCTGTTTTGAAAGACCAGGATCCCCATGCACAGATTTATTGAATATAGTGTTATGACCTGTAGAACAAACAATACAGACCCTGATCTGCTGGCACATTATCTGATGGCTAGGGTTGTTAAACGAAAATCGGAAATCCGATTATCAGTTTTGAAAACGATTATCGGTTTTTGTTTTTACAAAACGATAATCAAATTCAATATTTTTTTTACCATTTTTGTAGTGAACAATTTTAAAAAATGCCAGAAAAAAATTAATTTATGCATTTGTTTAGTGTTTACATTTTAATACAATATGGCCAGCAGATAAGGTGTGTTTGTTTAAAATTTGTGAGCGCTCCATGCAGCGTGTTTGTAAATGAATACATTTATTGTTGAAGGATGTAAATAGTTAGTCGACCGACCGGTCGCTAAGTTCTTTGATGTCCGAAATTGACAATAATAGACTGTTAATAGCTACAGTCTCTGTTGTTGAAGACTGGTCTCTGCTGGTTGTGTCTTTTCAAGTTTACAAATATGGCTGGTCGTATAAATAAATCTGACGTATGAAAAAAACTTTGAAAAAAATTCATCAAGCATCGCTTGCTGTAAGCTATGTTCACAACAAATAAGTCGGAGCGGTGGTACTACTACTGGATTGCATGCACATTCGCGTAGCAAACATCCAGGAATTGCGGCTCCTTCAAATGTTCAGCCGCGATTAACAACATTTATTGGAACACAAAGAAACTGTCCTGATAGTCATCAAGAAAAAGTTACTGCTGCTGTAGCTAAGTTTGTCGCTGAAAACATGCTACCAATTTCGATTGTTGAATCCAATTCCTTCCGTCATTTGATGGCTCTGGTGGAGCCACAATATCGTCCTCCATGCCTTTAGACGATGTGAGTCTATATGTTATGGTATGTAATGAATATCTTTTATTCGCAAGAGGCATTCACTAACTTGCATTATAAGAATATATTTCTTGTAATTTTCAATGTAGGACAAAAACCGATAATCGGTTTAAAATCGGATTTCTACAAACGATAATCGGTTTTGGAAAAAAAACGATATTAACATCCCTACTGATGGCAGATCAGAGTTTGTGTTATTGCAGGTTGAAATGACTTCTAAATGAGTACTGATTGTAATTACATCCAATGCCATATCAAAATGCTTAAAGTCACAGCACATGTAAATTTCTTGATATTATTGGGGGTAGGTACTAAGGTGTGAATTTAACACTCTGAAATGCACATGGAAACAGTCTCTTACTGTTGTTTCATCTTCATGTAGTACTTGATCATATTCACTCATTGCTACACAGAAGATGATTGCAGTAACATCCTCAAAACAATGAATCCACTTTTTCCTTTCTGATCTTTGTCCACCAACATCAAATAATCTGAAAAAGTCAATGGGAAGTAACTCTTCATTACACATATTATATACAGTAAACACAACTTTACCTCCCCATTATTCTGAGTGTGAAAGCTTATTGTTTTGAACACAGAAATCTTAAATGGGACCTTTGGAAATTAAATGCTCTCCAAGCTTGGCTCACTTAATGCAGAACCACAACTATCAAGTCTGCATTTATCATACCATTTATCAGCCCATTATATTGACTTTTAAATGCTATGAATAGAACTGAAAGAAAGATATTTTGCCTGTTGAAAATATGCAGGGAACTGCATAACTTAAGTGATGATGCTTATAAACAATTATTGCATTAATCTCTTCAAAACCTTCATTCCAAAACACATTATATGCATACATACCACATTGGAAACATGTACATGATATAAAGTTACTTTTATAGCACATCAGCACGTGAAGGTTATATCAAGCCCAGACGAACAGCAAAAGTACCTTGCCCATAGACACATCATATCAGCCAACCCAGGCTGATTTAAATATGTATCTTTCTGGTTGCAAGTCTGAAATACGAACTCCTTAGCCACTGTGACTCCATAGTCTCATTAGCTGAAAATACCAAATCTGAACGTTGTGTTGCAGTCCAAAATTAACAACATGTGATAGATACAGTAGTTTCCCAAACTTGTACTTTCCAAATTAAAAGAGCCCTGATGCTGCTAAAGTAATATTGGAAATGGTATGAAAAAACAGAACATCTCTCATCTTCTTCCTCAAGCTACCTAAAAGCCTGGATATTAATACAGGAGTCCCAAGAAGGCATGAGATTGCTTACCTGTCTCACTGTATCTCATGTCAAATACAAGGACATCTTGCAAATAAATCATAATGATGCTTGCTGATATTTAATGGTGTTTATATGTTAATAACAACATCAGTAATGTATGACAGATTGACATCATTCATAATTAAAGAAAACTTTAAATATATTTATGCCAGAGTGATTTCTATCAAATTTAGTCCAATTATGTTCCATGGCTCTTTTGTTTTATTTGGAAGTTGTTATAATTTTTATCTATTTGTAATGTGGCCATATTTAAAGTCTAACTCACACCAGTTGTTAAAAAACTAAAGGTTTTCATGCCAAAATTCTTTCTGTCACATTTAGTAACAATTGTCCCTCAAAAGGCACTCAAGTTTTATTGGGCAAAAAGAATTTTCAAAACTCAATACAATACCATTCCTTCTTTTTAACTGTCAAGTGTTCAGATCATCTCTGATTGATTTTCATACTAGCTGCTGTGATACACATATTTAATTTTAGTTTTGCACAATTTTCATTTAGGATTTTCATTTTTTTACTTTAATGGCAATTTTAACACAATACTGGATATGCATGTGCTATCATAAGGAAATGGGAGTTAAGTACCTTTCCCAATGAAACATCAAGGTAGCCTAACAAGATAAGTCCATTTCTTTTCTTTAACTGCTGAGTGTTTAAACCATCTCTGACATTCTTGAGCTTTATATTTTTAAATTGGTCACTGAGATGGTCATATGCAATGTAAGATTGGCACCATTTTCATTTACAAGAGACCAGACACCATAAGAAGATTTCTGGTGAAAACCATTGAGAATTAGTGACAACAGGACTTTTAGTATGTTCACTGTGGCAGTCATTTTCCCTGTTTGCAAGGAATCATTTAATTTAACACCAATCTAAATGTTATAAGAAGTTTGCTGGTGAAAACCCATGTCAATCTGACCATCAATTCTGAAGGACTAGGGATAATAAGATTTTCAAAATGGCTTCCATCATCTACCTTATTGTCAGATCAGCATCATTTGCATTTGGGACCAACTTCACACCATAAGAAATCTTTTAGAAAAAAACGCATGTCAATATGTCTTTCCAGTTGGGAAGGATAGCAACAAGGACATTTTCAAGATGGCTGCCATACTGGCCTTAATGGATGTCAGGTCAGCCAAATTTTCAATGAAGATCAACTCAGGACCATATTAAGTCTTCTGTTGAAAATCCAAGTTTGTCATTGTTTTTCCATTCTGTCGGAGTAACACATGATTGGAGGAGTAGCAATTACAAGATTTCAAGAAGACTGCTGAGGTGGACCAACTGTACCATACCATTACCATTTTCTTCTAGGAACAAACATCATAAAAATTATTTTAAGGAAAACTCCATGTTGATATGACCATTAATTCAAGTCAAGTAGCAATATGATTTTCAAAATGGCCACTGTGACTGCCATGTTGGTGTCCAAGCAGGATGATTTTCAATTAAGATCAACTAGACTTTAGGGTTAAAGTGTGTGATATTTCACAAAAAGCTATAGGAAGAATTAACATGACAAACTTGTCCTAATGGGCAGAAGGATGACAGACATCACAGACCATCAAATAAACTCTTCTGTTCTAATGGGCAGAATGATGACAGACATCACAGGCCATCAAATAAACTTTTCTGTCCTAATGGGCAAAAGGATGACAGACATCATATAAACTCTTCTGTCCTAATGGGCAAAAGGATGACAGACATTACAGGCCATCAAATAAACTCTTCTGTCCTAATGGACAGAAGGATGACAGACATCACAGGCCATCAAATAAACTTTTCTGTTCTAATGGGCAGAAGGATGACAGACATCACAGGCCATCAAATAAACTTTTCTGTCCTAATGGGCAAAAGGATGACAGACATCATATAAACTCTTCTGTCCTAATGGGCAAAAGGATGACAGACATCACAGGCCATCAAATAAACTCTTCTGTCCTAATGGGCAGAAGGATGACAGACATTGCAGGCCATCACATAAACTCTTGTCCTAATGGGCAGAAGGATGACAGACATCACAGGTCATCACATAAACTCTTCTGTCCTAATGGGCAGAATGATGACAGACATCACAGGCCATCACATAAACTCTTGTGTCCTAATGGGCAGAAGGATGACAGACATCACAGGCCATCACATAAACTCTTCTGTCCTAATGAGCAAAATGATGACAGATATCACAAGCCATCACATAAACTCTTCTGTCCTAATGGACAGAATGATGACAGACATCGCAGGCTATCACATAAACCCTTCTGTCCTAATAGGCAAAAGGATGGCAGACATCACAGGCCATCACATAAACTCTTCTGTCCTAATGGGCAGAATGATGACAGACATCACAGGCCATCACATAAACTCTTCTGTCCTAATGGGCAGAATGATGACAGACATCACAGGCCATCACATAAACTCTTCTGTCCTAATGGGCAGAAGGATGACAGACATTGCAGGCCATCACATAAACTCTTGTCCTAATGGGCAGAAGGATGACAGACATCACAGGCCATCACATAAACTCTTCTGTCCTAATGGGCAGAATGATGACAGACATCACAGGCCATCACATAAACTCTTCTGTCCTAATGGGCAGAATGATGACAGACATTGCAGGCCATCACATAAACTCTTCTGTCCTAATGGGCAGAATGATGACAAACATCACAGGCTATCACATAAACTCTTCTGTACTAATAGGCAGAATGATGACAGACATCATATAAACTCTTCTATCCTAATGGGCAGAATGATGACAAACATCACAGGCCATCACATAAACTCTTCTGTCCTAATGGACAGAAGGATGAAAGACATCGCAGGCCATCACATAAACTCTTCTGTCCTAATGGGCAGAAGGATGAGAGACATCACAGGACATAAATAAAAGGGTTGCACATCATTTTGAAATTATTGCAAAGAAAATCATGTATACTTACTTAAAATTTAAATTTTTAAAAGAGAAGTGTACTTCTACTATTCCCGTTGTCTTTACTCTTGTTCGTAAAATATCTTGTTCTGTTGGCATATAATTTTTAGCTCCTAACCGATCTAAGTCATCTAGAAAACTGAAAAAAAGAATGAAAAGAATATTTATCAGCATCATATTGAAAGTGTATTATCAGAAATACAACTACAACAAAATTACGATGAGGAACAATTTCCTCTCAAAGATCAACCTTATGTTTTTCTGTTTTTATGTCTCTTTCTGTCTTTCACACCATATATGTAGACAAATAGAGTCAGATGAGTTTATTACTTTGCTATAAATGATGGGGAAATTTACATTAATCTTTGGAGATTAAGTTGATCTGCAGACTCAAGGGTAAGGCTACCAGGCCAAGCGGACAACTACAGTATATCACCCAAAAACTTCCAACTTCTTTTTTTTAGGAAAGTAAAAGTGACTAAGCCCTGTGATTTTTTTTTTTGTAAACTGAGTGAAAGTAGTTTAACTTTGCACAGCTTGAGTGTCAGTTTTGTGCAGTAGCAAACTCTGTGTAATGGAGTGCTCCATTGCAGGAGTGACATGAAGTGCTCCAATACAGGAGTGACATGGAGTGCTCCATTACAGGAGTGACATACTTCAAAGGTATCTGACTGACTCTCATTATTGAGTAATCAATCTTTGAAATCTCCTATACTTTCCACATTATGTTAAAAATTATTTTCCATACACCCAAGTTCGAGGTTCAAAGTATCTTATTCCAAAGTCTTTTATCTAGCACTCAACTTATCAAAATGTAGACAAACTCTTCATTGTACGGGGTAAATACTGCCTGCACAAATATAAATATCACCAGGTCAAAATGTCATTAACATGTGAAAATGTGTCATTGTTAAAGTGCCATACCAGTGTAGATAAAGTAAATAAAGTTCAATATTTATTGAATAGAAAATAAAATCTGGAAGTGGTGTTAAAAAAATCTGATATTTCACCATAATAACTGAGAAATACCTTCAGGTGTGTTTTAAAAAATAATACATATTGGACCGATTTTGACACTCTGTAATTTTCAAAGTGTAGATCGCCTGACGTCATATTTGGAACGCACACATTACATCCATTTCTATTGAAACATAAACAAAGCATGTGTTCCGTTCAATATTAGTTTTTAAAGTTTTTCAATCATGCCATGGGGAGATCATTGAGGTACAAGCAAGGGCAGCGGGGTCAGGTGTGTTGTAACAAATTGTGGGAATAAAAATTCTAATGGGTTGTGCATGCATTCCTTCCTGAAAGACCAAGCACTCATAGGTGCCCTCTGCTCCTTTCATTTTACACCAGTGTGAGTGTGTGTGTGATTTGGATTTTAATGTAGCTTTAACAATTTTTCAGTCATATCTCTACGATGTTATAGTGATGTCTAGCACTGGGGCATCATGCTGCACATGTAGCATAATGTTGCACGCAGTCACATTATCCTAACACCAGGCCGACCGTCCTAACATTAACCTCTTAATGCTGAGCAGCTCTTAGTACCATTTTTTAAAGTCTTTGATATGACTCGGCTGGGGATCGAACCCATGACCTCCTGCATTCAAGGGAGACGCTCTAACTACTATGCCACTGAAGCGGTCCATTTTACATCAGAATGCTTCCAATTTAGGTAGGGCACCAAAGAAAGTCAAAATCACTAACGATGCTGTCCCTTCTATCTACTGTGTAAAGGAAACTGACAACCAAGCCAAGGTAACTGCAAATGTATCAGAACCTTCAACACTAAAGCATCAACTGTGTAGGCTTGAAATGTTGTCACCATCAGAGGAAGTAACCTGTCAAGTGTCACTTCCAAAGAAAATAAGGAGCTATTCAAAGAGAGAAGCATCAAGGGTGAGTTTTTAATGACAAGTACCATATTATTAAGGGGCCCAGAGTGGCAGAGTGGTCTAAAGCGCTATCCATTATGGATCACTGCCATCTCACTTGTCTGCGTGGGCTCGAATCTCAGATTCAGCCAATGTGGGTATGTGAGAAAGCTTGCCAGTAGCTTCTCGTGAGTCGGTGGTTCTTTCTGGGGGTTTTCCCAGGTTCTTCCTCCACCAATAATACTGGCCGTTATTTAACAGATCAGTCACAGCATCATTTCAATTTGTACCTTGTAGAATGTTCCTTCAGTTTCCAAAACAAATGCAGTAACTATCGAATTAATCAAGAACTGATATATAAACATTTGACAAATATTGTCAAAATTTTCAGGTTACCTTCAGCTTTGACCATGTGAATAGAAAAATCTTTCTGCTGTTACATTTAGAAGGCCTACATATATATTTCATTTTCAGACTAATGTGTGAGTCAGATTACATATAGATATTTATAAACATGAGGTTTATTCCCATCCCAAATTAATAAAAATCTCTACAAAACAATATGTAGTAGAAATTTGACAATATTGTCTTATGCTTTTTTTTGGGTGGTGGTGGTGTTGTCATGTTCAACAATTTTTCAGTTGTATCGTGACTGTTAATTATTTTTTGGAAGTCAATGAATAGTCATCAGTATAAGTGACTGATAAATGTTCTGTAATAAGGTATGTTTTGTTTTAAATTATTGTGCACACAAGGAACAATGTTCGCAAACAAACAGAGTGAGACAACTCAGGATCAAGGATCAGTAAATACATTTGAAATTATTATTATTATCTTCATTACATGTATATTAATTCGAGTGACATTTCTGACATGTTTTAACAAAATGTGTGTCAGGTTTCTAGAAATATATTAAAGGATGAACTACAGCTTAAACATTTGGAGAAAAGAATTGGTTCACTCTTCCTAAGGAAAAATATGTCGGTATTTAAAAATACACTTTTTAAATGTTTCAATAGGGGCTTTTATTGAATTTGCCACAGGAAATTTGTGAACTATTTTCTTTATCCAAAACAAAATTTCATCTTCAACTTTCTAAATGCTAAAATAACTTGCAGTATTCAAAGGAAATAAAACTCATGCAATTGACCTTTTTCAATATGAAATTAATACAGTGAAGCCTCTGACTGATTCCACTAGATGCCAAGACAACAAAAAGATAAAACAGCAGTCTATGAAAAGCCAGACAAATATTAAGGCACCAAAATCAATGACTCAACCTGCAGTGAAGATGATAAGCACAGGTACTCATATACTTTCTGATAAAATCAAAGCCATTTGGAAATACCATGAAATAAGCCCTATCTGAATGATAGGGATGATATAAAGAATGTCCATATATACTGTTCCAATTTATCAGTAAGGTAAACTTAAATGTATGCATTGTTGTTAAACAAGTACTAGTTTAAAGAGTTTTGATGATTGGCTTTTTCTTTCGTCAAGTAATCTGAAGTATACTAGGAAATTGATAGTAAAGTTTGATACCTCAAATTTATCTTTGTACTGGAAACACAATATTTTAACTCCCAATATAGATGAAAGTACATAAAACCCTTTCATTCATGTATGTAAAATTGTTCTGCTTTTACAAACTATTTTCATTTCATGAAACGAATTGCCCATTGAAATTAGACAAAGGCACAGTGGTCCCTTTTAAGAGTGCTCTTAAGACTCACCTGTTTCGACTGCAGGGACAAACTTAGCGACCTAATCATGTTTTGTATCTTATATGTTTTCAGCATGTTTTTATGTTTTCCAATTTCATTGTTTTTGTCATTTGTTGTTCTGTAGTGTAGTCATATCATTATTGATGGTGTAAAGCACTTAGAGCTTCGTAAGATTAGGCACTATACAAAGTCCTCATTATTATTATTATTATTATTATTATTAATATCAAGGAGTGCAACCAAATTTTATTGATAATAGACCAGTGATGAGATACGCATTCCAGCTAGTCCATTCCATGTACTTTGAGTAGGAAACCATACCATCAGTTAATTTTTTTTTCCCAACAAAGTGCAACAGCTAGCAGATTTGAGGAACCACTCTCGTCACCAGGGAAAGATGACTTGTCAGACAGTGACTATGAGCCACCAACTTCCCCTCAGTCATCAGATAAGGACAACAGAATAGATGAGCAGGAAAACATAACCCTATTCTTAGATTATATGCCCATTGGCTGAATTCACTTGCACACAAGGTAGCTGATACAGATACTGCCCTCTGTCCGTTACTGCAATGTAAAGATAAACTGCCCTACCTTCTTAAGATGCAAGTTATGAATTGGTTATTGAAGGCTATGGAAGAAAATAAAAGAGATAAAGTACAGTAAAAGTATGCTAAATTGAAGAAATTCGTGCTATTCAAGTTTCAAAGTCACTCTATAGGATAAGATATTTTACTTTCAGCATTTATGAACCATCATAAATTCTACTTGTATCCTGCAACTAGAAGTGTTTGGCACAATTTTCAAAGAACCTATGTGCAAGAGATCATTGAACAGCAAATATTTGTTACACTTGGAGGAGATGGCTGAGCTGACACTCCTGGACACAATGCCAAATATGTCAGCTACAGTATGCTAGACTTAGACAAGGGCATTGTTGTGGGTGTGGAACTTGTACAGGTATAAAATAATATATGAACACAATAATTAAATTACATTTTTAATCAAACAAATTTGATCAAATGGTTCTTATCATTTTATTGTAATTTACAGTTTAAATTATATCATGTACATTCTTAATTACATAGTGGTATCCATGACCTTGATCTTGTTTATGTTAATTTGTTTCCACATATCTCCTGATTACTAGCTTGTCACAAGCTTATAGATTTGAATCCCGTTTGGAACAAGGTGTACGTAATATCATAAAGTTTGTCAGTGGCTTGTGCATGGTTTAAGGTTTTGCATAGATAGTAGTAATAAATTATCTGTTTTTTTATATAAATATATTTTGAATCTGTATTTACTTTGAAATTGGCTTTAACTAGTTTCAATGGATTTTACTGAAAACAGCCAAAGAGTGCAAGCATGCACTAAGGAATGAACAGTAATTAATGAACAGAAAGGAATATATCAGTTAAGAGATATGCTGTTGTACCAAGTGCAAGTACCTATTTCATTTTTGTTATTATTAAATTCAAACTGTAAAAATAAAATATTTGTTAAAAATGACACTCATTTAATTTTAAAGGTCATGGTTTTGCCTTATGCTAAAATAATAAACTATGCAAACAATATTAATGATAGATATTTTCAATATATTAATTAACTTCAGAAAAAGGTTGCAGTGTTTGACTCGTACAATACAATGCATATTAAATTCACATTGATTTGCACATTATGCTGAATGTCTGATGAAAACAGCATTCAGATTTGGACAGGTGTCTCACGCTGCATGATGAAAGAGTAAAACTTCTGGTAGCTAGCTGTACCACCACCATTATGTAGTCTTGATGAGAGGCCTGACAGGGTTATTACTACTCAAAATCTTCTTAGCAGGTTTAATCACTGGCAGCCATGAAAGCCACTGAGTTTCAGGTTTTGATCTAGAAAGGCAGTGTGGATCATCTGAACAACACATGATGGAATGATGACTTACTTCCTTGCCCAAGAAATGTCACCACCAAGTAAATTCTTTATATGCTGTATATCAATGTCTTCTGAAATAATAATTTGAAAATTAAGTTGAAATAAAATATGCTCTATGAATTTTTTTCTCAAATTAGGAAATAAAAACTTTTAGTATATAGTGTTAGTCGCCCAGTGTGATTTATCATTATTTTGTATCATATCAATAAAGTTAAATGATTGCAAATATAATCTGTACACATTTAAAACTATAACCATTTTATTTTCCAACACAAAAATGAAATAAAACAATATTTGTACAGGAATATATGTTGCTGTTTTTGCATGATTTATCAGTATCACCGTAGTATAATAGTTTGTGTAGGCCTCCAGAACATGGGTTCAATCCATGAAAGCATAAAATGACTGGAAAAAAAAAAGAGGTTTAACTTTTTGCTGTATTATTGACCCCAATAATATGCTGCCAAGCATAGATCATGAAAACAAACTAACATGAAAAATTACTCCTTTTACTTACTCATTTCCTTGTTCTGGATGCTCTCTGCATTATTGTCTATATGGGCAGTATGCAACTTTTAAAACATGGATCTCTAGACAAATTGGACTAAACCCTGGATGGTGTGTTATACATTGTATCCCCTGGCATTCATTGCAGATACTCATTCAGTACAGCACTGTAAAATTAAATTAGATATGCATGAAAATAGAAGTTGCAAGTAGATGCTTACAAATACCATAGAAAAAAAGATTTATATCATCGATTCGTACTGATAGTTTATTTTAAAAAATCAACTATTAACATACTTGAGAAATTTTTAACTTGCAACTTTCACTTCGCAATGTATAAATACGTCACTAACCATTAAATGCAATACACTTATACAGCCTTTATTACAGGTGAGGAAAAATCCAAATTGTAAACGAACAGGAGACTGTTGAACAATGCTGTAAATATCGTCGGATAAATTTTTTTTTGTAACGTACAGTCATAGACATTCAGAAAACAATTACCATGAACTGTCCGTCAATCTATCTTGTCCTTCTTCTTCGTCATCTTCGGTATTGGAAATATACAGTACATTAGGGTTCAAACTGGCAGTGGTACGGATTAATTTGGGTGCCGGCAACCGCTTCTACACCATTATCAGAATCTTCCGAGCTTGTTACCTCCCCGTCTTCGAATGGCGAAGACCCACATGGCAGTGACAATTCACTTTCTTCAGAATTGCATCTTTCGTGTTGAGTTTCTGAAGACGTTTCCATACTATGACGATAACAACTCGGTCTTTGTTTCCAAGTGTTCAAAATATAACGACAAGCTTTATTTTCACCGGAAGTGGTCCGCGGTTGTATTCGGTTATTATCGTAAACAGGCGCAATCGCGATATTCTATCGACTCCCATGCAGTTATTACTGAATATTTTATAATCAGATTTATTGCATTCGTATTTTGAAAGTGTATTCTCACTCATCAAGAAATGAAGTGAATAAATGTAGATACACTGTTATGGCACTTTAAGAATTTAAACAAGTCATAAGTCAGATATTTCGAAGGTGTGATCATTCATCCGAATATCATTAGGATTGTGGGGAGACAAGATTTATTTTCGTATACCTCATCATAGTTCTTTTTTTTTTCTTCTTCAAATAATACAAGAGATATGCACGTAGTTGGTACTTTCTTCTAGAATCAGAGACAACAAAATAAATGGCCAATACCTAATTCATGCAGACATGCACGTTCATGTGTCGTGTCATATTTCAGACAGGGATAGGGTCCATTTAATGTGATAAAATTTCATTTTGTAACGTCCTTTTGGTGGGACTATCATAGAATACATATTTTTTTAACATAATCATCCGTCTGCTTACTATTTCGCTGAATCGTTAAGTTGGTACTCGTTGGAGCGCCCAAAACATTCTTGGACTCCACCATCTGCCCAAAGGCGCTTCATGGCCCCTAGAAGTTCCTCTGAGAAAGGTTCTGTGTCCTCTAGTCGAGCAATAACATCTAACACCATTTTTGCATCAGCCTGAAAAAGAACGTAGAATGATTCAATTTAAAGAGAGATTATATACCAATCAGGTGAGCGAAACTTGTCAGGTTCAATCCACCAGAATGGAATATATATTTGCCATCTTGAATGCAAGAACAGCAACAAATTTAATTGCCTTCATTTTTTTTTTGGGTGCGTTTTTTATAATTAAAAATGTCGCTTTTCAGCATATTATAGGCTATATAAAGCCGCCATTATTTTGAGGAAGATCGATGGAAGAATCACTTATCCATGTGAAGCTACTGGCAAGCTTTCTCACATACCCATTGGAACTCTGTCAGACAGGTGAAATGGCACGTCTTTTTACTCCAATATACTTCAACAATCGTAAAATTATAAAAAGGTCCAATACATAATTGAATTTTCAATATAAAGACTCTTATAAAAACGACTTTTACCAACGCAACCTAAATAACTATCATATTCTATGGCTTTAGTGGTGACGCAACAAAAGCATGCCATGAAAAACTTTCATGAAGTCATTAGAGAAAATCATACACTAACATTTCTTACTGCTACTCAGTATATTGGAACAAAGAAGAAAAAAAAATACATCCATTTATGGCTTCCTCAATCTGCAGAATGAAAGGATGCTTGAAATAGATTTAACAAGTAATGGTTTTGAGAAGTTCACAGTTATTTTAATGTATGGAGAACCTTTAGTCAAACATATTGTCCTTTTACTCAGCAAACCCAAAACATAAGAAATGACGTCTTCTGTCCATTGAAAGCAAACACAACTATGTGTAGTAATGAAATCATATTAAAATTTGATATCAGTAACATAATATATTTTACTTGATTTATATTGCATTCTTTATATATATATATATATATATATATATATATATATATATATATATATATATATATATATTACTTCTTTAACTCATATATATAACTCGTTATGAAAGTATGGATATTTTTAGATAAACTGATACCCTTTACTTGACTCGTTTATTTTTCCGACGTTTATCTTTTTTAAAAAAATATTTTTAAGTAAATTATAATTTTAAATTCATAAACGCATGACACATATACCTATCGCAATCAAATCCATTTACATTACGGATATTTTGCAAGAATGATCAAGAAAGCTTTGTTAATTTATTTCAGACATGATTATTATGAAGGAAAGACGAAACGGAAACCCACAACAATATAGACATGTTCTACCACAAGCCAATAACAAGTGGTGAAATAACTTCATTTTAATTAAAATTTCTTCACAAATATCCAGACATCAACGATGTTTTGGCTATTTTATACTCGTTGTGATTATTGGAGTATACAATTGTGATTACTGGAGTATACAACAATTATGATTACTGGAGTATACAATTGCGATTATTGGAGTATACAATTGTGATTATTGGAGTATACAGTTATGATTATTGGAGTATACAATTGTGATTATTGGAGTATACAATTGTGATTATTGGAGTATACAATTATGATTATTGGAGTATACAATTGTGATTATTGGAGTATACAACTGTGATTATTGGAGTATACAATTGTGATTATTGGAGTATACAATTGTGATTATTGGAGTATACAATTATGATTATTGGAGTATACAATTGTGATTATTGGAGTATACAATTATGATTATTGGAGTATACAAAAAGACGCGCCCGAGATATATTTTAGTAAACTGTAAAGGCATGTACCTATAATCACTCGACCCCTATTCAATTAGGACTAATTAGATACCTTAAGAATACGTTTGGTCACAACCCAATGCCAATATGACCATTGATTCAGGAGAATTGACAATGTTTTCAGTATATTCATTTTGGCAGATACTTACATTTTGATAGTCGAAAAGATTCAGTGGTCCGAAAGTACATTAGTAGTGACAAATAAAAATATATTCAAAACATTGGCTGTTCGACCAGTGAACAAATTTTCAAAACCCGTCAGACCAAAGAATCGACATATCTTTAGCTACGATCCCGTAGGATTGTCCTCGATATTGCGAATAGAGTTACACGCTGTTCGATATGGCTGCTGTGGCGGCCATATTGGACGTCAAATCGGCACCATTTGAAACAGGACCAACTAGATAATGTATCAAGTCTTTAGGTGAAAACCTCATGTCTGTATAACCAGATTTTCAATATGGCCGTTGTGGCAAATATATGGCAATACTGAATGTCAAAGTAGAGTCATTTTCATTTCGGACCACTAGACATGATAAGAAATAAGCAAGCTTCATCTAAATCTCTTTGCCGGTATGATTTTCCTTTCAGGATGCGCACTGATAACAAGATTTGCAAGATGGCGGCAATGTTAATTATCAGATCGATATCATTTTCAGTTAGGACCAACTCGACATAATTAAAGGTCTTTCAGTGAATAAGTTATGTTGATTTGACCATCATCGAGAAAGCATAGAGATAACAGCAAATTTTCAAGATGCCGACTATAGCGACCATAGTACCTTAAAAGCAAAACAATTTTCATTCAGGATCAAATGGCATCTTATGAAGTCTTCTGGCAAAGACACAACAATAGTCACTCAAAGGAACTGGGATCTCTACTGGGTGTAAAGAATTTTAAGAAACTCAAGACAACACCATTTCTTACTTTTAGTTGTCGAGTATTCAAACCATCTTCATCCATAATAAGAGTTTCAAACTAGCTGCTGTGATACATATGTATGATGTCAGCGTGGAACCAGGAAATACAGGACAAAGTAGACATCACTAGAAGTCATAATGATCATCAAATAAGGGAAGTACTGATAACAAGACGTTAATATGACTTTCTATTCAAGTAAAGTTGCGATAACAAAATCTTCAAGATGACTGCCATCGCGGTCATATTGGATGTTAGAACGGTACTATTCGCATTCAGGACAAATTATACGTCATAAGACGTCTGTTAGTGAAATCCTATACCAATATAACCATTTCTGTAGGAGTAGTAATAACAAGATTTTCAATATGACCGACGTGGCGGTCATATTGACTATTAGATTGATACGATTTTCAGTTTGGACAAACTAGACACCGTAAGAGGTATTTTAGTAAAACCACATGTTAATATGGCCGTCCATGAAGGAGTAAGGATAACAAAACTTTCATGATGGCAAGCTACAGTGGTCATATTGATTTTCGTAGAGCGCCATTTAAATACAGGACCAGCTAGACCATGTGATTTATTTATATATTTGTTTATATGTAAAGTTTCAAGATAATCCCTTAAGTAGTTTAGTAGTAGCGATAATAAATATGTGCTAACGCATGGAGAGATTGATGGACAACAGGCCATCACATAATATCTTCTGGTACATGACCAGTAGAGCTATATATAAAAAATTTTTTTTTAAAAATAACGGAAACATGTCATAATGACTTTTGTTCAGGGTTATAGATTTTAAAAATGGCTACCAAGAGGCCATATTGGACGTCTCGTCGACACTCTTTTCATTTAGGACTAATTATATATCATAAGGAGTCTTTATGTGAAAATTCCGTGTTGACATGACAATCCATTTTGAAAGAGTAGCGATTAAAGAAAAATATGACTAATGCGAGGCCCATACTGAACATATGAACATTATAAAGGTCCAAGAAGACCTTGAGATGGCATGACAGTCCTTCAAGCAGTTTAAGTGGAGCAGCGATACCAAAAACTTGTGCCAACTGGCGCATGGACGTTGGACGACGGAAAACAGGCTCCGCCATAGGCTCTTTTGGTTTATTATTAGTAGAGCTAAAATTAGTGACATATGTGTCCGCAGTTGTTTGTTTTTTTTTTCTTCTTTCCTCCTGGTGGCCAGAATCGCATCTTTACGTATTACAAATGTAAATTAAAACTGATCAAACGTCTGAATCTATCTGTCTTCCTTATCGAACTTTGATGAAGTAGATTTATTTGATTTTTTCTGTAGCACTCCATGTAAATTATTGTATATAAACAGTGCCTCGTCAGTGATTTTGGATTGGCTTCCTGTAGTTTTTAAAGATGTTTTTCACACACGTCACTTAAAATTGGAAGAAAACGTTTACATGGCATTTGTTCAGTAATCTTTGCTTTAAAAAAATAGGCAGCTGCATAATGATTCAAATCTACTTCAAACATAAATTATAATGAAGGAATAAATATGTTGCGAAAATCGATGTCGTTCCTTTCTGTCGGTTTTAATTTAGATCATCTCAAATATAATCTGGACGTTAACTAACAAAACGCACATAAATCCTATTCCAATTTACATTATTTACAAGAATACTGAAGCTAATGTAGATTAAACAGAAACGGACAAACAGCTCTTAAAGTACATAACAGCTATGGAACTATGATGCCACTGCCAATGTGAGGAAGAAAAAATAATTCTCATTGGTGTACTTGCAAACTTTCCGCGATAACCGCGTTGTACTTCTGATGCTCAATATACTTGCTAAACATCGCTATGCCATTCCGCCAAATCTATAAATAACTCCATAAATTAGATGTGTTTTATGATTCGCCTTGAGTAAAACACATATCTTGCATTAAGCAGCAGAGAGGGTGAACCTCACAACTTTCCGAGCGTCGATTCGGAAATCTGAGGCTTCTGCCAAATAGTAAAAAAAATGGCGTCTATTCGATAAAATAAGATTTCCTTATATACGCCAACGTCGTTGTCATCCACCCTCTCTGCTGCTGCAAATGTTTCATTTGTGGTTAACAAAAAATAATAAATGATTTCAACCAAATATTTGATCGAGTCTTTAGGACGAAAATCATTTATGATGAAAGTCCTTAGGACTTTACAAACAAACTAATCGCTAACACCTCTTCTTGTAAATCAATCAGATTATTTGACTGGTCGGTGAGTTTGAAATTAATTCTCGTTAACGAATTATTATGGCATCGCATATAGACAGGATTAATTGGGTTTTCAATTATTAAAAACCCTGGAGGAGCTGTTGGTGCAAATGAATAAAGAATATATCCCTGCTGAGCTTGATTTGATTGCTCTAGATTAATTTGATAGCTTCCTTCAATTGCATCACATACTAAATTGAGCGCAATCACCGTTGAAATATTCACATTATGAGGGGCAATATGCCTACCGCCACCATCTGGATCATTATTATACCTGAAGAGGACAGCTGAATCTGATTTTTGTAGCGCTTTGATATCGGTTTTAACAATTCTTGCTAGTTCATCAGCGTTGTATTTGGGAAACTTGAAATTACGCAGATTGTCCTCTGTGATATTGTAATCGGTTAAGAATCGTTGTTTATTGTCGCTGTTGTCATTAATTATTGTTTGAATAATTAGTTCATAGATATATTTCATGTCCGATATAAGCTGATTTATTATTTCAACGTGTTTTTGCGATTTTGTTTTCCGTAGTTGTTCTAGTTGTGTGTCATATAATTGTTTAATCTCATTAAAATAACCACGGACGTCAGTTAGCGTAAATGAAATAGTAACAGATGAGTCGGTTGTTCTTTTAATGATAAAATCCCATTGCAATGTGTCTTTGTTGGTAAATATAAATCTATCGGCGATTCTTCCTTTTCTTATATCAGATAAATTATCTCGATAACTGGGATTGATTTCATGATATGATTGTATGTCCGTGGTTAAGTCGGTGGCGGATTTTTCCGGTGGTTTTTCAGGCCATCCTAACACTGTTCTTAACGAGCTGTTATATATATCTACAATGTATCCCTCTGTGCTTATTTCGATCGACGACGAGAGCGTCGGTTGATGAAGATTAATAGCTATTTTTGATTCTTTTCCAGTGATTGATTTTATTCTACGCTGAATTTCAGCATTGATTTGCTTAATTTGGTACGACCCAGTTGGTAACGAAACTGTTTCCCACTCTGGAGTACCATCGGGTTTATTCTTATACGAGAACACCAGTGTGTTATTGGGTTGCTGATCACTAAATGCAACCGATCTGATATTAGGCCAACTGTGATACACTCGTAGTTTTGCTAGCGCTATCTCCTTCACTGGGACCGGAGAGGGGAAATTCACACTGAATTCTGGATTCGTTGATGTTATTGATATCATACTCGTTTGTACTGGGTTCGTGTTCTCCACTATTCGTTGAAGTAATTCCATCGGTGTCGTCATCGTTGCTATACTCATGATTTATTTCTAATTTTGGTATCGAGGAATCATAAATACTGACCATCACTGAGAACTCACAATCTGGTAATGTTGATATTATTGAGATCATTTTTTGTTTTTTTGGGTTCGTGTTTTCTGATTCCATCGGTGTTGTCATTGTTATTATATTCATGTTGTCGCTCTAATTTCGATATCGCGGAATCAAAAATACTGACCATCGCTGAGAATTCACTATCTGATATAATCGTATTATCGAGTGACGACGATATCATCAATGATAATTGCGAGTATGCGGTTGATGCAATATGAAATTGAAGTAAGTAATTCTGCAGTTTACTCTGGCTGCATGATGATATCTTTTTTGCTATCCCGGTTAATATACCCCCGATTGTAGCCACCGCAGAAATGCAAATTGGAACTACGACCGGGGCAATCATTGTAACCGATGCAAGTATTATTCCGGCACCAGTGAGAACGCTTGACACCGAGTACATAGTAACATCAATTGCGGTGATTCTTCGTCGGTATTTTTTCATTTTTTTTTGATACTCCTCAGTGAGGGTTTTGAGTCTATTTTGAAATTCTCTGACCTGATCATAGCGACATTGCGTCGATGACAAAGTCATTGTTGTTATTTTAAACCCGCTAGTGTTTTTAATTATTTGCCATCGTTAGCGGGAATTGCTAGTACTTCAGTCGGAAAAATGAGCTACGAGTTCTAAACACCAGGCTATTTTTGATCTAATGGTGGAGCTATCAACCGCGACGACATTAAAGTTTTTTTTGCGACCATCCATAATTAACGTGGCGGTGCCACCAGAGTAGGTTTTACCGTCCGCGATCATATTAAATTGATCGATAGAGATCCACGTTAGCCTGTAGATACCATCGACCCATGTTGGCTTGTAGTCAGGGCCCGCTATGCCGGGGAGACCCAAGATACCGATGGATAATGTAGTATAACCGTCTCTTATCCAATCCATGGTTCCATGATTAACCGTATACACGATATTTTTAACGCCCGTGTAGTGATGTGGAATCTTTACCTTTTCAGATATTCTTTTCAGGTTAAAAAGATCGTCGAAAATATCGAGATAATTTACCCTGATTTTGGTAGGATCTATTGTTTTTCCACTCTCCTCCCTGTTAGAGAAGAATAATGAAACCAGAAGGTCTTCAACTTTAAGCTCTGCTTGGGTTTTAATATGGTTGTCGATGTTAGAAAATTTCGTCGTGATATCTTGGAGGCTACTGCCCTCAAAGAACTTATTAACAATATCGCTGGTGTGCTTTTGTTTGTCAATAGCGCTTTTAATTTCCGCGAGAGTCATGCCTGTCAACGATGTGGTTTCAGACACAGGTGTTCTCCCTAAAAATTTATCCACGATGGTATTAAGTGTTGTTTGTCTCACCATAAACATATTAATATCTTTGAGAGTCATTGTAGATGTAACCGGGACACCAAAGAAATTATTAGCGATGTAGGCATTGTGAGTGTGCTTGCCGATAAACTCACTGATTTCAGCGAGAGTCGAGTCTGCCACAGGTGGGGATCCAAAGAATCTACCAACAATGTCATTAGTGGGTTTTTGATCTTCTATTAGTTTAGAAATCTCGAGATAATTTGCCTTGATTTCATTTTCATTCATCATCCTTCCCGCGTCCTTGTTAGCGAAGAATAGCGATAGATAGTTTTTAATTTCAGCGAGAGTCATGCCAACCACAAGCGGGGTTCCAAAAAATTTATGTACGACATTTTTGCGAAAACTATTATAACCTCGTATATAATCATCCAGCTCACGGCCGTGGGCGGCAATCTTGTTGTCATGGGTGGTAATCATGTTGTCATGGGTGGTAATCATGTTGTCGTGGGCGGCGATCTTGTTGTCGTGGGTAGCAATCGCGTCGGTGATCGTAGACACAAGTGCGCCTGGTTTAAGTTGTCCATCGTTGGAATACAGTGCAATAGAGTTTTCAGCGGCAGCGCGATGCCGTATCAAAATGTCATTCACGGATATATTACTGCTTTTCAATTTACCCTGGCGATCTTGAAATACAACTATTTCGTTCGGGTCAACACTTGTTAAATTTAACGTCTCAGCGATTTCATCTTCTATTATTTTTTTTACATCCTCGATAGAACCCGCAGATGTTTCCTCGGTGGGTTCCAACATTGACAGAGGTTGTCCCCAAATATCGATCATTATTGTTAGCGTAACTTGTGTTTTCAATTTATTGATCCTTGTAATTTCCCACTCGTGTATTCGTTTACAATAATATGAGGTGGTTTCCACGGAGATCCAAAGGATTTTAATGAAATCTCCGCGAGGACATTTAATACTTCACGGCCGCATATCGGTGGATCATTTAATTGTTGTGTTGGCAGCGTGGAATAAAAAATCGGAAACCCTTTGAGTTTCATCGAGGAATTTATATACCGCATAAACTCGCTTGGCGGAGCTAACCCATATGAATCGAAATAGACAATCCCACGTGGATCAATCGCGTATGCAACCCAGTGAGTTCCCGATCCGCTGCTGTTATCAAGATTGATGATACCGGTTTCAACGTTATTTGGTTTTCTCGGTAATTGATCTCTCATAAAAACCCCTCTGAAGTTTTTTATCGCTAGTTTTTTAGCAGCATCAATTAAATCAAAATTGGACATAGGAACCATAGGTCCCTCAACTATAGGTTCCTCAACAATTGGGCCGGAAATCGAAGATTTCTGAATTAATAAACCGTTCCTGGTATTTTTCTTAGACCCGATCCGTTCACGGATTTGCCGCTGTACCATGAATACGGGGTTCCTGGTAGGTACAACCCCTTTCCCTTTTTTTTATACCCGGATCCACTTGTGGATCTACCGCGAGCGGATCCACCAGTTGCCTTTTTCAACGCCATCCCTGCTGCGGTCCCAACGGCTCCCAACGCTGCCGCCTTCGCCACCGCTGGGGCAGCAGCTGCAATCAATGCTGGTATTGCGGCTAACAATGGAAATATACCACCTGATTTTATCATGTTCGCGACTGCAGCTTTCGAAAATTCTATTTGAACTCCTCGCTTATTTTTCATTGCATCATTGAAATGTTTTATTTGACGATCCGTTAATGATATTTTATGTGTACCTCCGGACATCTGCGCTGGTTTTAACGTTATTGTTGTTCCACATTCCTTAGCGGATTTTGATTTTAATTTCTTGACCTGACCATCAGTCAGCTTGACACTAACAACACTATATGGCATTTTATTGTAAAACACATTTATTCTTTCAATTGATCTAATTGGGGAAATCCTATGGAAACTTTTCAAGTTTCATTTATAGATTTTCCACTGGTGCATCAACAAGTCTCATTCGTCCGCCAGCCCCTTCTAACAACATTGATTTGTCGCTGAGAATAACAGCAACCGCTCTATAATCAACACCACCAGGATCTATACGAGCCCTAAAATGTATATCAACAACGGATTGCCTTGTTAAATCAAGATGTTCCAGTGAAAAGTAATAAATTGGATACAAGTTCTTAAAATCGAGCTGAGATATTTGCAAACCAGTATCAACATTTTGATCACGGGCCATAAATGACAGCATCCGATGATACACACGTGCTATTTGGTTGTTTCCGTAATTAAGCTGTATATCCTCAGATGGTTCTTGTTGTCCGTTTATTCTCAGTGAAACCTCACTTACCCCTAACCGATCAAATATCATATGACTGCGTTCTTGGGAACCTAATCGATTCCGATTCTGCAGCGCTATAAATATATGACGTGGAGCTGAAACGCCTTGTTTTGATGCCAGGTGCCATGTAAATGTACCATTAACATTATCCTCTTTAGCATCAGTCGTTGTTGTTAGCCAACTTAGCAATGATTTACCACCGGTTTCCATAAACGAAAGTAGCCGCTCTTCCGTGGTAATTGATGGAGTCATTACTGGCATCCATAATACTATTTTACTCAAAACAACTTTACCTTCATTGGCACCAGTACGCCAAATTGCATCATTGTCATTGCCTTTTCGCACTAATGCGATTGTGTGTTTGGCTCCATAGATGACTTTTCTGACATTTCTGCAGAATCCAAATATGTGATGGAGTGGAATCGCACATGAAAACTTTTTCTCTTGTCCTTCCAATGCTAATTTTCGTGTTGCAAATCCTAAATTGAAATTACCATTAACACCTCCGAGAATATCAAACGCAGTTCCGGGTCTAGCTCGACGTTCTGGATTAATTGCTTCTCGTTGATTATCAACTGAAGTGTCTTGCGGTGTTAACACTTTAATGTATTGAAGGTGGTCAGCGTTATCAGAGGTATCCTTTGCAAACATCATAGATGGACCAGCCGATCTTGTATAATCATCGGAGTATCTTGCTAGTCCGATTATTGTTGTTGCAACATCAACCTCGCGGTCTATTGATTCAATTTCTTTTCCATCAATGAGATATCTTGCACTTTCAAATAACGCCATTATACCGTTGTTGACGAAACCAACTCGGATATTTGAATCATTTGCATATGGGGTATCAGCTGCATCATTTGTTACAAGTTTTCCTTCTACTTCAATAAATGCTTCACATGGTAAAAAGTATTTACTGGTATCTTGAACTTGAAGTTCAATTCGCGATCGTAGGTCGGGTTGTATTGCATGATAGGAATAGTATTGATAATCGCGGACGGAATCATCCTTGCGCATTGGGGCTTCCATATCTAACGCGGGATCAGCTGTTCGTTTAAACATTTATAACATTACTAGCGTTTTCAATTGTGAAACTCGAAGAGTTTAACGCTAGCATTTTCATCTTTGTAATCATCGTCGTTGAAAATTCCTCGAATTTCTTTTTTGTTTCAAACCACTTCCTGCTATCGCGTTCATGATAGCGCTATCTGTTACCGGTGGTGACGAAGTCAATTGCGCTAGTTTTTCTTCCACTGCGTTATTTATTGCTTTGCTGATTTTTGCAGGCATCACTGTAGTTGATGGCAGCACTGGTGGTTTCACCACTGACGAAGTCATCGATGACGAAGTCATTCGTGGTTTCTTTCGCACCAATGATGCTATTTTATCTTTCGCGGCAGAAAATGCCTTTCCTGCAAGATTTCCAACGAAATTGATTCCCTTATCACGAATGATATCAATGGCTTTCATTGATAATTGTTTAGCTAACGGCGCCACCTTGGGAGCCATTCTTGTAAATAACCCCGCAATGGTATTGCCGAAACCATCTCCGTACCACGCGCGATAAACAGGCAATCGTGAGTTCACCACGTAGACACTTACGGGTTTATCATGGTTATAGTGTATAATCATCTTGTTATAAAACTAGTAGTTTTTCAATTAGTGGTCAATCGCTTACATCCATAAGATTTTCATCGTTGTGATTTTCAACTAATTCAGCAATAAGTTCTCGATATACATTAATGTCCATGATACCACCAGCAAATAATCGTCTACAGATATCAGCGGCCTCGTTAATTATCTCGACGGAGTTATTTCCGGCTCGTTTCCCTCCGATGAGAACCTCTAACCGTGATATATCACTGAGAATGTTACCAGGACATGTCACGGTAGAGTCAAATACATCCTTTGGATTTTTAATCGAATATCCCTTTCCGCTTGTTTTCTCAGTTGTACCAGTTTCATCATACTCTTCAATTCCCCTTCTAAATTCTTTATATCCCAATTCTCTTTTATTTAAACGGCCAACCCCCTTATTCGTTTTATACAACCAATCAGCCCATTCATCTCGGCTTATTCTACTGTTTTTATACTCGTCTTTTAAAAAGTCTTTTCTGGAATGAAAGCTTTGGGCGGCAAAATTTCCAAAAATCTTATAATGTTCGGATTTTATTAATTCAGGTCGTTTGATTTCTGCTATAGCTCCTTCGGTGAGTTTGTCTATAAAGGAAACACCTCTTGGGGTGACGACATCAACAGGTTGTGGTTCAGGAGTGGAAACTCTTTGAGTTTCATCATCAATATCAGCTAGTTGTTCATAGTCGCGCTGAGTTTTTATATCACTGGATAACTGTTGTATCCCTGCGCGTGTTTGTCCGGTCTCTGCTGCTATCTTTTCAAGCACACCAAGAACAGGCACTTCTCGTCGCTTGCCTTCCTTAGGAATATCTCCGTATATTGCTCGTTCAGTTGCTGTTTTCACATCTTTGGTCGCACTTGTTATCGGAGTAAACAGTTGTTCACTTGACACAGAAAAGTCAGTCTGCGCTTGTTGTCGTTGTTGAAGTTTCTCGCGAAGTCTGTCTCGAACCGGTATAAACTTTTTAATTGCTGCTAGCCGCTCTCGGGCTAATTTAGTTGTAAGCGATTCACCAACCATATATTGTTTGTGAACTAAATTTTCAAATGTGAAATCCGGAGGGTTTCCATCATAATTAAAAGCTTAGTTATTAAATAACTTAGTTATTAAATAATGTACCATCAAGCTAACGTATTCATCTTCGACAGGGTTAAACTGTACGACGCTATCCGCGAGTGTTTCAGAAATAACATCGCTGGGGATTTCAGAATTGTAATATCTGAGAATGGCGATGAACGATTTGTGTTAACGACGCGACAACAAGAACAATTACGTGAAAATGGAGGCGTCGCGGTGATTACTTGCTACTACGACCAGATCATCCATTATGCACATAACTGCATGAGCAAGTCCAGACTGATGAGTATCCTTTCAGGAGAAAATCCTATGTAACAAGTGTTACAAAAAACGCTAAAAAAAAAATAAATAAATTATTTAAATTATTTACGAAAGCCTATATTATTTTTTAGTAACACTCACGTGGTTAAGATACGGGTCGCTCCTCGTTTAACATTTTTCTAAGATCACGAACTTTAGAACCAATTTCAGCTCGTTTTTGATATTCTTGGCCGAGCTTTTGACGTATTGCTTCAACGGTGCTAAATAGCGTTATAAATAAATTAATGTCGTTACCGTACAAACAACCATTAATGGATTTTTGAATTCCTTTCACGAGCCTGTACATCCTAGGTAAAACATAACGACCCTTACTAGACAGATATTCAATATCTTCATATTCCGAGGTAATCTTGTCAACGTCGAGACTTTCAGATAATAATACCCCTTTATTATTTAAATTTGAGATTTCAGCAATTATAGCATTTACATCATTGATATCCATTATTTATATTTTTATATAAATAAATTTATTTATAAATATAGTATACTGTATCTCTAATTAATAAAAAAAAAACATATATGACAACACATCTTTGGAACTCCTTGGGTGCCTTCGCATCCAAGTAAGCCCAAGGGGGGCCCCGAAACATACATCTCCGGAAGGGAGGCCTAAGGTGGCAAACGCCATCTTAGACCGCCCAGAAGATATGCTTGGGGGGGACGTCACAACATGGACGGCACAATGCCATATATTTCCGCTCGAGTGTTGCGGCAAATTTTAGGCATAACATATACTTAATTAACTTAATTAAGGATGGATTATAATTCAATGGAACGATGATGGTATGATGTGGGCGTGGTAAACCAAACCAACATGGCAACCCATGAAATCGAATTCATGGTTGCATGAGTTGGAAAAAAACACCAACCCACGCTACCGAGAATGCGATAGCATGGGTTGCCATGTTGGTTTGGCTGAGGGGGACCGCCCCATCCCCCCAATTAATAGAAAAAAACATCTTCCGTTTCGCCATCAAATAATGTATCTGCTATGGGGACCGAACACGTAGTTGATGGATCTATGTTTACAAGACAAACACGATACCATTACACCACGGACTAGTCATACAGAATAGAGATTTTTTAATATATATATATATATATATATATATATATATATATATATATATATATATATATATATATATATATATATATATATCTGATATACTTAACAATAAGAGATTTTTAAAATAGACAATTTTACTGTATCCATCGTATTTAGGAATATAAAATACTAAGTACACAAAAAAAAATTAATTTAACTGTTTGTAAATATCAATCACGCATGCCTGCGTCAGTGAAATACCGATCATACAGGGTGGGAAACAGAAGTGTGTACTGAAGGTCACATGAATACCGATCAATATAGAGGAGAGGGAAGACATGTATATTTAACAATAAGAGATTTTTAAAATAGACAATTTTATGCTGCAACAATGAGAAATATTTTAAACAAAATAATACAGTTGTTTAATAAAACAGCGTTTTTATACTCTGTTATAATTCTCTAGATAAAATACATTCACATACAAGGAATTTTAACCACGCCCACATACTTCAATGAATAGGAAACACTCGCGTTCCGGCTGAGCGAACATAGGTAATGCGTTAATTATAAAGAATTTCTGTACTGAAAGAACGAGTTAGCTGTCTGCTTTACTGCTAGTCCACCCACCCCACACATGAGATATGTAGATAAATAAAACTAATAATGCAGTTTTAGCCCACAAGTGACAATAAAAAGTTTTATTCTCTATCGAAAACTCATGCATTATATCTCCATTACAGTCACGTGGGCGCGCCTAGTCAAGTACAGGTAATATAGCAGGCGACAAATTCCTTTGACGTCATAATACAAGGGAACTTAGTAGGTAGAGTGTGAATTGTAGTGCGGATTTATCCATAAAGGATTTATCTCCCTTAAATAGTTTCAGTGTATACGAACTTTATTTTATGACCATTTTTTTTAGACAGAGATGTTTTAATGATTTTTTCAGCAACAAATCGAATTGAAGTACTACAAATATCGAAATATTTTCCAGCCGCATTTATCGACTGAAAGCTTCTCTCTTCATTATTTTCTAAATCAAACGATTTCACACCCTTGGGATGTTTTGCGTGCTTACCAGCGTTGCTTTTTAAAAGGTTATCGCGCTGCGAGACGGCTTGAAGATTCCCAAGACAATTATCAGTCTTCACGCCATTTATGTGATCAATCACAAGACCGTCTTCGATTAATCCGTAAAATGCTTCATAGATGGCTCTGTGACAGAGATACTTTTTCCTCCCAGCTGAAAACATCAAATATCCCATATTATTCAGATACCCAACAGGTTCTTTGAGTCTGCGGTGTCTGACAACACCATCACTAGAGGCTTCGTAATTAGCAAGCACTGGGTGAGGTCTGAAATCTTGGCTCATTTGTATAATAATACTACTTGTCTAATTTATTATCTGCTTTAATTATAAATCTCTGGATATAATCTTGAGGGGTTTTTATTACTTTGTCCTTGATTTTATCAAGGATGACGGAGTCAATGATTCGTTTGTCATAGTAGCGTTTTAGTTCCCTGTATCGTTTACCCCCACAAGCAAGGCATAATTGCGATTTTCCTCTAACACCCACCCCACATTGGAGGCATGGGAGAGGGCCTTTTGAACCGTTTCTCACGCTTTGCATATGATACCCACAGAATTCGCTTCTGCATGATTTGTTACACGGGGTTGTAGATCCAATCATTAGCCACTTGCAGTGATTCATTATACTATATTTTTCTATTTAAATACTTGTTTTAATTATAACATGGAGGAGTTCAAGAGATTATCGAAAATTAAGTCCTGGAAAAATACTAAATTCAATCTTGATAGGGAGTTCCAAAGATTATCGAAAATCAAACCTTGGAGAAATACTAAATTCAATCTTGATAGGGAGTTCCAAAGATTATCGAAAATCAAACCTTGGAGAAATACTAAATTCATCTTGATAGGGAGTTCCAAAGATTATCGAAAATCAAACCTTGGAGAAATACTAAATTCAATCTTGATAGAGTCTCTGATACACCAAAACGTCTAATCGGTGATAGAACTATACTCGGTAAAATCAGGGAGTGTTTTAATGAATTCTACCGAGACGGTGCAGCATACTGTTGGTCGACATTTCGAATTATTGATGAAGATGTCAATGTACCCATCATCGATGCTACTATGAACGATAAAAGAGCAGCTGAGATAATTTCACACCTTGGCGAGAAATCCAAAGGATTTCAAGCAAAGCAATTTCCATCCAAAGGGGAAATTCAAAGATGGAAATCCAAAGGTGGAAATCCAAAGGATTTCAAGCAAAGCAATTCCAATCAGAAGTATTTTTTCAGAATAAAATTCATTATCGAAGTCGAAGGCAAATGGATTATTAAGGATAAATTTGAACCAATCCTCAAGGATAAAAAAACTGTCATTGTAAGTAGAGATTCCAAACCAGGAATTCTAACTGGAATTGACAAACCATACTACGAGAGATCTTATCCCGTAACAGCAATCGTTTATGGGATATATCCGTTAAATGATAAACCCGATATTGCAAAACTAGCTCCTATGAAATATTCACCATTGACTTCGTCAAGGCTCAATTGTGTAGCAACACGGGTAATGGAACACTTCACAAATGCATCCCGAGGAAATAAACTAACTGATCTGCGACGTAGGAAAATAACAGAATGGGAACTGACAGTGAAACAGCACGGTGCAAAGATTTCTGATATAGCTAAATTAGAGACATTATTAAAATTCCCAATATCAGTAACGACAATAACCGGGGAAGTATTACACGAACCGAAATATAGATTACAAGGAGCGCCAATACAAATTATTGATCATAACGAACACGCGTGGACACCTGCGGTAACAATATTTCCACGAGAACGAATCGTGAGATATATCCCCCCGGAATTTTCCGGGGATGTTTTCTATGAAGAGAAATTATTTGATGCTCTTCATGCGTTGTGTAAAGATGATCCTGTGTCAGTGTGGTTACTTAGTAGTGCTGGTTCCGAATCAGGATTTGATCAATTTGTAAGACCAAATGGTGAATTATATCGCGTTGAAGAATTAGATAACAGAATGAGAAAAATCGCTAATGATTTTTCACCGGAGAGTTTCCATGAAAAACTACTCACGGATAGTTTTACTATTTCTTCAGTGGTAGCTCACTTCGCAAGAGAAAAAAAACTCCTGGCGTCCAACACGAAGTGATTTTCTCGAGGACGTTAAATTGAGTTGCATCGAATTTGGTCATGGAGGACTGTGGAATACAAAATACCATCGTGACGGTATGATTTCAATTGATATATCCGCGTGTTATCCTGGAAGTTTTCTCGGGTATGGAGAATGTAGTAACTATTTTAAACGATTTGGACACCCCACGCATGAAATGACTCGTGTTGCGATTAATGGACCATTACCTGATTTTGATTTAACCGGATTCGCTCGTGTGATATCATTTGAACTCGCTACAGGGTTACATCCGTGTAGTTATGTTTGGCTCGGTAGACACCTATCTGAAAAGGCCTGGATGCCAATAGTGTTACTACGATATATGATTGATTGTGGCATGCTGATATCGTTGATTGTTTCCGAAGCTATTATATGCTATCGAGCTCAGAAAGAAGTTTGGCTACCACAACCCGATCTAGATCGTATAATCAGCGAACTACGAAAACAGTGTCCAGATTTCAATGAAGAAGAAATCATAAATTGGTCTAAGAAGTTATTTGAAAGTAAAAAAGAACAAGCAAAGGATTTTGGACGAAAAATAATCGGTAAATTTACCCAGGGTGGAAGATACGACAATGCAAAATTTTCCTCGCGGTTGATCATAGACGTCGCTGAATACGATTTTCTTGTAACGGATTTAACGAAACAGGGAAAACTTGTATCCCGTAAGGATGCTTTTCTATCCAATGGTGAGAAATTGGGTACGGTTGTTACCTACTGTGATGGATATAATTCCCAGTACACACATTTGAGAAGTTCAATGCTAGCCTATGCTTGCATTAATCTATTTTCGATGATAAATAGATTTCCTAATACCGCGGTTAGAGTGGCCACTGATTCGATGTATATACACAATAAGTACAAATCAGCTGTAGCGGCATTCACAGATCCGGAGGAAGCGTGGGGGCGTTGGCGATTTAAAAAGGAGATGCTACATGAGTATTGTGAATCCGCAGACGTTGCCATGGATGAAAAGTACTTAAAATGTGATGAGATTCAATCAGAATTTTCTAATGCACCACCGGTATCTGATCCAATATGTAGATACAAGACAGTTTATTTAAACGGTTGTGGTGGGTCAGGAAAGACAACTCGTGCAATTGAATTATATCGTGGTGGTGGAAATACTTGTATTTCTACTAACATGATTGTGTTAACACCGACTCACAGACTCGCCAGAGAGATGATACAGCGAGGGGTAAATGCCTGTACTTATCATAGTTTTTTTCGATGGAAAGGTGACAAATGGACTCCTGAGCGTATGGGTGATAAATTCATTCCTGAAATCATAATTTGGGATGAAATATGCACAGTGTCATTAGATGTATTACAAACATTTCTTGAGTGGTTGTTAAACAAAAACACAAAAGTCGTCATGTGCGGTGATCACGGCCAACCACCACCATTTGTCGGTGGATCTCCACATGAATGGCTAAAGGGTTCTGTAGACTATTATGAAGAAATTAATACCGACCATAGATCACTTGATGAACAATTACGCGAGTTCAAAGCACTGCTTAGATTACAACCGGATAAAATCCAATGCGAAATAGCGCGTGAAATAATTTCAGAAACTCCTATGAATGATTTCTGGGAAACGTGGAGACCAAATGATTTGATAGTAGCAAAAAGAAAAATAGTCAGAGACACACTTCAGATGAAGTTATTTGAATTGCATAAAGAAAAATTTGCAACGCTTCCAGTACCGTTGTGTTATAGGCCTTCGGATACACGAAAGCAGAATATAGAAGTTGATATTCCAAGCCTGACAAAGTCAGGAAGTGAAAAGCAGATTCTCGTGTTAAATGATATTGTGCTGGTTGATATCAATGTCGTTGAAGATGCATTGCGTGCTAATAAATCCCCATGGACGCTAGGATACGCAGCAACAATACACTCTTCACAGGGATTGACTATATCGGATACAATTGTTTGGATGGTAGATAATCGCATCGAATGGTCGAATTTAGTCTATCTCGCAGTATCCAGAGTACGAAGAATAAATCAGCTTCGAAGAATTGTTGTTGGCGAAGCCAGTGGCGATGATGAAATCATTGGTGATGATAATGACACAACAATAAGTGATATTGATGTTAGCATCATTAATAAAAAACTCTCCGGTTACAAACAACAGGATAAAAAAAAACAACGAGAATTTGATATTGATGCTAAATTAATAATCACTTTGAAAAAACAACAGAATAATCACTGCGCGAGTTGCAATTGTATAATGCGTTGGCAGTATTCGGATAAGGATCCTCGCCAATTCACCGTAGACAGAAAAAATAACAATCTCGGTCATGTCAGAAATAATGTGATGTTGACTTGTCTTGAGTGCAATAGACGCCGGGGTGCCAGCACCCAGGGTGCTAGTTAAGACCATGCGGTGGCAATTGAGTATCCTCGGGAATCACTTGCAGTTGTTGTCGAGTAAATCCTCGCTGAGGAGCAGTTGAATCCAGTTTATAGATTGCTGGTCTACCAGTTGATCGTGTTATACTAGATATCTTATGCGTAGTGACGCTCCAAATAGGATCAGTAGCCCTTTTTCTACCCCCTTCAAGCTCTCCTGGTTCGTATAAGTACCTCACAATGACACTACTACCAAGAATTGGTTGGGAAACGCTAGCGTTTCTAGGGAAATCTTTTTGTGGTTGTACGGGTATTGACTTCTTTTTAATCGCGTTGATAGGTTTCATGTTGATTGTTCTAGTAATCTCGTTATTCAGTGCAGTAATCACAGATGGTAATCTTTTAACCCATTCACTGGATCGCTTTTCTTGAATGAATTCTTTTGCGTATTGATATCCAAATAACCGCTCAGCAATCGTCCGATTAAATCGTTCGACAATGGCCTGATCGCGATGTAGCGCAGTATGCCCTCGTCGTATGGTGACATTATGATTTTTCATTGTAGATAGAACCGCACCCTGAAATTCCTTGCCAGGATCAACCTGCAATAGATTCGGCCAGTGCAGAGGACCTCGTCGATAAATCCTTTCAAATGCAGAAGCAACTTCAGTGGCTGATTTTGTTTTTAACGGTTCTGCTTCTTTGTAACGACTTGCAATATCAACTACGGTTAACGCGTATTTGTAACCACGATCATGTGGCAGAAATAATATATCAGCCTGATGAACTTCATTAGGAGCGGTCACATCAAAATGCGAGAATTGAATTTGTTTAGGTGGTGGTAGATAAATTTGCCATAGTGCCTGTTTGGATAACCAATCCGCCGCTGTAGTTTTTTTCACTTTTGCAGCGCTAGCGAGTTTATGGACTGCTGATTTACCCCTCCAGTATCCTCTTGGGGAATAATAAATTGATTCCATATTAAAATGCTAACATTTTCAATTACCAGCACCCATCATCAATTTGCCTTTCATAGCTGATTTTACCAACCACGAAGCCAACTTTTCTTTAAAAGATTTATCAGGAATAGCATTTAACGCATGAATTAATTTCACATCCGCGAGATGCCTGTGTTGCAGGTTGCTGCTTTTATAAGCAACATCATGAAGGTGACAGGCCTTATCAATGGCGTTTATTGGTTCTTCACCGGGTCGGGGTTGATTTTGATCATCAAGTCTGATATCTAATCGTGTTCCGGGACCACAGTAGCTATATCCTGGAAGGTGCTTTTCTCCGGGGTACTTTGCCCATGGGGTTCCAGGGAGCTTTGTCAATTTGGCTGCGATATCACCTCCTCGTTTTTTTTTAAAACATCTCCGGATTGTAAAATCTTTGATTTTGTAGAAATAAATCTAAACTTTTTTATACCACATGTTGCACATCTACCAGTTAGTGCTGATCTGTTATTTTTAGTTGTAACCGTCGTCACATCATTTGTGCTAGTACGCGTTTTACACTTCACACAATATAGATCCATAATTTATGTATAGAGATATGAATATAATTGATTTTTCAGCGACTAAAATAAGAGAACCAGTTAAGCATCATGCAGCGCTACCAAACTCTATCCGTGCAATTATAATCGGGCCATCTGGATCCGGTAAAACGCAATTGTTGCTCAATTTAATAATGAGATGGATGAAGTGGGATAAGTTGTATTTAATTGCCCCTAGCGTAGATGATCAACGATGCTATGAAGTGTTAAAGGATTTTAACGAGAATGCATTAGAAATTAAAGGTGAGAATACCATTGATTTTATAACTGATATTGACGAGGCGCCATCCGTGGATGACCTTGATGGGAGCATTAACAATTTAGTCGTATACGACGATGTGATGTTAGACAATCAAAAAAACCCAGCTAGAATATTTTCCCGGGGGCGTCACAAAAACACTGATGTGATATATGTCACTCAACGCTACACTCAGATTCCAAAAGTGATCAGAGATAACTGTAATATTCTTGCTGTGTTTAACGGCGTTGATACACATACGCTACGAAATATTTGGCAGACATGGTGTTCCGATATGGACTTCAATCAATTTAAAAATTTCTTTAGTCATGCTCAGTCAACCCCGCATGGATTTGTAACAATAAATTTACATGATCCTCGGACACGATATCGTATCGGACTCGATCAAATATTTGGTTGAAATCATTTATTATTTTTTGTTAACCACAAATGAAACATTTGCAGCAGCAGAGAGGGTGGATGACAACGACGTTGGCGTATATAAGGAAATCTTATTTTATCGAATAGACGCCATTTTTTTTACTATTTGGCAGAAGCCTCAGATTTCCGAATCGACGCTCGGAAAGTTGTGAGGTTCACCCTCTCTGCTGCTCATTAAAAAAAAAAAACAATGTTCCGGTTGTGACTTTGTCTCCTTCCATCGCCATCCCATCGCACTTTCTTGCTTGAACAAAACAAATATTGCAAACAATGTGCAGAAACGGAGGTAGAAATGTATCAGTGACCTTCACCCTGAAGATAAAACTTTGTGATCCACAAAATACCATCAAACAAAGAAATGCAAGTATAACATGGTACATATATGGGTCTCAAACGACTTACACAAAGCAGAAACAAACCATAATGTAAATAACTGTGGCCTTGAAAAAAGGTGACCTTGACTTCAATACGTGGATTGGACCTTAAAGATACGGCCCACAATATGATACACGACACACATTCTAATGATGTTGCATACATCTACCATGCTTTATTGCTAAAGTTGACAGGGCTCAAATGCGACAGAGTGGAAAGAAAAATGTGACGAAACCTGAAACATATTGACCTGTGATGTTGACCCTAAATATAAGCCCACCAATGTGATAATTACTGCACTTTCTAAGTTTCATCTATTAATCTCAAACATTTTGTAAAGTTATTAAGTCAAAAATGAGAATGTGAGAAAAAAAAATGTAAGCCGTGACTTTAATCTTCAAGACAATACCGCCTCATTAGGTGTGTGCTTTACCATTGCTCTCAAATGGCTTAAAAGGTTCAAAGCAAAATGAAGTGACAAAACCTTAAAATATTCAGCTGTGACATTGTATTTGAAGATATGAATCCCAATATGGTCAGCGATACACCTCCACACAAAATTCCATCCTTTACTCTCTAGCGGTTTCAACGTTTAAGCGGACGAAAATTGAAAGTCTGAACCATGTCAAGGAAAATTAAAACATTTTCACACCTTCTTGCGAAACCCATTTTTGAATATTTTACTTATCTAATAAATAAAATTCATTGGTTTCATTTGTAGAAAACATCCGACTCTCCATGTAAAGTTTCTGTTAAATCTGGTCAGTTTCTATTGAGCGGTTACTGAGAACGAGTCATTTACAAGAGGGTTTAACCTTCTTATTTTAGTAACAGCGGCCATGTTTGATAGCGGATTGGCATCATTTGAATAAATATGTAAGTAATTCATGCCAGGATGCTTTCACTTACATTTGGTAAAATGTTGTTGAGCTGCGATTCAGAAAAAAAGTCCTTACGTTTTTTCTTTAATTTTTACGTTATATATGATAGCAGAGCCGCATCATTGTAACAAATTTGAAAGAACTTCATGACAGGACGATTTGTGTCCAATTCTGACAGACGAAGGACCATACGACAATCTCACTTGATTTTACGGCCCAGGTAATACAAAACAGTCGCTTAAAATGTTAATAAAAATTGTTTCAAATTGTAAAATAGAATTTTAAAATATGTTTCCAATATAAAATGTCTATTCCGTGGTTTCTAAAACGTAACATAAAATTGGCGACTCACATCTGTTGTTCTCTATATAAAAGAACTTTTATTCCATCTTTAACGTACAAGAAGAAACTTGATAATTTTATATCAGTCTGACAATATTTTTAAAAATAATTTCACAGTTCCAAATGATAATATATCATCGATTAAAATTCTAGTTATAATCCTGCTTTACTAACATCAAATCAATGATTCTCTTGACATCTAGTTTCAAAGTATTTACTAATCGATGTTAACATGGTTCCAATTATCGAGGCTTAAAAATACAGCCTTTAGGACTTCTAAATTGATATCGGTAAACTGTGCTTACAACTTAAGCATATATATTATATATTTGCACGAGTAAAAATGCATTTCGACTCATTTGAATAAATATGTAAGTAATTCATGCCAGGATGCTTTCACTTACATTTGGTAAAATGTTGTTGAGCTGCGATTCAGAAAAAAGTCCTTTTTTTTTAAATCTGTTGAGCTATCCGATTCTTCAACGAAAATTTAGTCTAAAAATGTAAACCAGATCGATGACCGAAGTACGTACAGTCAACTGTATGTGCCAAATGTCCCTTTTTTACATTTTATTTATTTTGGCAGTTTCTTCTTTTATGTCTTTGGTGCAGAATCTCAAAATATTGTTTAACATACCAGAGAGGAAAAAAGGATTCTTAAAATTCTGTTTCAATGACGGAACATAAGGCCGATAACGTCCATAAGGTCAATCCCGGATTACCCATTAGGCAGAGTAGGCAACTGCCTATGGGCCCCGCGACGTTTATGGGCCCCATCAGGGGCCCCCATGAGACCGTGACCGTGGGTCTGGGGCCCCAAAAGTTTGACTGCCTATGGGCCTCCACGGTGCTTAATCCGGCGCTGCATATGGTAGCACACTAGCAGACTAATTACGACACAATGTAACGCGTCAAAGCCGCCACATTTATAGTCTTCTTCCTTTACGATAGCTATTTGTTGAATTTTCCTGCATAAAATGGGGAAAACAATAAGAAGCGGTCAAGAATCTCATGTACTAAAAAGTGGCTGCAATAAGCTATGGCGTAGAGTACATGTGAGTTTAAAGCACCGTTACATATTCCGAAAGAGTACGAGTTGTGATGAGTCGTAATATATTCCGAAAGAGTATGAGTTGTGATGAGTCGTAACATATTCCAAAAGAGTACGAGTTGTGATGAGACGTAACATATTCCAAAAGAGTACGAGTTGTGAAGAGTCGTAACATATTCCGAAAGAGTACGAGTTGTGATGAGTTGTAACATATTCCGAAAGAGTAAGTACTAGTTATGAGGAGCGTTTTCCAATCTTTGACGCTGCCCATAATATATTCGGAACAAAATCATTTATTTCCGATGAGAGTGGAATAACTTCGACTTTCTGAAAAAGCATCGAAGTGTAATCGTAAAATGAACGCTCAATAACGTTTCTACAATCAATGACATACTTGCAATTTTAATTTTTAATTTTTTTTTCATGCAGCTTGACAAATAAAATTTGAAGACATCTTTCTCTTTCAACTCTGGTGTAAGTGATGACAAGTCAACTATTTATTGTGATGTCGATAATGTTATTATGACGTAATAAGAATCATGTGCGTGAGGGCATGCCATAATGTTAATTAATAAATCATGATTTTTAATCTAGAATGGAAACGACCCTGAAAATTTGCCGTCCTCGGATCATCACGATAATACAAAACTGTTATCTCTCACCATAAATTTCAGTATACTCATGCAAGCAATTTTGACATTTATTTATTCATTCCAATAATTATTTCACCTATTTGAAATAATATTTCAAAATTGTTAACAAGAATCTGACCTATGAACTTTTAAACATTAGTGTAATAAATAAATTTTCACAACTATGAAACCATAATCTAGATTTGTGAAAAAGAATTCCACAGATATAGTGAAAGGAAAAAATCACATAAGTTAAATTAGATTTTCATGAGAAAACATTTTTCAGATATATGAAAATAGTATTTCTTATGGTAAAATAAAATAATACATTTTGAAGTGTATTCCAAATTTATGCCTAATTCTTTGTGCGTGAGAAGCTCCCAAAAAAATAATAAAACTGCATATTCTAACAAGAATAAAAACAATTACAAAAATCAAATGTTATCCATTTCAAAGCATCCACTCTCGTCCAGATCATTGTTCATATAAATTTCCCTTAGAGAGCCTTGCACTTTAACACAATGATTCACACGCGATACCATGGTAATTCGTACCATATGTCGACTGTTATTTTTAGCTTCTGAACACGTTATTCTTGATTATTTTTTCTTCTTCTTTCTTTGCAGCTTCCATCGTGGAATAACTGCTTTGTACTGTGCGTTCCTATTTTAGACTGGTACACACATCAAACACAGTGACTCAACATTTTAAGTGTTACAAGCAGTTAGTTCAAAGATTAGGCGGTAGTACAACTGTGTTCTATCGGACCGATGAGAAGTGTTGACCTTATTCGAGATTCTTCACTGAATCAATGTCATAACGAATATTAGGGCTAGGGCTATAACTATACGTATTTAATGCCGCCACTGCGACAACAGAAGGAATCCTCTTTTTTATGCTGTCCGTCCATACATCCGTCCGGATCCGTTTGAACTTGGAGCCATGCCACGTGTACATACTTGGGGTTTGAAGTAGATAACCTCACTGAACTGGTCACTCCAACGTTTACTTTTTAATTACATTTTTATTTGTAAATTTATCCTTGATATTACTGGAAATCGAAATATATATATGTATGTATGTATGTACGTACGTATGTATGTGTGCCTGTGTGTGTGTGTGTGCGTTAATGTACGTACGTATGTATGTGTGCCTGTGTGTGTGTGTGTGCGTTAATGTACGTACGTATGTATGTATGTATGTATGTAATATTTTGCTTGTACGAGTTTTAGAATCGACGAAAAAGTACTTATCAATACAAGTACCTACGCTGTAAAGTTTGTCTTGGAACAACCAAAGCTCTCTCTCTCTCTCTCTCTCTCTCTCTCTCAGTTAAAATTCAGTTGTTTTTCTTATTTTCTATATGTCAACAAAAAAGTAAAAGAATACTAGCCTCTTAAATAATTTGATTGTTTTAAAACATGTTTTCAGTTTTTACTAATGTTTTGAGATTCAGTTCGCTGTATTTCCATTTCTGCATGGATTGTCGTTTGCTACCAAAAGAAAGTGCTTTTAGGATGCAAAAAATAGGTATGTGCTATTTATTATGTGGCATGTACATACTTTTTACGTATGCCAAAAAATATGTGTTGGCTCTGCTTTTTTGTGACAATAAAAATCGTAATAATAATATTAATAATAATAATATTATTATTAATAATAATAATAGTAGTAGTATTTAAAGATATGTACGTATGTATGCAAGATAGAATCGACGGGCTATTTTTCTGTGGTATGAACGTATATAATCATGTTATTTAACTTTGCAACGATGTGTCTGCTTGAATGGTGAGGGAGATGTGATAGCTCAATTTGTACAGTTTCGGACACGCAATTCAAGAGTCGCGGGTCCAATACCCGCTCGAGCCATCCCTAATCGGCTTTCTTTGAGTGTTCTTGTTAAAGTAATTTCCTCATCTTGCTACACCTGTGTGTTAAAATGACATAAATTTGAATATCTTAATTGTTGTTTTTTTTAAGTAGAGTAAATGTTTCATTCTGTTTGAATTAAAGTTTGTTCAACAGTTTCAAGCAAGTAGTAAAATGTCGGAACAACTTAAGTTTTATGGATTTATATCAATGCACCGTCTATAAATAACTAGTACACTCGACAATCACTACTTCCTACTAACTCATATAGGGCTTGTAATATATCCTACACACGTTTGTATGTACATCTATACACATTTTCTCAAAGATCATTAAAAATTTAATCACAAGTTTGCCGGCGATGTATTTCACAAAAACATTTTTAAAAAACATTGCACGTTTGCTGGTGATGTAATATCTACTGCACAATGAACTTTATAAATCAACTGAGATAGGTAAATGTATTCTAAAATCGATGGCGGACTATATGTAATCATTAGAAATTGCAAGCGGACTAATGCTAAGGGAAAATTTAAATAAAGTTCCACTGGTAGAAAAGAATTTCCAGGAATAAAAGTCCATTTCTAGTTGATTATTTAAATAATCTCTGATATTCTTGATAAACTATAACGAACCTAGACTAGTAACAATACTATTTATTTTCGTAGCTCTTGGAAGATCATGTTCACAAGATATCCGACTGATTGGCAACATTTTCATTTGTTATGACCAATTAGACATTGTAACGTGGTTGCGCTGGCGGGTGATCAAAGTGTTATTAAGACAATATTGCACAAGGCCTGGTCAGAGGTATTGCGCAACTTGGAAACAACACTTGAAGACCGCCTCCCACTAATTGGCGTTATCTAGAAGATGATCGCAACGGTGTAATCTGCCCGGTCAGTGAATATAGTAATCTGAGATGGTACTTTGAACAAGACAATACACGAGCCCCCGTAAAGATAAAATATGAATTTAATTAAAAATACAATTACGAAAAGAATGACACTGTGAATTACACTTTCTCTCTTTCTGAATACACTTAGTTCAGAAAAAAATACAAATGCCGAAGCTTTAAAATACTGGATACATTCATAAGAATTCAAACATTAACGAAAATAAATGAAGTTAGCCATTAATACTGAGAGTAAATTTCATCAAGGAATCGAATGTTCATTTAACATTGGACTGTTGAGTGATTCAACATGACCTTTTCCGTCGACTGGTTTTTCTTTCTCTTCCCTGCGTGCGTCCGTCTCCAGCTTGCCCTTTAATTGAACGGGAATTCCACACTGACTTCTTATTTCTTTCCTTTTGACTCCTCGCTGATTCTCACTTTTGCCCACAATAAACGATTGCTTTTGACTTCTCGCTGATTCCCACTCTTGCCAAAGTAAACTATTTTTCCTTTGTGTTTCTGGCGTCTTACAAACGTTCCACATTCAGTTCCCTGGAACCACAATTAATTTACGAACGTCTTTCTTTCAAAGACGTACGGAGTCTTCTCCTGTGTTGGAATCAATTATTCTGACCGTCTCTTGCAGACGTCTACCTAGACTGTCTAACATCGTTTGATACGAACTATATATTTCCCGATTCTGGGTTTCGGCCCAACCCTCTGTCCTGTACATTTGACCAATCGGCATAAACGCTATTCTTACTGACCTTATGGAAACCGTCTCTCACGATGTCAAAAATGCCACTTAGGATCGAGATGTCACATTATCGTTTGTCTTAATCATTTTTGAAAGTTCTACGTGAGTAATCCCATAATTTTACGTGTCAACCACTCAGTCCGTTTTCACTTTAATTATTGTACCAAGCCTGACCATGTTAAGTAAACATTCTTTCCGTTCAACTCTAGTTCAAGACAGTTAATTGTCGGCTAGCCTACGAATTAATTACTGAATGTCACTGACGAAAAATTTGGCACCTGACAGACATCAATAGAAGTATTTTAGTGGAAAATTCAACGTCACTGCAACTAACCGGCAGAAGTAGCTACAGCAAGATTATAATAGCGGCCATATTGGATGTCAGATCTGAAACATTGACTTAAGACCAATCGAACTTTGTAATAAGTCTTTTAATGAAAACCCCGATGTTACCAATGCTATCCATTGAAAAAAAGTATCCGTAATAAGAATTTCTGGATGGCCTTATTGTATATCAAATTGGTATCAATTTTATGGTCCATGTTCTGGTAACCTATGTTATTACCATAATCGCTAAGTTTATCAGCCAATCAGAAGAAAAGTCTTATATCTTCGAGTTTGGGAGATGGAGCAGTATGGCTGAAGAGCATCAATGTGTGCCGAATGATTTTGATTCGCTTCCGAATTTATGAAAGCTGCATTTTTATTAACTAATTCATAGGTCACCAATAATGCGGTCGCTGTCATGTCTACAGGCAGAACAGTGGAGATCTGATTTTTAATCAGATTTATAGCTCTCATATTCAAACTCGTCCAAGATCTCGATGGCATAAGTTAGAAATCAAATCTGATTTTTAAAATAACTGTAATAAACTTTGGAGTAAGTGTTAGTGAATTTGAACCATGCTTGGGTCGTTAGTAGTGATTTTGGGTACAAGCCGAATGACTGTCCCTTTCGATAACATAGTCCATATTAAAATTCAGTGGTGTATACAAGTAGTGTGATTGAAAAGGCAGCATTTATGGTTGGAAATCAGTAAATTATAGAATGGAATCAATAAGTTGGGACTTGGTAGGTACCGTTTATGTGGCCATAGTGGAAAATTGGCGTATGTATATGAGTGTGATACGCCGGAAATTCTGTGGATGGACTGGCCTAGGGTCGCGCAGTTAAATATTTCCCAGTTAGTAAGGGAATACTGGTGTAATTTCTATGGCATGACAAGCTATCGGTACGGAAAACGGATGATAATGAAGAAAAACCATGTAAAAGTGCAGTTAATGGACGTTTGGGCAAGTTGTCTCCTCTGGGTCGCCCATTGATTACAGCAAAGATTAATAATTATAGCAGACACGTCTTTCTTTCCATTTTACAACTCAAGTTGTATGGAAGTCTTTGGAAGTTTGGGGAAAACATATGACTTCCAGCGTGACTCGCGCCAGGGTTTTGACACCGCTCGGTCAAGTGAATACCCCTGTGCTTGTAACATAACCAACAAAAAAAGTCTTTCAAGAGTGTTCAGAAGCCCAGCCAATCTGATGCAATATCACCTCATTAACACGAGTAGATATTGCTGATTATCAAATAAATGCTCATAATCAAATTCAACTTAGGTCTTGATAATATAAAACTGCATACAAAATCTGGTTGAAACTTGATCAGAAATAGTGCATAGAGAGTGTTCACAAGTAAGTATTGACATATATCAATTGATGGATGTCGCACGAAGGACGGGAAAAGTAGACCCTACCATAAGCTCACATGTACGTTGACCAGCCGGGCTAATAATGTAACAGTTTTTCCCTGATCATGTTCATTCTATGTGACAAACACACAGTATACTTTAACATCAGTGCAGAACCATCTTGGACACAACTATTGAGTACATTTAAATGTAGTAATTATGCTTACAGACTGGATAATGACCATATGCTTTGTATTTGGTTCGTAACCTTTTACATTTGAAATTTACATAGCAGTAAAACACATTTTGTTCAGTATGGAGTAAATAAAATGTACCCTCCTCCATTTCATAATTAAAAGAAAGGTGTGACTGAGCAATAACATTGTGAGATATGAAAATGCCCCACCCACCCACCCCAAAAATCAGACAGAACTGATGAAACTTTTCTTATCATAACCTATTTTATATGTAAAAACAAATATATTTATGTGCTGAATTTTTCACTCGTTAACAATTAACATTTTTTTCAAATCGAGACATCTTAGCAACCACCTTTGATCTAAGTTAAAAAAAAAATTAGCAAGATATTCCCATTCCCAAATCAAAGTCATTATCAGTTCTCTCTGTTTAGTGAAGAAGTCTTCCATATTTTAAAAAAACAACAAAATATTGATTAATTGTATTGCTCAGCATTTATGGGCATGTAGCCTGCTCATTCGAATAACCTAGGTTTCATCCACCATCACATATGTACAAGGGAGCTGAATCGATCGTCTGCTTTTCCCCATTGATCACAACGGAGAAACAAAGACAGCAGACGACAGTTGCGTTGCTGCTGTATGTGGATATTTTAGTATTGATCCTCGCGCCAGCGCGTTCGGCTATCGATCCTTCGTCATGCATCCAGGAACCTATTTGAATAACGTATGGCTCGAGACAGTATCTGCCACTGGCCGTCTGTATGACATGCCCCAAGTTATGTGGTATGTACACGAGGAAATTTCATTGACTGCCTTCTCCAAGTTGTCAAATCTAACTTCATTAAAACTCATAAGCAATATAACTTTGCAAATGATTTTACCTGGTTTGATTGATCGGATGTATTCACTAAAAATCCGGATTTAGTTCAGGGTGTACATTTTTTGTACTGTCTCCAAGGATAGCGTCAATATTCCATGTAATTTGCGCAACTAAAAGTTAAAACTATCAGGTTTTACAAAGACAAATTCAGAACTCAACAATATATGATAGGTGACCACAGACATTTTTAACCATCAGTTATGAGTTACGGACTCCTACACTAGTTCTTTAACCGCAAAGAGTCCAACAATATTTATTTCCTCAGGCTGATGTCAAACCATGCATCGGGAGCATCTCATTCGGATCAATGCTGTACTTTTCTTTAAAAGGACTTCAAATGGGTGTAGTCATTTGCAGAAAATCATACATTTTGTTCGCCAATCTGTTTTGGCAAACTCGGCTATTGCTACAATTAGATTGAAGTTACGAACCAACCAACAATCGCTAGTTGCAAAAGCAACTTCTCGGTCAATCCTTTTTTCGTAAATAGCCCAGACGCTCCGAGTAACAGCTGTAGACATATATTCGAGGTATGATCCGCATGATTTACAAAAACTGAGAATCAGAGCATTTGTAACTGTTACGTAGCAGCTCGAAGATACTTCTAATCATATCCAATCTAGATCATTTTATCTTCTTTTGCCTCTTCTTTTATACTTTGACACTTTTTACCTTTTATTCTGAGCTGAGTAAAACTTAGGTCAAATTGTTTTTCGCACGAATATATTTTTGATTCATCGGAATAGGTGTATATTATCAAACTTTTTCTTTTCAACTTAGACTACATCCAGTTCAATGATCATCGTCAAATCAGTAACAATGTGTAAAAAATAAATTTTATCTTTTTGTGCTGATAAACTAGTCACGCTTACAGTGGCATCTAATTCTTCCAATGATTTTAATGTATGTGAATGTCTTTGTCTATTTCCTGCTGCCAGCTAGATGCCCTTTCAGCTAGTCCCAGGGATCAAAACTGAGTAAATATTGTCCAATTTCATTGTCCCTCTTTCCCAAGTGTGTGTGTGTGTGTGTGTGCTTGCGTGCGTGCGTGTGTGTGTGTGTGTGTGTGTGTGTGTGTCTTTCACCTAATATTAACAATATGATCTGCATTGTTACCAAATTTGACAATTGACATCCCACAGCCACATACAAATCACATGTACTTAAGCAACGCCGTCTTAGGCTTTCCTTGGTAGGTAGATGACAGAACGAGAGGTATTCGTTACAATTTTATATATTGTATTGATTAAATATATTTGTATATTTAAAAAGAAAAGGAAAAAGAGGCTATGTTGGGTCTGAGATCGCTAAAATTAGTGACATCTACCCAACAACAAGCACTATGGCAAGGAATCGGAGTCAGTATAATATTTTCTGTTGAAATTTCTCTAGTACTGTTGATAATCTATGCACGGAATACAAATGCTTCAAGTTTTCTTGGTTTTATGTCTTTATTAATATTTGACCGCACATCGCCATCTTCTTGTGCAATATTAACATCCTGTAAATCATGATGCTACGTGCCAAAGTTTGTAAAGTTCTTTGTAGCAATTTCTTGTGGCTAAAGATGTGAAAAATGGTTTTATTCTTTTTGTATGTGAAAGTAATATATAGTCAACAAGTTCCTTTTCAATTATTTGTATTGAAATTAAGAAATAAATGTTGACAAAGCAAATTCACTTTCTTCCATGTTAAACAGTAAGCAAATATTCTAACCTTTGACCTCCATCAACCTGATCTTTTCTGTCCCTTTTCAAATTGTACAATTTATCGGTGACAGCTGAAGAACGATTATGACACGTTTTATGTTCCTGTCTTTCAGCATAATATTGGTTGCTCTGTTGAAAAAATGTAATGCGCATATTTAAAATAGCACACTTTTCGTCGTTAGTGGGCGGTGGCTGGACTTATCGGTGACATATGCGGAACAATTATGACACGTTAGTGTGCTGTGGCTGGACTTGTTTACGGCTCTTACACTAATATATACTATTATGAGGACGAAAAACAGAAGATTATTCAAATGAACTGTTTTGATGCTTGCGATTTAAATGTTCCAGTTATAAAGCAAAATTAAATCATACAATAATACCTTTGTGTTTTTTATGTGGGCGCTTTATAAATAATATGAACTACTGAGAAAGTGGTAGGTGGAAGGTGAAGTTGTTTACATTTGCAACATGCACAATGTAGAGAATGTTGGCATACCTCTATGTTATTTTCATATACCATGGCTGGAATTTCATTGGATATTGTACTTCTGGTATTTGCAAATGATATAAGTACATCTCATCTCTCATACACTATCTTTAGCAGTTATTAAAATGGGGAAAATTTGGTATTGCACTCTTCTGTCTTGCGCACATTTGTCGGGTCACCAGTAAAATCTACGTCTTCCAACTGGCTGGTATGTGGTAGCATTCGTACGATAGTGGTCATTATCTTAACGGATAACCTATGAAAAGAACGTCACTGTCAGTTCAACTTTGAACGTACTTTAGATTACCATGTGTTTTATTAGGATTTGGACACAGTGGAAAGTTCAGTATTGAGAAATAAAAGTAGAGACTATATGGGGTAAATAACTGACGCGAGTCCATCTGTGCATACGCTACAATATAGTTTACCTCCCTTTGGAAGGAAAATGTCAGACACAAGAGGTAAATTTTTGAACGTAACATGCCATCTAGAGAAAACCGTACACTGATAACTACGTCGCATTCAGTTCATATTGCATTCTCTGCGATCTTTCTTTTTATCTTCTCTTTTCTACAATAGATTTAGTGCAGAATGTAAAGATTTTACCAAATACACGGAAGAAAATGTCAGTAACGCATTATATACAGCGACAGCGCACATGGCTGACAATGTTACAAGGCTGCACACGACAGACGTTACAATATACCGTTAAAGTCAAAATGAAGCCATCTGAACCGCATTGCAAAGTCTAGTTGTTTATACCTGTTTGTTGTGGTGTTTTGTGTTTAATAGTTTAAACTAAATTTCATTCTGTAATACTAGATGACATTGGGGATCCAGTCGACATACTAGTGTATTTATGCGCGAATACGATGTGCAAAGGTAATGGGTGACTCTGATCACAACAGCTTCCTGGAAGCGATATATTCTGAAAGAGTAAGACTTCCGAGGAACGTGTCATCTGTACTCTCATGACCTCTTGTAATGTGTTCAGTAATCGGCGAACGGTCCACTGGGGAGCAGCCTGAGGAATCAGCAATTGCAATTTAAACGACATTGATGTTAAGTTTCAGCTCACTTCGCCATAATGCTCTGACTTTACGCACGTAACTTATGAAATGCTACATAAATGGCGTTAAATGATGAAAAATATCACACGTTTTGCACCTTCTGTTTTTTAACTCAACGTTTCACCAAACGGTTTAATATTGCTTTGTTATACCTTCAGCTCTTTTTGCAGCAATAGACCTTCAACCATTATGTATATTTTTGGCAGTACATAAAATAGGGAGCGAATATTACAATTAAACGTGAACAACGTTTATGGTCTACTACTTTAGGTCCCCTCATGGGTATCAGTATTTACTGAACCTCATTACAATTTTTATCTTTGTACACGTACTTTGATTTTCCAGCAGAACGTACATGTGTTAAACTGACACAAAAGTATTCCTGTAAGTTCAGATCGGTTTTCAGTATATTTTCTAAATATAGATTGAAAACTAAGAATAGCCTTAAACAAGTCGATGTCAGTGTCATTATTGCCGATGCACATAAAACTTTTATTGAACAAAAAATCTTCATGAGGTTATATAAAACCGATCGTGAGAGCTAATGAAAAGCTTGTAATTTTTTATATCTTATTTTATTGTTATTTGTGTCTTCTGTGTTCAAATGCGCCTGTGGGCTGTGAGGATTGTCATCATAGAAATATCAGAAGGGACCCTATTTTATACAACGGTAAAATAAAATATTGAAGAAAAAAAAAATAATCAAGGAAACATGCCCAACACCAGATCATTATAGCAGTTATACGCTCCGCAATAGAACAAAGTTCTTATCTTAGTTGAGGCCAAACACGAATTAAAGATCTATGCGCCATTTCGGTGAAGAATATAAATCAATAAAATCAGATTGGAGCTTGGTCTAATGGATAAAAAGCTCAGATAATCACACAAAAATTACCTCATTAGTATAGGTCTATCTCACTCATAATCAAATTCATTCAACACCTTGATAATATAAGATTATCTAGCAAGTTTGTTCAAAATCTCGCGTAAAAAAATATGGTTGCTAGATTGTTCACATCATCCAACCCGGTGCAAGGTCACATTATTAGTATGCACAAATTTCGCTCATAATCATTAACCAACTCAGATAGTGATCGTATGTACCTAATTTCCTAGTTGGAGCAAAATCCTATTAAAAAACATAACGTTCTCTAAAATTGTAAAACCATAACTGTATCGGATGCAATAAGATCTCATATATATATATATATATATATATATATATATATATATATATATATATATATATATATTCCCTGCTCATAATTTTTTTAACATCTTGACAACTGTAGCCTTTTTACCAAGTTTGATTAAAACAAACTGTCTGCAATTCAGTCTCGCGGGTGGTAAGAAGCTCAGCCAATCATATGCATGACTATGTAATTAATATACGAAAATATTGCTCATAATAAAACGCATTATGAAGCCAGATGAAACAAGACTATTTACCAAGTTAGATAAATAAAATAGAAACCGAAAAAGAATCGCTAAAGTGCTGAACATCGGAACGAATCAGATGGAAAATCACCTCGTTTTAAATGTATGGCTCATGCTCATAGTTCTACCTATTTCAGGTCGTAATGATTCAATTCAACTAACAGTCCAGTTCGATAACATGATTTACCACCCTTAAAGAGTAGCTGTCACGTAATTTTATAAACCCTTTTTATTTATTTATTCATTAAATTCGTGTACTCTAGTTTCGTTTATGGCGTACAACGATACCCGAGGGTGATTAATGTATATTGTGTCGTATTTTGAAATAGTAAGTTCGGTCCATCCTATGCAGTACGTGCGAGGTGCTTTTGATGGGATGAGCCGAATGCCTTCAATGAACAGACGATATATGTATATAAATACCTCACCGCATGTAAAGCTCTTTACATTACAAATTGTCTTGTCAGTCAGCGGTCTACTATAATGACTCACATATCTCCAGATGTAGAGGTATGTAAGTTATTCATTTCTTGTATGTACAATATCACTATTGTACTACCACGTGAATTTTTGGAATGTTTTGTAGCTTTGGTTTATGCAGAATAAAATGCACATATTTATTCTTGTTTACGACTTAGGGAAGGATTTGTATGAGATATATGAGGCTACATTTTTAGGAAATGTTTAGTACAATAGGATTCTTATCGAGCAGGGTTAAGTTTATTTCTGAGCTTGTTGTTTTGTAATTATTGTGCCGGTAATATAATCTGTATAACTTACTGTGTATAACGTTATTACGTTTTTATGCCCGTGTCATATATATAGTACACGGTTTTGGATCAGTTTTCAGATGTCGAGTGTCTGGAATGTCCACTGTCTGGAGTGTCCCAGCTGTAGAGCTGTTCAGTTTATGAAGTGTGCAGTGTTTGGAATGTCTAGTGTCTGGAGTGTCCCAGCTGTATAGCTGTCCAGTATCGAGTGTCGAGTGTCTGGAATGTCCGGTGTCTGGAGTGTCCCAGCTGTAGAGCTGTCCAGTATCTGGAAAGTCAAGATTAGAGAGTATCCAGTATATGGAGTGTCTGGTGTTGTCCGGGATGTCCAGAGTCTAGTGTGTGGAGCATCTGGAAAGTGTAGAGCTCTCTGGGGTGTTCATAGTGGCTACAGGGACCCGAGCGTTCCAAATATCGGAGTGATCCAGTTTTACGTGGTGCAAGCTGAACAGCCAACAACAGGAATTATTTGTTGGAGCCGTGGAGCTGAAATAAAGTGTTCTGACGACGGATTGTATCTCCTTGCGTATAATCTTGTAGTCGTGTGATAATTTTGGGGTTCGTAAAACCCGTGGTATCTTTCGGGACTGCTGTAAAGTTAAGTTATATCTGTCCTTTTTCGTTTGCATAATTCCACTATGAGTGAATTCATTTCACTACATGAGTAAAGTTCTATATTGTTTGCTTGGTGAGTAAACTATATCCATCTTTCCATTGTTTAGTCTCTGTGAAAAATTCACCCTTCGTGTTTGTATTTTGAAAAGTAATTTATTTGTATTTTTCTTTATTACATTTGTGCGTTCATATGTTAATTAATCCAATATCTGGATTAAATATACACCCACGTATTCATAATGTAATCGCTCATTGAAGTCACTCATTATTAAGCATTGTAATGATTGTATGTATATCATCGTCAAAAGTGTGCTGTTAGGAATTCGAAAATCCCACTCGGTTGTCTTGTTACAGTAGCTGCACAGTTATCGTTCTTGCAACGTGCGATTATTATTAGCCACTTTCGGGAAGCATAGTACAAAACAGAGGTAAATAAAATTCCTACGATAGCAATGTTAAAGTTTCCGACCTGACACTGTTTTTAAGAGACCATAGTTGGTTTGACTTAGGATCTAAGAATCTAACTAGTTGAGGGAGTGAAAGCTGCACAATAAATATGGAATAAAACACCATTCAAAGTATTGAGGATCATTTTTAAATGAAAACTGGATCAGAATCGGATCAGAGATAGTCTCAAGAGTGACAATAAGATCAACATATCATCTCATTTTATATGCGTGGATCAAGCGCATTATATATTTTAAATGATACAGTATCTTCATCACATAACCTTATATTTGACGTTTCATTAAAACAATATAATAAATATGGCTTCCAGAAATCAGCCAATAAGACGCAATATCATAACAATAACATGAGTGGATCCTGCTCACTTTCGAAATTATCCAAGACTGGTGATATGTTTAAAAATACTTCATTGGACAAAATTCGGACCAGTAGTGTATTATTGTTACCGGAATAGTAAACGACTCAGCCAATCATATGCAAGATCACATCATTTAACATGTACATGGATTTTGTCCGTTATTGAAATTGTCCAAGATTCTGAAAGTAGAAGCCATTTCAAGTTTGATCGAAATCGGATCACAAATATGGCTTTCAGGATTTCAATGACAGCAAATCAGATGCAATCACGTCATCGATATGCATGGCTCTCGCTCATTGTCCAACCCACCCAAGATTTTAACGATATACACGGATATTACCTACGTCTGACAGAGTGGCAAGTGTAAGGTGAAGTTGTTTGCATTTGCAACATCCACAATGAAACGAATGTTGGCATATCTCTATCATGATTTGATGCAGTGTAGCTTAAATTTCTTTACAAGTTGTAGTTACTGAAATCGTGCATAATCTGATCAAAATGGTGTCCCCATTGTCCTCGAAAAATTGTCCTGAACTTGTCCAAAGTACACTAACTTTAGCAAGTATCAAAATACCGAAAATGAATCTTGCCCAGGTAGGCAACACAATTTGTTTTAAGTGCAATGAACATATTACAAGATATATAACAAAAACGTTTTAAAAAGTTATCGACGCGTTGCTTTTCTTAATAATAATTTATCTTTCAAGTCCAGGAATTGATGACCACGAGAAGCTAGCAGTGTTTTTGATGATGCATATCTGAAGCAAGGCCAACCGGTATAATCGATAACCCAAAGTACACAAATTAAACATAAACGAAAGTAAAGGAAATTAAAAATACCCATGATATACAAGGTCTAATTTTTTTTTAATAGTCAAGATAAGAAACAGTGTTTCCCTTTATCCTCATTTGCGCTTCAGAGACCCCCAAATTTTTAATTTGACCCCCAGTTTTGATACCCAAGTTTGTGTTTTACTCAGTCTGACCCCCAGTTTTGACACCAATGAGATTTTTGACTCTCAGTCTTGCACCCCTAGGGGATACACTGTAAGAAGTGAGGCAAACAAAAACGAAACGGTAAATCGCCATCTAAACAAATATCCCAAGTTTTATACAAATCGACTAAAAATACGGCCTTCAGGCTCCTCCAATCAGATGTAATAGTATGTGTGGATCTCGTTCCAGAGACAGAGAAACAGAGAGAGGGACAGAGAGACAGACAGAGAATAAGTTTTCTTTATTAAAAAATGAACTGAGAATCAGCATTGCAGACGACCTAGTAGTGCTTAGGTGCTAGTTTGCTGAGTAATATTTCACCTTACTCGATCTGCTGTGTTAACGCATGCGTCTTGATGCTATGAAAACTGAAGAAAACTACTACTGATTTGTTTTGCTAAGTACGGGGTCTACATAAGTCATTGTGCTGTATTTATTAACTAAATCACATAAAAGTGACCTTCCCTGGTACGCCGTTTTTAAGTCTAGCATATGGGACCATCTTCTTCGAATATAAGGGTTTTACTTCCTCAACAATATTGCCATGACTACAATGCAAGTGTCGTATAGTTTTTCAATAACACACCAAAGACACACGACACAAGGCATTAGCGGTATGCGGTATTACCGGAATACCGGTTTATTGCGGTATTTTTTTCCACTGGTATACTCCTCGGTACGTTTTCACTGTACAAGTACTTCTCTAGTTTCCGTCAGTAAAGAATAACGGAAATTTCTCTAGAATTTAATATTATCAGCATATTTTCATTGTTATGGCCACGTAGTTAAAAAAAAAAATAGTATTGTGTTTACGAAACGGCTGTTTTTGTCACAAATTAATGTTGAATATTACAAATATAATTCTATTTATGATCTTTTAATTATATGTTTGAGATGTGACTTGTATGCAGAATGTTATGAAATATATTGTGTCAAATCTAACATTGGAAAAACTAGGAATACAATATATAAAATTGTTTCAAGTTATTTATTGGCGTATTTTAACATGTTAAGTACATATATTTCTTTGAAAGACTACTAGTCAGCAAACACACACACACACACACACACACATATATATATATATATATATATATATATATATATATATATATATATATATATATATATATATATATATATATATATATATATATATATATATATATATATATATATAATATAATATAATATAATATAATATAGCCAGTGATTTCTAGGATTAAGTGTCAACTCTTTCTAATTTTAGCAACAAACTTTTAATGTCAGCACTGTGCATTGTACTGGGTGTCGGTTCTTGTGTACATTTTTAATCATCCACCTTTAGATACTGATTTTAGATTACAACAAATGCAACAATTAAAACACACGTGGCAAATGTTACTATAATATGATAAGGTAATGATAATTTATTTTCGGGGGGTTGCGAGTCTATGACGTTGTATTAGTATAATATTTTATTTTATGTCAAGAATTTTTCAATTTCAAATAATATAATATATATAGTATGCTGTTATATTAGAGTTTTAAATTAGAGCTATTTATTTCTTCCAGCGATTGACAGAAGAAAAAATAGCAATAAAGTGTCAAACTCCCGCCCCAGAGCAATACATTGTTGATCCCTAATGTAAATGCGGTATACATGTACCGTAATAAGTATTGAAATATATCCAGAAATACCGCGGTGCAAACTATTTTTGTGGAACCCAGAACCATACGGAATGGATGCATAATTCCCATCACATACAGAGTATAGTGTAAAGTGTCGGGATCTCTTGAAGATTTATTGGCAAATCTTGTAACATAAATTTAAACCCAGTGTTGTAAGTACTGGGTACTATTAGAACGGTGCAATAAGACTACTACCGTATTTCACCAGTATTGAAAGTGTTCACTGCTGATACATCAGTGCTGTAAACTAATGTTCCACCAATGCTAAAAGGGAAGACCGGTGTTACACCAGTGCTATGAACGATACGTACTAATACACTACAAAAATGTCATATTTCACGAATCAAAACAATCCTCAGATTATCGACTGCATCGTATGTCCGTCTCTTCGCTAGACGGAAATACACCCAACATCGAATGTATTACTGAGAGCTACACACTGGAACTATTTTCAATCACGTGATGAAACATGCATCTTTAAGATAACTGCCTAACTTGTTAATCTCGTTCTACTTTAGTCGGGCATGGCTCTCCGACAAATGTTTGGCGAACGTCTCAGAGTCACATGAGAGTCAATTAAACGAGACAGCGTTTCATTATAAGTTAACCTTTATATGCATGAATATAAATACTTGCGGCAAATGCACGAAAATTTACCTTATTTATCTTTTTTGTTTTGTTTGTTTAGTTGTTTTCCGAAATGCGGAAGCGACTGATGATGTATAATTAACTATCAACTATAGGCTTTTTACTCATCAGCCAGCGACGACAGCATTGTCCTTACCTCACGTTCATTATCTCCAAACGGTATGTTGAGTGTACCCATGGCTCGAATGATTGCTACTAGCGACTGTATCGTGTTGCTGTATACCACTGGCTTGTACTGCTTATTGTCTTCACTAGTGAAACCGCCTTCGTGAATAATTCTAGAAGAAAAGAAAAGTAGATACACAATGAAAATTTAAATTTATGATATAATGTAAAACAAAACATAATTTTTCATTATAGGTCAGTCACTTAAACATCACAAAGAGACTTTTTAAAATTATTGTTGTATATGTCGTCGTCATTATTATTATTATTATTATTATTATTATTATTATTACTTCCACCTGACTAAGCTTTCTTTATTTGCACTATTGTCCTCCGATGTATAATCACCTGACGCTCAGTTTTAAGAGGTTAGTGTTAGGACTGACTGGTCGTCCTGGTCTCAGGATAATGTGACTGGGTGGGACATCATGCTACATGTCTGCGGCATAATGCCCCAGTGCTAGACATCACTATAAACTGCCTTACTGCAGACATCGTAGCGATATGACTGAAACATTGTTAAAACTACGTTAAAAATCATAATTTAACAAAATAATAATCAGAAATCCCTGTGAGGCAATGATGTTTGCATTATCTGGCCTTTGAAGTACAGAAATCTAATCACCAGGGACAAAGCATCAATTAATGATGCATGAAAAACAATATTCGCTCACGAGAGTGCAAGGTACGGAACCAATGAATGAAAACGTATATAGCCGATAAGTATCCCTTGTGCAATGTTTGCTCTGTTAAAGTATATACTTGTTTACCGGCGTTATAATTGTTTATGTTGTGGGCTTAACGCCAATTTAAGCTCATGATAGGTTATATATGGTGCCCAGTATATTTAGTGGAGGAAAACCCTGGAAAGCAACGAGAAGAGCCATCAACCACATGAAGTTACCGGCAATCTTTCTCACATACCTACGTTGGTAGAGCCTGAGACTCGGAACAACGCGCATAGAGGTGAGATGTCCGTGATCTGTAAAGACAAGAGCCTTAGACCAATCGGCTACTCAGACCCATCTTCCATTTCCCGGCGTTTAAATAAATAACATAATTATTATCATGTGGCAAATGTCATTTTGTATTTATTTTTAGGCGCCTCTCTCTCTCTCTCTCTCTCTCTCTCTCTCTCTCTCAGACACATACGCACATGTCAATCGTTTTAAGAACGTCTTTCTAACAGATTACGATTTTTTCTTTTTTTAAACATCGGAAATTACGAATAACAGGAACAATTATATGTATTATTACGTTGCTTTCAACTATGGTGTCATCAAATGCTATATTTCTCAATCCCACGTGACTTTCTGGTGCAAGTGCACTCGGTTATTCATACTGATGTATATGATAGGAATACCCTCAATGGTGGAAAGTTCGGCGTTTTCCTTGTCGGTTTGTAGAAACTTTGCCATGTTCATTTATTGTAATTTGCTAGTTAATACTAGAAACGGTCCATGTAATTATGATTAATATTTAGTTGATATAAAGATTTTTTGCGACTCAAGATAATACCCTGAGAAAGAAAAAAAAACGTTAAAAAAATTGAGAAAACGTAGAATCCCCCCAACTTTTTGTTCAAAAGCAGTTTAAATAAAGCCGTCTTAAGTTGTTTACGTTACATGAAGAAACCAAATTAATTTACTATTCACACCAAATAACTAAACAGGTTCAGACACAAACTCGGTGTACTACGTGAGCGTGTGTTTTACATTATCCGAATTTTCTTCATTACTATATCATTACTTTCTTCTCAAAGTGCTCATATGTCAATATTTTATGCTGGCAGTACATCTGTGTTGCATAAATTGCCCCAGTTTAATTTATTCTCATGTTATTATTAAACAAATAGTGTTAGAATATGTTTATTCCTGAAAACCAATCCTACATTCATGCTCCGATATCAAATTTTGAACTAAAATTAAACAAATCTCACTTCTAACCAATTACTGACAATTGTTTATCAAAGCAACATTTGTTTACTAAAACAACCAATCAAAGTGCAAAGGATGCTTAACTCATATTTACAAGACAAAATCGAAAATGTAACACCTGACAAAATAAAATCAAAAGCTCAAGTTGGTGGGGAAGATTTTATTTGTTTGTTTGATTATGATTTTTAACGTAGCTTTAACAATTTTTCAGTCATATCGCTACGATGTCTACAATGAAGCAGTTTATAGTGATGTCTAGCACTGGGGCATCATACTGTAGACACGTAGTCACATTATCCTGACACCAGGCCGACCCGTCTTAACACTAACTTCTTAATGCTGAGCGTCAAGCGAGGGTGGAGACGAAACTAATTTACAGCAAAATACTTGTTACAAACTGTACTCTATTACTCTGTACTCTTGTCTATGTATAAAAAAACAGTCTGCACCAAGGGACTGACGCTTTACTGGGCGAAAAGAATTTCCAAGAATGCAAGAGGAATTCTTTCTTTATCCCGAGTGTTAATAATATGGTTCTTCAGCGATAACAAGATTTTAAATTAGCCACTGTGGTGGACATCTTGGATGTCAGACTGGCACCATTTTCATTTACGACAAAGTAGCCATCAATAAATAAAAGTCTTTTGGTGAAAACCTTATGAAGTAATGATCATCCATTCAGAGTGAGTGTTGACAACAACATTTTTAAGACAATTGTCGTAGCAGCCATATTGGATGCATGCCTGGAGCCATTGTCATTTAGTACCAACTAGGTATACAATGTCTACTGGTGAAAACCTTCTGTTGAAAACCCGTCCGTTGGGAAGAATAGAAATAACACTATTTTCAAGATATACAACACGGTAGCTATATTTTGGGTCAATGATATTAGGATGTAACAGACATCATAAGAACTCTTCTGATGAAAACCCTAAAATGACATTCTTTTTAAGCAAAGCAAGATTTTCAACATGGTCACATATCAGACTGCAGATCGGTACCATATTAATGTATGTTCAGCAGAACATTAACAAATCTTTTAGTGAAAACCCTTTTCTGGCATGGGCATTCATTCAGGAGAACATTAACAGAAATCTTTTAGTGAAAACCCCATTCTGGGATGAGCATTCATTCAGGAGAACATTAACAGAAATCTTTTAGTGAAACCCCCATTCTGGTATGGGCATTCATTCAGGAGAACATTAACAGAAATCTTTTAGTGAAAACCCCATTCTGGCATTGGCATTCATTCAGGAGAACATTAACAGAAATCTTTTAGTGAAAACCCCATTCTGGCATGGGCATTCATTCAGGAGAAGTAATGATACGATTTTAGGGCTGGGCAATGTGGCAGTCTTATTAGATTACAGATTGGCACCAGTTTCACTTAGAACTAACTAGACATGACAAGAAGTCGTCTGTTGAAGAAAGCATGTCAATAAGACTTATGATTCAGGCGGAGCTTCTTTTAAGTGAATTCCTCATATATATATATATATATATATATATATATATATATATATATATATATATATATATATATATATATATATATATATATCCATTCAGGAGGAGTAACGATAACAATATTCTAAAAATGGCATCTGTGTGGCGGCCATTTTGGGCGTCCCTTTGGCACCGCTATTATTACAGACAAATTAAATATAATAAGTCCTTTAGTGAAAACACCATCGTTGAATAATGCTCATAAGAATTTATAGATGGCCAATGTGGCGACCGTATTGGACTTCATGTCGGCACCATTTGGATTTACGATCGACCAGACATCATGGGGATTCTCACTTAGAGAAATTATTTATCTGGAAATGGGGCTCTCACAGTAGTGAGAACCTCATGGCCTGGAAAAACTTTGCTATCTAATAACTACTCTATTTCTTACAGATAACAAGACCCCACCGATCTAATGCGCTATGGAGCAGAACCAATAGATCGGAAAGATGGACAAAGGGCTACGGTCTGAAGTTAAGTTAAAGCTCTAAGCCCTACAACACCCACTCACCCAAAAAGCAAAAAAGAAGAATATGAAAAAAATAACAAAAAATGAAAATTGCCCAATATAAACAAAAGATCAAAAAGAAAAGTACACAGATTAAAAAACAAATAACAAATCATAAAAATAATAATAAAATAAAAACAAAACATATACTGACATACATCACATAAACACATAAATAACTCAAACATTTAGAAAATTTTGTAACTTTTTTTTCCATAAAAGTACAAAAATAGAAAAACTGTAAGAAACAACTCAAAGATTCGAAATAAGCTGTCCAACACAAACATGCAAAAACGATAGATAAGTGAAAATGCATGACGGATGAAAAAAAACTGACTTCTGGCAAAGTCACTTCGCGAAAACAAATTTAAAACTCTGAAAAAGGAAAAACAAAAGAGAAAGGAAAGGAAATCACCCCTGCGTTTTGATGACGTTAAAGGGGGGAGAATATAATCCTTGTTAAAAGAGTGGACTGTGAAGGAAACCAGGAATCTCTGAATCTCCGAAAAGAGAGGACAATACCCGAAATACAAAAAGATAGAGGGTAGAGAGTACCATCGGACCACTCTTTTTGGGTATAAAAAAACTATATTACATGAAGAACGAAAACCAAGAATAACCCTTATAAACAATCTTTTATAGTAATAAAAGGGAAATACACAAAACAAAACTGACATATTATAGCATACATGGGTGGGCAAGGAAACAATACACAAAATATAGACATACTTAGAAAAAAAAACAAGGGCGTTACCTCAAAACTCAAACCAACTAAATGTGCCGGAGAGAGTTAAAGGGTATCAACAAAGACCAGACATAATCAGAAACATTTATAGCAAAAGCACCATTTTTATATTTTCTGACATTGCCCTTTACATCTAATGAACATTTATAGATGTTTAAGAAATAAAATTATGCTGCATCCACGTTAGATATGTGTCGTTTATTTACAGGACACATATACAATGTTTTTCTTTGGGATTCCTCAAAATGTCATGGAGGACAGTTATCACAAATGGATAATGAGAGAGAAGAGATATAACTTGAGATCTGTAAACCAAAGTTGGAAAACTGATAATCCAAGAAACGGGAGGTCCTAGAAGCAAGGGCACTCGCTGTGGATGTACTTAGTACTTTAATTGTCATCGACCGAAGGAAGGTCTTATTGTCGTTCTCGTTTAAAACGTAGAGGCCGTTTACAAATAATTCAGAAAATCTGCTCGCAAAAGAAATGCAAAACAACCATTTGATGGAATTTTCAATTTATAAGAACAAAAAAAAATTATCGAAGAAAACGCTTTCTGCAAACAATTTTCATGACACTGAAAACTATACGAATATCCAAATTACTAATACTAATGTAACTTAATTTTCACTTATATGCATCCGAAAGAGTACAAACAATTGCTTCAAATCAACTTTGGCTCAGTGTTCTTGTTCCTGTAAGATTTATTGAATGCCGTGTTCCGGCGAATCGTTCTAAGCAGTGTGTTTAACTCGCCAAAACTCTTGTATGGATCAGTCACCTGAAAATATTACTGGTTTTTGTCTATAACAAACTAGTCCTAAATTTTATCAAACTAAAAGCTAAAACGTAAACAAGACTCAATGGTAAATGCAGGCAGATAAGAACACCAGATCTCGATAAGGTTATTATATAATAGAGTATGGAACATAAAGAAAAAGCACAAAAATAATATAATTACATCATTATGTCAAGTTGAATACATTCTATTAAATTCAGCATAACATGGGCACTATTTACTGACCAGGACAATGATGCTCACTGTCCAGCTAGTCCAGATACATACAAAACTTGTATAAATGCTGGGCATTATAATCGAACAATAGACGATAATAGATGACCAGTCTGAATTATAGTCTGAATAAGAATCAGGGTCCTCATCCGATGAGTTGTCATGACAATGCCAGAACTAGACTCAGCCTCTAAAGATGAGTCATTGGTACCCAATCCAAATATGAAAATTGTCGTACCCAATATATAGCTAGCAGATCATGAAATCTGGTTATCGGTAAAGGAGTTCCAGCACTGGTTCAACTGCATCCACACATGCAGAATGCAGCTGAACAGTTTTAATTCATTCAGCTCAGCACCACGAATGACAATCAGATCAAAATCGGATCTCCACAGTCCTACGTGGTAATCTGATGGACACCAAAAAAGTGATTTCCTTTTGACCTGGTGGTTTACCATCCAAATGGCAACTGTAAAAGTTCTGAAAGTGACGCACGTCATTCTGACCATATTATTACTAATGATAACTCTCGTTAACATAAATTTACAATGCTTTATCTAATACTGTTAAATTGGATGGCATCGGACCGGCGGCAATTTCCTACTTTGGTAAGATAACGTAGTAGAAACTTCACACTTGTGACGTTAATCACAGGAAACTAAAGGGTATCGTGCATACTATACATGTACCTTTAGCCTATAATGATGTTATGGTTTGGGAAGAAAGATAAAATCAATTTTAAAAAAGAAGGAGCTGTACATTTAATCGAAAGGATTTCCTTCAACGTCAGTTTCGGGATAAACAATTGTGAGCTACTCAACTTGATCGAAAATTGATGTCTCAGCCTATCATTCATAATGACTGGCAACACAGGGACGATATATGTTTAGCAAGGGAAAGAATGACTAAAGTTGCATTTATTTTTCATGGGCACACTCCAGTTTACAAATAAACAATCGGCAAAGCTGCATATGCCAGTATAAGCAATACCAGACTGTCAAACCTCGCAGAAGTGTCACCTAGCAACCAGGTTAAGGGTGACAACATTTCACGACCAAATCTGGAATGAAATGTTACACCGTGCTGTAACGAGTTATTAATAGTCATGAACCAGTCACGTGATCTCGCGTCAGATAAAGATTTCACCTATCATCATTACTTGTGGAAACAATAGAATCGGCGATAGTTTTTGCAACAATTAAATTGATTTAAAAACGACATTCATACAGTTAATGTACAGTCCCGAAGACGGCTACCTTATTGTTCAGCTTAAATAAAATGTACTGTTGTAGGGGCTATTCGCTGGTTTTTTTTTAAATATTTTTTTTATTTTTGGTTTGTTTTTACTGCTGATCAGTCATACGATTCACACAACATTAAGCTGATAAAAACACGTGCAATTCTGTTGATACATACTGTATTCTTCGCACATTTGTTGAGATTGGTGAGAAGTCATTTACTACCCGTCATAGTGAATAACCATATTGGATTTTGACAGCTACAGATGTGAAATGTGTATATACTGAGCTTCGCATTGCGAGTATAATACAATCTTCATTCATTCATTACATGTCGAGAGCAGAAATGACGCTAACAAAAATAAATATGTTTGTTGCATTTTTCTTGAATATATAACTGCGCGATTGTTTCATCCTTCCCGTTAAAACATATTCTATACTGCCAACAAAGTAATGTAGCTGCAAAAGAAAAAGAAACAAACAAGAACTTGTACCAAACAACAACACGCGAATGGAAACTTACATATAGAAAATTTCAGGAAACAACAAGATGAACTGCATGACAGAAGGCAACTCAAGAAAAGTGGTAGCAGCCAAGGAAAAAAAATGGCGGATCTTGCACCTTTTTTTTTTGCATAAATTTTCAATCCATATAATCTGTGCTTTGGTAAACTTCAAAATAAAACAAAACTATGTGCTTGTTTACAGTCACCAAATATTTATGAACATGCTACTTACTACTAGCAGGGGCCTCGCTAGGCGCTTAGCAATAAGAGGCTAGTGTTAGGACTGGTCGACCTGGTATCAGGATAATGTGACTGGGTGGGAGTGATGATACATGTCTACGACATGATGCCCCACGGCTAGATATCACTAAATGCTGCCACACTGCATATATCATAGCGATTTGACTGAAAAACTATTAAAGCTACGTGAAAAATCCAAATCACTCACACACAAACGGTTTAGGAAAGGAAGTCCGCTAAAATTAAAAAGTAAAATGGTTCAACGCCCCATTTGATTTTTTCCCATCATTGTTGCAAATCAAAGTATCTCTCCGAGAAATAACAGTCAGCGTATTCCTCAAGTTCCAAAAATAGATGAATATTATTATGCAGTAAGCTCCAAACCTTGGATTCAAAGATGGTGAAAAACGTATGGGCATATACGGGAGAGAGGGTAAACATACAAAGACCGAATGTGGAGATTACATGAGCAACATCTGTCTGTGGCATGGTATCAGATCTCTCTCTCTCTCTCTCTCTCTCTCTCTCTCTCTCTCTCTCACACACACACACACACACACACACACACACACACACCCACCCCACTAAATTCAGTCTATTTTGAGGCTTTAATAATTAGCAGGAGAGCCGTTGACAGTTGGAGTATTAGCAGTAATCGGTTAAACCAACCGAGCACCATCTCCACCCAATTTCCGGAACAAATAGCATGTGAAAATGAAAATGAGAATATTTTGTTTTACTTCCTGTCTTTACAAATATAAGCTTAAAACATTTATTGAAACATTGCAATATTTCTGATGCAGACATATGTGATCTGCTATTCTAAAATATGATACACAATACTATTACTACCATCTTCACTAGTGCGTAATATAAACACGTACATACATTCGAAAACACACAAACCCTATTTTCTTTGTGGACACTCGTGACTCCTGGTAATAATTATATGAAAGAATGAGAACCAGTCTAGAAATGGTTGATCATAAAATAGTGCATATAAGTTTGACTGGCCAGGCATGGTTGATAATCAAAACAAAATTTGTAAATAAATAAAAAAAATCTTTAAAAGACTATCATAATTACAATATTTTCATGGTGGAATTTTAATTATTTTCAGACATGAGTTTGGAATGCTATAATCATCACAAGTTAATGTTACGTCCATAACAATATAGACATACTAACATTTTCGAAACATTAACATCAATCAATGTTAACAGATCAGTGCCAAGCTAAGCCAAATGCTAGTTAGCTCAGACTACATATTTGCATAATGGCATGCATTAAGATATTTCGTTTTGTCAATATGGTAGCTGACACAGTACTACTGTTGTATTTGAGTCACTATTCTGTTGCATTTTATGATCTTGTATTATCCTGAATTTAATTAATCTGATGTAATCTTGTTTGAAGAGGAAAGAAAGTCACACACACACACACACACACACACACACACACACACACACATACATACATACATACATACATACATACATACATACATACATACATACATACGATTTTGATGTTGGTTAGTTTTAACTATAAATACTTTTTTTGTCAAAATCTTACTAGTTTCCTATGGTGTATGAATAGTATATGACAGTTGTGTAACTGTCGATATGCCACTCTCAGTCTATATCATATTGTCAAGTATTGATATCTGGGATATATTTACAAAGGGATGGAGACAGACAACAATCAACAATCACTTGGAAATAATGCCTAGATGATCCGTTCATAGATACACCGAGGGTGGAGCCATGGCTGAATCAAGCCTACATAATCTAGCCAGGCTCTAAATATGTGATGGTAAGTTAATCGATCGCCCTAACATCCACGACCCAAAGAGCACTCCCGGTTGATTCATTAGAGGTCTGGCGATCGATCGATCAGCCTACTGAATCGTGCCGAGTGGAACCGCCATGATCAAAAGTGCGTAGTCTGCATGCTTCATTTTCCCTGGCCAACAAATTAAAATAACATTGAAATTACCAGACAAATCTGCAAATTTTAACCGGATTTTAATACAACTATATTACTAAAAATTTGCTTAACTTCAGTTTCTTGCAAGCAAACTGCTTCTCCTAACACTAAAAACCAACTGACGACGACAGAAGGCCTATTTTAAAATCTGAACAAATTAAAATAGCCATATAATATAATGCATCGGGTTCAAGATTTTGTTTTCAGTTCAACAGAGCCATCTAGAGTGAACCTCAAATTTACAGGATCTCGAATTAACAGGATAGGCGGAATTTATGTCACTAAGGTTTCAGATGAGGACAATTCACTGTATAACTCCGCGCGCGTGTGTGTGTGTGAGTAATTTGGATTTTTAACGTAGCTTTACCAATTTTTCAGGAGGTTCGAGTGGCCTAAGGTGCTCACTGTTACGGATCACTGCCATCTCACTTCTGTTTGCGTGGTTCGAGCCTCGCTTTCGGCCAGTGTGGATATGTGAGAAAGCTTGCAAGTTGCTTCTCGTGGATCGGTGGTTCTTTCTGGAGCTTTCCCTGGTTCTTCCTCCGCCATTTACGCTGGCCACCATGTATAGCTTATCTTGCGCTTAAAAATTTCGTTAAATTCTACAACAACGACAACAAATTCTAAGTCATATCGTTACGATGGTTTCAATGTCACAGTTTACAGCGATGTATAGCACTGGGGCATCATGCCGCAAACATGTAGCATGATGTCCCATACAGTCACATTATCTTGACATCGGTCCGGCCAGTCCTAGCACTAACATCTTTATGCTGAGCGCCTAGCAAGGCAGCTGCTATATCCATTTTTATAAGCTTTTGACATGACTCAAGCGGGTTTCGAACCCGCGACCTTCCGAATCCGAGGTGGATGCTTTAACCACAAAGCCACTTGAGTGATCTGTTGAAAGTCACTGAATTATCCTAGTAATGTATCTGGGGTCTTTTTTTGTGCAAAATTACTAATGTCATTTTTTAATTCATTATTCTGCCAATTCAACTTAGATCGGTGTCCCGTGACCATTTACTACAGTGTTCGGATTGTGTTAATCATTTATCGATCCATGTCCGGGATACACAGTATTCCGATCAATCTCAGTTGTTTTGACTGTTTTCGTTACTTTTGATGTTCAGCAATATCTCATGCAATATTAGGACATCAGTTATAATATTCAGTTTTATGCAAGAAATAAGGACAGAGCTTTCTAACTTTATCATATTCCCCGTCGTCCTCAATTTTAATTTTCATCCGTTTTATTGGCCTTTCATTCGACTTTTCACCAATCAACATTAGATTTATAAGAAAACAATCCACTGAAATACACTGACGGGAAACTGTCGTGCCTTCGTACATGTTTGGCGTGGTTACACTGGGCTAGAGTCGCGAAATAAGCGAATCTGCTGTCTGGCGATTCACTATCCAATTTTGGATATTGTCCCTACGCTGACCAGCTCTTGGGACATGTCTATGTTAAAAGTAACAAAATAGTTATAATAGCTATTTTGTATGACTTGCTACGGTCATTCCAATATATGCCTGGACTCTAATTTAAACTATGCAAAATACTTAGTAAAAATTTGCAAAACGTATAAATTGCTCATGCTTATTGGAGCACTTCTGCTGTCAAACGTTTAGTGTCGGTGGTATGTATTTTGCAATGTTGTCAAAACCTTGAATTTCGGCGGCAAGTAAATCTTGTATGCATACTGCAATCCCATCCCATAATGTCAAGACTGAAGTGATCGGTTTTGGAAAAAAATACAAGAACTTGTGAAGTTTGCGTCACGGTTAGACCGAGTCCAACAACTTAATCGCAACGACCAGTTCTAAAGGGGATTTTTATTCTCCAGCGAGTTAAATTCGTTGTAATGTAGCCATCAACATATATTTCCTAAACCAGTACCGTCTAGCCCCCAATGGATGTAATAATAATAATAATAATAATAATAATAATAATAATAATAATAATAATGTTGACTTAATACATGGCCTACTCTTTTTAAACTCTGGGCGCTTTACAATATTAGATAACTGCTGAAGAAACCAACACTGGACCATAAAGATTTAAAGAACTACCGCCCAGTTTCTAATCTCCCATTCATATAAAAAAATCTTAAAAAAGGTTGTTCTAACTCAACTTGTATCTCATTTGAATTCAAACAGTCTTTTTAGCAATGTACAGTCTGCATATCGCCCTTGCCACAGTACGGAAACTACTCTTCTGAAAGTATTTAGTGACATTCTCTCTGCTTTGGATAGTGGAAAGATTACAGTCCTCACTCTCCTGGATTTATCTGCAGCATTTGGCATAATAGACCATGATATATTACTTCACCGTCTCCAGCATGTATTTGGCATTCAGAATATAGCCTTACAGTGGTTCAAGTCCTACTTAGTCAACAGGACACAAATTATATCTGCAAATGGAATACACTCCAGCCCAGTTGACGTATGTTGTGGTGTTCCACAGGGATCTGTTCTTGGACTTGTTCTCTTTATTCTGTATACTCAGCCACTCTCAAGTTCATAGATCATCACCCAGTGTTGCACCAATTGTATGCTGATGACACCTAAATATACAAGTCTAGCCACCCAACTGAAGTTGATGCTACCATCCACGGAGTAGAGAAGTGCATTTCTGATGTGAAATCATGGATGACATGTAACAAGCTGCAGATGAATGATGATAAAAATGAGGCTATTCTGATCACAACACAAAGACTTTCTCATTCACATCCTTTACCTCAGACAATAAATATCAGCAACACCAACATTAAATTCTCACAGTCAGTACGGAACCTAGGCGTTACTCTAGACAGTACTCTCACATTGCAATAACATGTCATGAACATATGCAAGGCTGCATATCTTGAATTGAGACGCATCAGTTCCATTCATAAATATCTTTCAGTTGATGCCACTAAAACACTTGTGTGTTCATTAGTACTTTCAAGACTGTACTATTGTAACTCAATTATGTCTGGTTCGTCACGATATTTACTCCAGAAACTTCAAAAAGTTCAAAACACAGCTGCACGGATCATCTTTAGAGTACCTCGATCAGAGCACACCTCACCACTGTTCCGTACCCTACATTGGCTATCAATTCGATACAGAATCAAACACATTTGTTCTCTGTGCTATGTTTCAATGACAGACGCCAGCCAGTCCAACATACGTATCCAGCCTCACCCATGTGTATACACCAGCTATATCCTTACGCTCTTCTTCTGATACTCGTATACTCATTGTTCCCATGGTGAAAACAAAGTCATATGGACAACGTTCGTTTGCACACCAGGGCCCGGCGACGTGGAACGAACAGCCCATTGAAATTAGACACAAATAGACAGTGGTCCCTTTTAAGAGTGCTCTTAAGACTCACCTGTTTCGACTGCAGGGACAAACTTGGCGACCTAATCATGTTTTGTATCTTATATGTTTTTAGCATGTTTTTATGTTTTCCAATTTCATTGTTTTTGTCATTTGTTGTTCTGCAGTGTAGTCATATCATTATTGATGGTGTAAAGCGCGTAGAGCTTCGAAAGATTAGGCGCAATTCAAAGTTCTCAATATTATTATTATTATTATTATTATTATTATTATTATTATTATTATTATAACACGTAAAACATACGACAAGATTACAAATACAAACACCATGAAACTACAACAAAAAAAACCACCATAGGACTATAATTGAGTAAACAGTATTCATTCTTTAAGTATGTTCTTGTGGTCGAAATAGACGAGTTTTAAGAGCAATCTTGAATGAGATCACAGTGTCCACGTGTCTAAGATCAATGGACAATTAGTTCCACGTAGCTGAACCCTGACATGTAAAAGAACGTTATCCATATGAATTCGTTGTAAGTGGGAACAATGAAACACGAGTGTCAGAAACGGAGCTTTAGTTTCTAGATGGGATATACACATGGGGGAGTTCAGATAGTTATATTGGACTGAAGACAGTTAAGAACATGTAGCATAGTGAACAGATTTTGTGTTTGATTCTGGATCGAACGGAAAGCCACTGGAAATAACAAAGGAAATAACAAAGGATGGAGATGTGTGCTCAGTACTTAGGACTCTAAGGGGGATCCAAGCAACTGTGTTTTGAACTTCTTTAAATATCGGTAGTATATACTGAGACGAAAAAGAGGTGAATAACAATATTCAAGTCTTGAAAGTAATAGAGAACAAACGCGTGTTTTAGCGGCATCAATAAAAAGAAAATTGCGAATGTAGATCACGAGCCTCGGCTACATATATGCAGCCTTACATATGTTCCTATGTTGGTAAAATTAGGGTTCACTGTCGATCTTCACACCTAGGTTTCGTACTGACTGTGTGAATGTAATGTTAGTATTGCTGTTGCTTTTTGTCTGAGGTAAAAGCTGTGAATGAGAATGTCTGCGTGATAATCAGGATGGATTCAGTTTTATCATTTATCTATATCTTGTTACATGTCAACTATGACTTCACATCGGAAACGCACCTCTCTCCGCCCTGGATGGTAGACTTAACTTTAGTCAGGCAACTGGATTAATGTAACCAAATATGCGGCAGCTGATTCCAATCCTAACTGATATATTGCCGCCTACACAATCTAAACAAGAAAGAATGCATCCATATGGTACTCACTGGTAATCATGCTAGTGTAATCACCATACCGAGAAAAAAACGGGAACTACTCTCCTTTCAACTAGCAAGTCATGATTTTCTTACCCACAAATAAGAAGCCTTGCAAAAGTTGATCACCCGTAAAAACAGAGCGGACGATTGATTTGTAAAGCCCTGCAGCATGTAACTACAGGTTATCAAATGCTTCAGGTAAATTATGTTCTGGTTTTTGAAGCGCTATAAATGCACTGTACACCCATCTACGCAACGTGAAAGAGGAACATGGTAGCTTTGTGACACAAATCTAATTAGTCTGAAGAGGACTGTTGCCAATGGATATATTATCAGTTTGATCCTTCAACTGCAACTCTCCTAAAAAGTTATTTGCATGCGTGACAAGAAGCACACTATTTTAAAAACATGTACTATCTTAAAGACATGTCATCATTTTTGATCGACTGCAGTTGACAATAGACCAACGTTCCTATGTCGTCACGCATGTAAAAAACCTTAAAGGAAATTTGCACGATGTAAATGAAGGGTCTGGTTAGTAAACAACGCAACTCTCATTCATTCGCATCACTAAACGACAATACGAAGAAATTTTGGGGTGTTGAGAGGTGAAATAAATGCCGAACATTGACTTTTTACTTCAAGTGCTGTGAAACAAATGATAGCACAAATTTTGAAAACAACGATTATATCAGCTTTCTGCCGCATATTCGTAAAAACGAATTCGTAAAAACGAATTCGAATTCGGCCTTGAGTTTGAGAGCCCATGTACTGAAAAAGATATATTTTCCTCCTCTTCAAAGAATCTCCATTGTAAATTGGTCCTTTCATGAACAATATTGAAATGTTGTTCTATTACGGAAAGTTTGCTTTTAGCAGAAGTACAATGGAAAAGAATACTGACGAGAACTCACCTTAAACGAGACACATGCACAGGGCACAATAAAGCAGTTTTCATCACGTTTTCATGAAACTATACGAGTTCCAATTTGATTTTAATTTTTTTAGTATAAAGCATCTTAAGCAATAATCGACGCGAGCTTGACGTGAAGAAAAAAAATAATCTAAAGAAAAAATTCATACAGAGTGAGAAAAATACCTCAGATTACCCCCATGACCCATTCAGACATATGACCCTCTCTATCATACTATATGAAAAGAGAAGGTTCGTAACTTCTAATACTTGGTTCCACCCATAACCCTCGATTTCATTCGGCTATTTCCGCATTTAAAAGCACACAACCATTCTAAATGGCTTGTTTTACTCCAGAGATATTTTTCTATTCATCAAGCCATCATTGGCTTTTCTACATTGTACCAAACTGAAGTTACGGCTTCCGAAACGTGCGATTTTCGGGAATTTTTCATCTTGGGTCAAGTGCGAGCTCATGTGACAACCGATGAAAAGAACTACATGTATCATGTTTGCGGTTCTACGATACACGAATTCTTTAATTAATAAACACTGGTAAATGCAAAAGTAAGTTTTTACTTAATATTAACTCGATTCAACTTTAGGAATCCTATTCCATGGAAGAATTAGACATTTTCTACTTCACTGCACATATCGTAAACAATCAGTTCAAAACATTTAAAGTATTAGGCACACACGACAACGCCGAAATATGATTGATTGAAAAGGTTATTCGTAATACATGTAGCTCTTTTCATTGGTCGACACATGAGCTTGTCTGAGTACAGTTTCTCCATTATCAATATGATTGCCAACAACCAGCTTGTCTGAGTACAGTTTCTCCACTATCAATATGACTTGCCAACAACCAGCTTGTCTGAGTACATTTTCTCTACTATCAATATGACTTGCCAACAACCAGTCTGAGTACAGTTTCTCCATTATCAATATGACTTGCCAACAACCAGCTTGTCTGAGTACATTTTCTCTACTATCAATATGACTTGCCAACAACCAGTCTGAGTACAGTTTCTCCATTATCAATATGACTTGCCAACAACCAGCTTGTCTGAGAACAGTTTCTCCATTATCAATATGACTTGCCAACAACCAGCTTGTCTGAGTACAGTTTCTCCTGAAGCCGTCATATTAATGACAAAAATACATGCTGAATTTTGAACAAGATTTCGAAATAGGTTGAAATTCAGAAGAAACATTTAACAAAATTAAATCTAGATCGCTAATAACCAGTAGATCATAATAAACACACACAAACGCGCGCACAATGACAACTGCATGTATTAAAAGAAATAGCTAACAATGATTAAAGCAAATACATTTATATTGTTCAAATAGAGGTTTATCTTTATTTTTCCTTCTTTAAATTGGAAAACATATAACTAAAAATCCCACGAGATCTGCTTTAAAAATATACATAATATAATGATGTATGTTGCTGTACAAAGTGTACAAAATCCTGCTTTCTTTGCAGAAGTGTAATTCTTCAGCCTCACTGATTAATTTCTGCCAGATACCATATTTGTCCTCAAACAATATTTCCGGAGAAACAAAAACATAGAATACCAAAATTCGGTGCCATAAAATCGCAATATAAACTTTGCAAGTGATAGATACAAAGTAAGTTTATTTTTAAATTAATCATTCAAGAATTCAGTCAACCAATTAAGAAGTTATATCTCCATTCCATTGTATAACCTTATCCAACTGTAAAACTGGCTTTGATATGACTTTCATCTGTGTAATACATTTTATTAGGCAAGAGTCATCATCGTTTACAATTGTTTGTCGACCCGCTTTGCTTTGCATCGACCCTTGGTATATGTAGCTAGCCGAAACAAGACATGTCGTTTGGTCAGGTTTTTTGTGCTGTTTTCTTTTTAATAAACTGTTCAGACGCATTTTTTTTCTTCCAAAACCATATGGACATGGAAAAGGTACAGAATGATGTATAACGAATTCTCTCATTAGGCCCACTCGATTGCTTTAGCTTGCAATGAGCTGCAACTCTTTCATCCGCAAGAAGGCGCTTGTTCGTAGCACATCTTCGACTTACCTACGTCAATGTGGAACGACGTAGATCGAAGACTCTTGGCTATCGACGACGAGACTTGACCACTGCCCTTGATCCCTTTACCTTCCTAGCATATACTATGCATAATTTATATCCAATACAAATTGTCAGTAAGGTCTCATTATGACTGGATGTTTAAACATATTATAGGATGGAACTGGAACGTGACCTTGATGTTTCACATGTATTTAACCCGGAAATAACACGTCAAATTATGACTAACTAGATTACAACCTTTCTAATAATAGAATTTAACCTATTTCTATTTTTGGCATGGGATCAAGTTCAGATCTGAACAAAACCGCTAGTCTAATTATAGTGCTCTTCTAATTCGGCCTCGAGATCTATGAGTCAGAAGATAAAATAACCACCTGTATACACCCGACTCTTTTAGAAAAGAAATTACACATATAATCGGTAATATATAATATATAACGACGGCATCTGTTTGTGGGGAAATTATACCAACTGGAATAATATATTGCATAGCACAGTGGTCAATACATCTGCCTGACGCCTAAGTAATTATGGGTTTCGATTGCCGGAACTGGCATGCGTAAAGGTCAGTATACAAGTTATCACAAGTGCTCGTACAAGTCTGTAGACTGTTAACATAGTCATTTTGTACTGGACCGTTCCAACACGAACCCAGCCTGTGCCGATATATGAATTACATGTTGTATGCTATTAGTACGAGGTAACGATCTATACGCGTCAGCCGTCCATCATATTTAAGTTCTCATACACATGTTACCTCACTGTCGTTACCATGGAAACCAGATGGAGAATGGCTGAGCGACGCTAGATGAATGTCAGACAATAGTTATGTCCTTATAACTACCAGACGCTACAGGCAAATGACAGAAATCGTGAACATAAGGAAGAACAATGGCATATTTTGTTAAGCCCATACCCAAAAGAAAATACCCTGCACGAACATTTACATAAAAATGTTTTACATATTAAATGTATATGATTTACTGAGAGAGAGAGAGAGAGAGAGAGAGAGAGAGAGAGAGAGAGAGAGAGAGAGAGAGAGAGAGAGAGAGATTATGCCCTACACATTATCAACAACTTTCACATGGTGTAAGCTTGATGTAAGCCAGTAGCGGGGATGACAATATATTTTTTTTCTGTTTTGCCGCCCAATAAAGAAGGGGTGCCTCTATTTTTTTTAAAGAAACAAAAATCAGGCTCCTTAAGTGCTTGATAAAAAATATCCTTGACCTGGTTTGTACAAGAAAAGAACTTACTGTTATGCTCATTATACGATTTGAAAGAGAAAAAATATATTGCGGTGTTTTAAAAAAAGTAGTCACACATACCACCCTATCCAAAACGAAAATGAACTGATTGGTCGCCAATTCAGGTAAGGTATCGTCCCTTACTTAGTCTTCCTCTCATTTTATAGGATTGAAGTTGGTTAATTGGTCGGTTTGTAGGTAGATAGGTGGGTATGCAAAACGATTGCAGGCCATACGTCACGTGGATAGAAAGAGGGTAAGGGATGAACATAAGAAGGTATTTTCCTTGCAGTAGACTCAACTATTATTAGAATATTCGGTTCAGGCGAGAATCGAAACTGATTACTAAACACGCCATGTGATATCTTTTGTATTATGCAGGAAAATGTACAAATTTCATGCGATTCGGTCCGAGCGTGTAAACGTGCTCGATAGAGATACATGTAACAATTCATTGCTAGCAATCTTGTTCATCTTATTCAATATGAGCGGAAAATCGATATTTTATAATTCCAGTCTTCCAACAAGGCTAACAACATTCGTCTCAGTGAATCTGCTTTCTGAATTAACTACATTGCCGTATTTATCGCATTAACAGTCAATCCATCCATGGAGTATAAGTTGTTACGTTATATCATAAAATAAGGTGATAAGAAATAAAATATCCTCTCCCCGTCATAGACGACTGCACGTGAATATTATTCATTGCTTGTGATTGCGCGTGCTTCGTCACATTAAGTCGAATGAAAAAGTGTGTCTATTACAACCCATTCAGAATCATTTTATCCGAAATTCTTTTCAAAAGCTTTGTTATAAAATTCATTGTGATGTCATATTTAATATTCAAAGAATTCTAGTTGACAGCAGTTTACAATAATGCATCAAGGAAGATTACAAAATACATGCATAGAATTATGGCGGTAATCCGAAGATTACAAAATACATGCATAGAATTATGGCGGTAATCCCCCTCCATATATTGCCGTTTATCACGATAAATGGAAAATGGCGGGGTTCGTCGTATGAAATGGTGGTGGCAATTTGATAAAACGGCTGTTAATAGTAAGACAGGTCAAAATAACTTGTAGCATACGGATTACATCCTTGTTAGCGGTTAACAGTAAGACAGGTCAAACTAACTTTAATAATCGAATGATATCCTTGTTAGCATTTAACAGTACGACAATGTCAAAATAATTTTAACATACGGATTACATCCTTGTTATAAGTTAACAGTAAGACAGGCCAAAATAATTTTTAGCATGTGGATATTACATCCTTGTAAGCGGTTAACAGTAAGACAGGTCAAAATAACTTTAACATGTGGATTACATCCTTGTTAGCGGTTAACAATAATACAAGTCAAAATAAAATAACTTGAACATACGGATTGCATCCTTGTTAGCGGCTAACCGTAAGACAGGTAAAAATAACTTTTAACATGTGGATTCCATCATTGTTAGCGGTTAACAGTAAGACATGTCAATCCATAACAATAACTTACTTGAACTTACTGTAGCATACGAAATACAAATTTGTTTGCGGTTGGTGAAAAATACTGTGTGTACTCCGAACTTAACTACTTTTGTTAATTCTTAATATCAATAAGTTTCCAACTATTTTAAATACAATTTATACAATCGGGGGAAAGCTTTGTCATGCCTTTCACAATTTCTTGAAAAACTAAAAGCAATTGTATTTCCGGTTTGTGTATTAAAATGATGCTAAAGGGTTAACTACCGAGCAAATAACCTTTAAAAACTTATATATATATATATATATATATATATATATATATATATATATATATATATTTAGAGTTAATTGATGATCCGGCAAACTGAACAAAAAGAAAATTGGATCCCCAGATAACATACTCAAAAATAATAAATAAAACCAATCCTAATATAAACACCATCTACAAAAATATATTAATATATTTTTTTATAAAAAAAAAACAGAGCTATATAACAAAATATAACTAGATAGTATTACTCCGTGCACACACCACCCTGCACATGGGTTCATTGAAGGGCATTACACCTCACATGGGTTCATTGAGGTGTAAGAGGTGTTTAGTGCGGAATAAAATATGGTAGGACAACAATGGATAGCCCTAACCACCCTTAAAATAAAAAAAAAAATTAAAAAATCAACGCCGTGCAGACACTGCCCTTTACATGGGTTCATTGAAGGGCATTTCACCTCACATGGGTTAATTGAGGTTTAAAAAGTGTCAAGTACGGTTAAATAGGATAGAATTACAAGGGATAATTAAAAATCTAACACAATATAAGATCACAAATATTTGTATAGTAATAAGACCACATGGGATAGGGTCATAACGTGAAACAACAAAAAACTCTAAATAAACAGGAGTTGAGTAGAGCAAATTTGAAGCAACAAAGGCGGCAACACAAGAAATCTAAATAACATTCTACTTAGACAACAACCGGCCTCGGTACTTTCTCTAACATCTCTGAACTTCGTCTAACAAACCTAGTTGACAACCCAACAAATGAATAACCTAACTTAACTAGAATGCAAAGTGGTCCCAACATAGACCACCTGAGTCGTCCAAATAACACAAAAGGACCCAAAATTAACATATATAAAGTAGTCTGAAAGCCCAAGACTATCAGGCCCAGCAACACAAGGCTGCAAGTTAAACTCTACACAGAGAACAAGACACCCAAATTAAAAACATAAGGTGATCTAATCCCAAAGACCATCAGGACCAGCAGCACAAACCTGCAAGAAAAGCATTAGCCCAAGGAAAGTGGACCCCAATTTAAGAGATATAAGGTGGTATAATTCCAAATACCATCAGGACCAGCGGCACAAGGCTGCACGTAAAAGCACGACATAGGAAATATGACCCCAAATTAAGACCTATAAGGTGATCCAAACCCCAAGAACACCAGGACCAGCGGCAAAAGGCCGCAACACATAACATAGATAAACAATACCCCAAACTTATACCATATAAGGTAGTCTCAAGACCATCAGGGTCCGCCACAAAAAGTGGCACCATTAATAACTATGTCTGTCAAACTAGACTAGAAACTCTAACTCTTAACACTCTTTAAAAACAGCACAGAGATGTTTTTCGAAACTATGCAAGATGACCTTTAGAACATAAGATACCTGGATTACTGAAGCACCTGACCTACACCAAGTGCCTACCGAGCCGGATACCTTTGCCCCGTCCGCTGTAATTGGACTTTGACACCAAGCGTACAGTGCACGCCAAACAGCAGTTGGTCGAATGGAGAGTGTTGACAGCGTATCCTCAAGGGTGCAAGACTGCGAGTCAAAAAAGTCTCTTTGGTGTCAAAACTGGGTGTCTAATTGAGTAAAAAAAAACAAACAAGCTTTGGTATCAAAACTGGGGGTCTCTGAAGCGCAAGTGAGGGTAAAAGGAAACATTGGTTGAGTGTGTGTTGGGTCAAATCTCACTCTACATTCAGATCGTTCTGAACTTAATAGTACCTTGATCTGACGGCCTAATTAATAAGTGCTCTGTGAATACATAAAAGCCTGGGGGATGTGACTCTCCTTCCTTCCACCAGAAGTAATTCAAAATCCAGCTGTGCTGGAATTAAGTAGTGCTACATGCTCCTTATGAGCGCACAGCACTTTAATTCAATTGCAACAACAAAGATGAACCGGCTGGAGATGTTACTGCTGCTAAACTATGTCATAATCAAATGCAGTTTAGATGCAACTGAATGACATACAGGTTTTTATGAGCTAGAACCAGTGGTGTACCAACTGCCCACATAACTTAAGAAATGATACACAATGAGGACACAAGTTTGTTTATTGTTATATTACCAAAAAGAGGGCCTTGACTCTGTTAACTGCCTAGAGGCCCTAGGTCACTATGTCCTGGCCTGAATGGATAAAGAACCCCCGCAACTAGACTGGTGTGAAGGGGGGGGGGGGGGGGGAGCAGGTCTATTGTGGGAAGGGGATGCTGGCCCATTGGGGAACAAGCTTCCTTTGAAACAACCTTTATTAATGGGAGGGTGCCTTTATTTACTTGTTGCGAGAGGGGGCGGCTCAACATATTTTGCTACGCTACTGTCTAGGATACTAATATGCCAATTGTTCTCTATAACAGTCTTACCCCAAAATAACTACTCCAACATATCCCTCACCCCTTTGTATCTAATTTTGCATTTTGTCCGCAAATTTGTGACACTGCTCAACTGACAAGGCGGACAAACACCTCCATATTTATCAAGAAATAAATTGACAAGATTATGAAAAACAAAACAATAACTATTTAAATCAAAATTATTTTCGAAAAGTTAAGATTCTAAATCCCATGTGAATGTGGTTTGACCAAATATATTATTTCTGTCGTCATTTAAAGTCAGTATAGAATGTCAAAAGCAAGTTTTAGTTGATCCGCTTATTTTTCTCAATGCTATGATAAAATGAATCGATTCACTCTCCCGTTCACAATGACACCAGTCTACACCAAGGTACACTCGAGTCACGTGGTTCGGATTGATCGACCCTAATGCTTATTTGCAAAACAAAACGAAACTGGTAATTACCTAACAGTAATTTCTAACAATATGTCGTAAAAGAATTATTTAATAGCAAGACCTCAATAAGGCTTTCATGGTCGAATTGTTATTAGCGACGAGTTGGAACTGATTTCCCCTTATGCACCTCAGCACGGCACGCCAGATTTCACATTAATTAAGTCTATCGCGTGGAACTGCCACGAGGTTTTTATTAAGTGCATAAGGTAGCTCATCAACGTGTATAACATTTCAATCGTTTTCTGTTCAAATTAATTTTACGGCAAGTGCCTTTGTAACCGGCAAACATCCTTTCAAATGATCTATGTGCAAGTCTCATGCGTACAGATGTGCATTTTATGATAGGTAACTACTTATGGTGCATTCTTTCAACAAATTATGTGCAGCTGACATGCCAGTTTCAGATTGTTGTCAAATCCGAAGACAAAATGCTTTGATACAATTATTTTGACAATTATAATACCGATTCCAGAACTACCCATTTTGTTGTATCCGTAATTATGTGATCAATGACGCTCGGCCGGCAGGCCCTGCGTCGGTCCGTTCGCCTATAATAGAACTAACCTTATTATATGCCGATTGAGAAAGGATAACATATATATATATATATATATATATATATATATATATATATATATATATATATATATATATATATATATATATATATATATTGCAGCTAAAGATTTAAAATCCAGGCTGCAGTCAAGGACGAAGTAATGGGTGGCGTTATTGTTGTAGTAGAGCTTAACGCCATTTTTCAACACAAGATAGGCTATACATGGCGACCAGTATTAATAGTGGAGAAAGAACCCGGGAAAACACCAGAGAGAATCACCGACCCACAAGAAGCTACTGGCAGGCTTTCTCGCATACCCACATTGGTATAATCCGTGACTTGAAACCACGCAGACAGAGGTGATGGCAGTGATCCGTAACAGAGAGCGCTTTTAGACCACTCGGGGCACCCTGGGTGGGTTTAAAAGCCAAATCTGATTAAGTGATCTAGGTCGGATGAATCACTTGCACCCTTGTATTTTTATTTCAGTAAACCTTAGCATCCAAGTGTCATCTAACCCTTCCCATCCCATGTCCTATATTTGGACATACTATGTGTATGGCAAGACAGTCCCGTAAATGTCCAAAATTCAAAAAATGAAGTGGGTATGAAGGGTCGGAGAAAAATCGGATAAGTGTTAGTAAACTTCCAGCATACAAGTAAACAATTTTTGGGTGATTGAGTCATCCGATATGTGATATGTACTCTTCATTCACCTCAACCCTTGGTCGTGTTGACTACGATATTTCATTAGGATATGGAAAAGACAACAAATGTTTGTTATTCCAGATACAAGGCACAATCATATTGCCCGAGGGAGGTGGGGTGGCAAGGAAAATGGAGGGAAAAAATGTGGATATTTTGCAAATTGTCTTCACCCCTACATTTCTCCCAAATGTTATTTAGTGGGATCACTACATTGCAGAACAATTACGCAGTGTTCACTACCACCGTAATCTACCAAAAACTTGACTTAAATTGTAAAAGCTTCTCTAGATTGGCCTTACAAATCCCAACAACTTCATATCTCTCTTCCAATGCTAGAGTGGTAGATTGGAAGTTTGATATTCAAAGACGCGCCAAAAATACAGGTGACAAAGAAAAGAGAAATAGGAATGTATGGCAAGAAAATCAACAAAAATCACGGTAAAATAACATATAGTTACTTCATATAAACCTAGTCTGGCAGGTATTCATAGTTTTTTTGTTAAATTTGACGACATGTATCTAGGCATTACCTAAGGTAAATTAGGTTTCGGTGAAGGTATTGCTAATTTAAAAAATTCGTGCAAATTCAGGTGCTACTGAGATGCCCAAAATACACGTAGTTTAACTTATATATCACCTATCCCTAATTAACAGTATCTCGAGATAATTATAATTGGCAGACAATAGTTACGAATTTGTGTGAAACTGAGAACAATTCACGCAATACATAGCCACCTCCTTGATCAAGTACATGTGGAAATTTGCATGTTCTCAGGTCATTACATATTTGTCTGCACTTTTGTGAAGTTTATGTAGATTTCGATGGACTATCTCTTATGACTATCTGCCAGGCATTCCTTTTATACATGATGATGAAATATCATTTCTTGACAACCAAATGTATTCAAACAGTGCTTTGCTGTTGTTGTAGGGTTCAACGCCATTTTTCAGCACAAGATACATGGCGACAGGATAAATAGTGGAGGAAGAACCCGGGTAAACCCTATGAAGAACAACTGACCCACGAGAAGCTACTGGCAAGCTTTCTCACGTACGCACATTGGCCGATCCCGAGAATCGAACCCACGCAGACGTCGTAGCGATATGATGAATGAAAATTCTTAAAGCTACGTTAAACATAACTATCAAATCACACACACACACACACACACACACACACACACACTTCAACAAGCAGAATGTATGTCAAATGGGCATATATGACTAGTTTATTGGTTAAAATTTAATCTAGCTATAACATCCGTTTAGGAATAATTGCAATAAAAAGATATAACAGCTATATCGAAAGTTGGATCATCACCCTTTTAATATAGTACCAAGCAGCCATTATCCGTATTTACTGAAATAGTCCAAATAGATACAACCATCCATTCAAGAGGACGGATGATCACATTTCAAGATGGCCGCCATGGAGGTCATGTTTGATTCACATGGAACAAAACGTTTTATTTAGGACAAATTGTACATCGTACGAACTTTTGTACTGAACCACGTTTTGACATAACATCCATCCAGTACCGGAAGAAACAAGATTTGATGATATATCTGGTAGGCCCACTTTAAAATCTTGAATCAACTGGGCATCTGAGAAGAAAGTTTTAAAACTCCTAGTTAATAAAAGAATCCATTATGGAGGTGCAGCGATAACAAGAATTTCAATATGGCTGCCGTGGTGGTCGTATTGGATGTCAGATCTGCGCCACTGACATATAGGATCAAACAGACATCATAAGAAGTCTTTCGGTGAAAGGCTAAAGGGATATATGAATATCGATAAAGAACGAACTGCGATAGCAAAACGTTCAGGATGGCCATCGTGGCGTCCATATTTGATATCTGATTTGCACCGTTTTCATTTAGGTACAAATAGTCATCGCATAAAGTCTTTTAGTGGAAAACTATATCGGAACAACACTCCACATATAAGTAGCAATAACGAGATTTTAAAGATGGCAGCATTGGTAGCTATATTGGATGTCCGATGAAATGTAGGCGGGAAACATCTTCATTTTGAACCAGCTAGAAATTATAAGAAGTCTTCTAATGAAAAATCCATGCAAAAAGGACCATCCGTCCAAGAGGAGTGGTAGTAACAATAAACTACTATGATGCCATGGTAGCGATACTGAATGTCAGATCGGTACCATGCCCATTTAGGACCAGCTAAACATCACAAGAATTGCTTCATTGAAAACCACGTGACGTGTAGATATGAATATCCGCTGAGAAGGAGCAGCGATACCTAAGTTTAACAGATGTGTAACGGAAGCCATTTATTTAGAACTACAGTACATCACGCAGTCAAGAAAAGTTTTGATTACTTTGAGATTTCACACGTATATATTGCAAGTTTTTCTTTTTCTAACTTGGGATTTCAGATTACAAGATACAGAACATTCGTGAACATAAAAATGAACCAATAGAATATATATATATATATATATATATATATATATATATATATATATATATATATATATATATATATATATGACCACTTCCTAAATTTAGCTGTTTCAGTCGAATACTTAATACTGAAAAAGGTCGGCATTTAGGAATAATATGAGCTAAGATATATTGTCTAACTATTATTTTTAGACGAATTTCACTTTCATCGTTTATTCTCGCTGTATGCAGATTTAAGAGAAAAATATCTTTATATTTTTTTTTTCCAAATCAGTGCAAGATTTGTTTTAAGAAAATCAATGTGACAAATGCAGAGAATGTTCTTTTTAATATTAAAGATGTATACATTAAACATGTATTCCAGAGACTCAAGATGTTGAATAATTGAAGTGCGATTTTACGTAAAGTTGATGGCGTTGCAAACGCATACGTGAACTGTATTGTAATACTTGCATAATCGCTACTGGAAGAATATAAACTGTAGTGTACATAATAAACCAAGCTACAGGATTAAGTTTTAAAAATCTTGTTTTCAACGGTACAAGTGGTGCTGGCAGTGTAAAATGGTTTGTTAAAATAAAAAAAGACCAAGTGTTACTGAAAAACGTTTTGTTAACATTGCCCAAGCGTATCCATTGTTTTTATTCTACCAAATATTGAAGAAGGAGTCTAAATTTCTTGTTCAGACCCGAAAATAAAAAATATACAAAATCCTTTAAGTGTCAACATTTTCATCATAACAGGTTATGCCTATTTGTGATTAGTTGATTAAAATGAAGAACTTTTTCAGATATTTATAGACAGTACAAACGTTCTCCAAAGAGTATCGTGCCTGTTGTTCACAACAGACCAAACGTTACTGAAACAGTCGCATTAATCTTGCTCATAACAACCCAAATATTACTGAATAACTCTCGTTAGTCATGTTTTAAAGGCCTGAAAGAGTCCCATTAATCATGTACATAATGGCCTAGATGTTACTGAACGAGTCCCATTTATCATGTACATAATGGTCTAGATGTTACTGAGAGAGTCCCATTAATCATGTATATAATGGCCTAGATGTTACTGAACGAGTCCTATTAATCATGTACATAATGGCATGGATGTTACTGGGCGAATCCCATTAATCATGTACATAATGGCCTATATGTTACTGAACGAGTCCCATTAATCATGTACATAATGACCTAGATGTTACTGAACGAGTCCTATGTCCTATTAATCATGTACATACTGGTCTAGATGTTTCTGAACGAGTCCCATTAATCATGTACATAATGGCCTAGATGTTACTGAAATAATCTTGTTAGTCGTGTGCAAAAAAGCCAAAATGTTACTGAATAAGTCTCGTCAGTCATGTACATAAAGGCCCAACTATTACTGAAAAAATCTCATTAGTCCTTTTCATAAAGGTCCAAAATGTTACTAAACAAGTCTTGTTAGTCGTGTACATTAAGGCCCAAATCTTACTGAACGAGTTAGTTCCATTAGAGCTGTACATAACGGCCAAAATTTTTTTAGAAAAAGTCGCATTAGTCATGTACATAACGGCCAAAAATGTTTTAGAAAAAGTCGCATTAGTCATGTACATAACGGCCCAATCGTTACTGAAAGAGTCTAATTAGTCCTATTAATAGGGGCCCAACTGTAACTGAAAGTGTTTCGTTAATGAATGATTGTTAATGACTGAGTCTCATTTGTCCTGTACATAAAAGCTCATATTACTGAACGAGTCCCATTAGTCCTGTTCATAACAGCCCAAACGTTACTGAAGGAGTGTCGGTTGTCGTGTACATAAAGGTCCAAATGTTACTGAAAGAGTTCCATTAGTCATGTTAATAACGACCCAATGTTACTGAACAAGTGTCGTTAGTCCTGTACATATCGGCCTAAATCTGACGGAATGAGTCTCGTTTGTCCTGTACACAACAAACCAAATGATACTGAGTGTTTTAAGTCGTGTTCATAACGGCCCAAGTATTACCCAGAGTCCCATTAGTTTTGTACACAACAAACCAAATGATACTGAAACACTCTCATTATTCTTGTTTATGACGGCCCCACATTTTAATAAAAGAGTCTCATAAAACGTGTTGAGATTGTCTATTTGTAGCCGTGTGTTCATACGTCGTGGCAAGAAAGCTGCGTATGAAATTCTGAAATTCCTAATTTACTTGTTCTACACCTTCACCCCGACCCCCACACCACAAACCAATCGCAGGAAGTCAGACTGGAAAGTGAAACAAGCAAAGCTGATTATCAGAATGAGTCCCTCAGAAAATGAATTAAAGTGTCAGCATAGCGGATTACTATGATTCTTTGCTGCCAATTGCCAAATATGGTTCTCATATGTATTGCAATTGAAAAGAAGCATACAATTAAAAGTTTTCAAAAGATATCCACGGCATCAATTACTACAAAGGCCATTCACTGAATATAGTAACACAAATGATATCCACGGCATTACTACAAATGCTATACACAGCATACTTTACTAAACAAGCTATCCACGGCATCTGTTACTACAAAAGCTATCCGCGACATATATTACAACAAATGATATACATGTACACGAAATCTATTACTATAAAAGCATACACGACATACATTACGACAAATGCTATCCACATCATCTATTACTACAAATGCTATACACGGCATATATTAATACAATGATATACACGGCATATATTACTACAAATGCTATACACGGCATCTATTACTACAAAAGCTATCCACATCATCTATTGCTATGAATGCTATCCACAGCATATATTACTACAAATGTTATACACGGCATCTATTACTACAAATTATATACACGGCATATATTACTACAAATGTTTTACACGGCATCTATTACTACAAATGTTATACACGGCATCTATTACTACAAATTATATACACGGCATATATTACTACAAATGTTATACACGGCATCTATTACTACAAATGTTATACACGGCATCTATTACTACAAATTATATACACGGCATATATTACTACAAATGTTTTACACGGCATCTATTACTACAAATGTTATACACGGCATCTATTACTACAAATTATATACACGGCATATATTACTACAAATGTTTTACACGGCATCTATTACTACAAATGTTATACGCGGCATCTATTACTACAAATTATATACACGGCATATATTACTACAAATTATATACACGGCATATATTACTACAAATGTTATACACGGCATCTATTACTACAACTGCTATACACGGCATATACTACTACAAATGCTATACACGGCATCTATTACTATAAATGATAAACACGGCATCTATTACTACAACTGCTATACATGGCATCTATTACTACAAATGGTATAAACGGCATATACTACTATAAATGTTATACACGGCATATACTACTACAACTGCTATACACGGCATATACTACTACAAATGCTATACACGGCATCTATTACCATAAATGCTATACACGGCATCTATTACTACAACTGCTATACACGGCATATATTACTACAAATGGTATACACGGCATATAATACTACAAATGGTATACACGGCATATAATACTACAAATGCTACTATTCCACATTGCATCAATATACTCCTAAGTACTAAATATCATGAATAAGTTGTGGTAAGTATTGTTATACTATGCCAAACAAATAATTATTTCCTATTCTTTCCTTTTAAAATTTATTTTAGTTGTTATTAACTCAGACTGTGAGATGAAGACGCCTTACTGTGAATAATGGTTACCAGTTATCGACGTCAAGTTATATATATATATATCCCATCATTTAGATTTTAACACTGATCGCTCAAGAAATAATGAGGCATTTCACTTTCTTTTTGGAAAATGGCTATTTCATAGCTAAGACTAAAATAAAATAACACGTAAAGGTTGTAGTGTATTTGCTACCCTGCAATTAGTTTAATACAAATCTCTATATAAGGTCCATAATATAATAGGAGAATGGGTTTTGGGGGCTTTTAAAAAAAAACTGAAACATATTTTAAATGAAAAATCATAAAAAAATTACTAAGATTGAAGATCAGATTCCTCTAGTCAGATTCACGGGGGGTTGGGATTTGAGGGTTCACCGTATATACTCAATCATAAGTCCAATCTACCTGCAAAACGCACAGATTCAGATCTGCCTACGCATACTACACCGGCAGATCTGATTCTATATAGTTTGTTTGGAGTAAATAATAGAACACATCACAGAATTGATCTGCCGGCACATTATGTGGTGGCAGATCTTGGTCTATGCTGTTTGCAGTTTGAAGCGACTTATAAGCGAGAATATGCATGGCATGTTGGTGACTATACATTTGCTTCCACGACACAATTATCGAGCTCACATCGGAATTCAGACACAAGGTACAAGAGGCCGAGAAGGTCAGGAATCACTCATGGCTTCCCATGGTGTCTTGCACTTCCGTTAACTTTTTACTTTTCTTTCAATGCACTGTTCTTACGATTACTAAAATTATATTAAAACGTGTATTTCTTTGCATTTTTATTAAGAGACATACGTCGCAACCACGTCATGCCATGCCCCATCTCTCTTGCATTTCACAGCGCTACGATAAATACACAAAGCTGCGTATGTGCATTGTTCAAGTCCGTGGAAAGAACGATTTTGATTTGGGATAGGGATACGTCGAGACCTTAAGGAAACGAATAAATTAATATACCATTTCAAATGACTTAGTACAAAATACGAATGCGGTTTTGTTTTTATTACATACCCCTTTTTACACTTTCTACTTATTTTAGCTTTACCACATTAATTAAATTCAATACAAACTGGGATTTATAACATTTCAATTAATTGCGTATGAAATATCTATGCCCGGACGTCTAAGCAGCTCGAATCTGGGTGTGTGATACGGAAATACGGACTAAACTACTCAAACACTAAATCAAGCCTGTACGAATGATGTCACGAATGACGTCTATTCGATAAAGTAATAGAAACAATGAAGGAGTCGTAAATACTACTTTTTCATGAACACGTAACGCGGTCACGTGGTCGACCGATCTGATACATTAAAGCCGAATAGAAGAAAAACAAAAACAAGGTATAAAGGAAATATTTACACAAGATATATAAAAAAGCTGAATTGTTCTGATTCAAAAGTTACGATTATATGACCTTATTTTTTAATGAAAAACAAAACCGGAAAAGAAAAGTAAAGAAAAAATCAAACCCTCTAATTGTTTATTGGTGGGTTTTGATATTTTAATTTACGTTATTTTCAGTACATAGCTCATAGATACACTGCTGCCATCCATCACAGTTGCACCCTACATCCATGCGTATCGCAAATGAGAGGCGAAATAATCTGAAAATCTTCCATGGGAATTGATATTGATTATAAACATCGGAATGAATAAATAAGTGTCTAATATGATGGGTTATTGTCCTCGTAATAATGAATATAAATAGGTGGGCGAACAAAATTTTTCTTTATTGTTCTCGTTGCGGGTATTGTGTAATATTACCCTTTTTGGGTTCAACTCATGTAATTCGTACTAAGCCGTTCATGATGGCGATTTAAAATTTTGGAATATAATGAGAAGTTTCCTGTAGATGTGCACAACAAAATTTTGATCCATCACTTGGGGGTGGAGCTTAGGGACAATTTTACTTAATAACGAATGTGCCTATGTAAAGTTTGCCTTAAGGTTTCGTCTTTCTTGAAGTGTCTTTGCACATGTACTTTTATCTTCAAACTCGCCACACCATGTCATAAGAACACGGAATGCTTTGTTGACTTTTTTGGGAGGTTGGGGTGTAGTGGCAGTGATGTTAAGCCAATCATCTCAACTGGTCGAAGTGATTGAAAAAAAAATCAGATCTGCTCACGCAAGAAAACCAGTTAGAAACCAGTTAGAAACAAATAGCTTCAATTTAAGTGACTTTGGTATTCTACATCATTTTAGAGAAACTGTGCTTGTTGCAAGGCTGCGGACTTCGAATTTGACCCTGTAATAATAAAATTCTATTTAAAAGATTGCCTCACGTTTTGATATAACCACTCTTTTGTGAAACAATGAAACGCGCCAAAGCTACTGAACATTTTGTCTAAGGAGCATTGATTTGTTCGAACTCTTCCACCGATTTGAAAAGCCGAGTTTTAAAGCCAACACAGAAAGACCGAAGAAATCCAAAGATGATAGCTTATTATGCAAATTACTTCGAATATGATGACCAAATGGACTTTATATCACTCATCTAGCTAACATAACATTTGTCCATTATGCAAACATATGTAGTATTGTAGGTACATAACGTACGTAAACTATCCCCAATATTTGATATCATGTTGATTTAACCTATTTTAATATATTATGCAAACATTTCGTTCATAACATAACGAAAAAATACTCATATATTTTTTCGTGTTCATAGTCGAAGTAATCCAAGATTAGATGAATGGTATCGCATCAAAATATGTTCATTTTGCTGGTTCTCCAACTCATTCAAGATCTTGAAAATATAAGCCCACAATTCAAATTTGATCAAGATCAGACGAGAATGATAGTTTTCAGAGTGGTAACCAGTCAGCTAGACAAAAGACCATTTTGGTATTGTATTCTCACACCATCCCGTTTTTTTGTATCCCTTTGTAACGATTTTAAAACAGAAGGCGTTTTATTTGTTCAGATTGTTTTAGAAATATTGAAAGTAGACCTTACAAAAACACTATTCTAGAAACCATTAAAAGACAACGAGCAGTCTCTTTGCTTGTTTACATTGGGGTCTTCCATCTGCGTTGAAACGCGAATAATTCGACAACGTTATGGATCCCTTGGAGACAATCTGGTTAGAAATTAACGAATGAAATGACACAATTGTGTGCATTTTTATATCCTTAATGCTTTTCGTTTTTAACGGTAGAGGGTACAAAACAAACGGGTGGGTTACTAACACTATAGAATGTGTGGAATCGCATGTTATCGAAATTATCTAAGAGCAGGATGACAAAAGTATATATTCAAAGTTTGATCGAAATTGGATCAAATATATGATTTCAATATGAATAAGAAGCTAAGCCAATCAGATGCGGGATTAACTAATTAATATGCGTAGACTTTTCTTATTCTCGAACCGATCTGAGATATTAGCGAATATTTTTTAGAGCTGATCACAATCAGCTAGGAATATTGCTTACAGGCTGAAAAAAAGCTAAGCCAATCAGATGTACGATCACTTCCTTAATAGGATTGCATATCGCCATTATCGAACTCGTCTGAGATCGCATATGTACGATATGCATTCCAAGTTTGATCAAAATCTGTTCTAAATACGACTTCCGCAGTGGCAACAAGCTCAACCAATCAAATGCGCAATCAGTTCACAAATATGCGATGATTTCGGTCATTATCGAACTAGTCTGAAATCCTAATATCAAAAGCTGATCAGAAATATGGCTCCATTATATTCGTTGAACATTTCCATTATCGAACTCTTGAGAGTTTGGTGATATTCAACATGTGATCGAAATCGGATCAGCAAAATGGACTTCAGAGTGGTAACAAACAATTACCGACGGACGAATGTCATCAGCGTAATGAAATGCAGTGTTAAAAATTGTTGACATTATTCTATAATGTCACCAAAATTGAGAGGCCAAGTAGTTAGATTTAACCGTGGGAATTAAACAAACACTATTTATGTTGAATGGAAAGGTTTACAAGTCAGTAATATAAAAACATATAAGTGCCCACAGCAACACCTATTTTCTGGGAGAGGATTTATACAAGATTTGTCCATGAGTTTTTAAACATTGAAACCTTTCAAACTTTATTCCACCAAGCTAGGACCATTTTTCCTGTTAAAACCTGTATGAGGCCCAAAATGAAGATCAATGATAAAAATAGATTTTCAGAAAATGAACATAGCAAATGGAATCAAATATACTTTAGTCATAATTCTTTTATATTGCTTTCACGCACATAATACAAACTTTATCGAAAACTGAGCAAGAATAATGTTTGTATTTGTCAGCCAGATGTTTGGTCCAAGACAAAATTACAAGTTTAAGAATAGATCCTTCTGCTAACAAATCGTGGTAGCTTAGCTGGTAGAGTGTTGAACTCGTAATCCGAAGGTCGCGGGTATAATACCCGCATAAGCCAGCCAGTCTAACACCCAAAACATTGCACTATTTGTTCTATGGATTTCAGATGCACGAGAAAAGTAGGTCTTCTAGGTAAGACTTTTTCATATATACATCAGATTTAAACCTGCTGCAATTCACTCAAGTGTAAATACCATGCGACATGTTAAAATATCTGTGAAAATCTGTCAAAATATCAAGATCGCTAGAAGTTTCTTAATTTGGGTTGCCATGGCCACTAAGCTGTTACGTGATGAAAAGAAGCCGTGGAGCGCTGTGTGTGTGGGTGGGTGAATATAAACAGCATGCCATTCTGAGACAACATATGGGGGAGGGGGGCCCCACATAATCCTAAATTCCTCACTCTACAATGGTGCACTGTTCTTACCCACGTACAGTGTCAAGATCATTTCTTTCTTTTAACTGCTGAGTTCTGAAACGTTCTATAATATTCTTCAGTGATATATATGAAGATTTTCAAATTAGCTGCTGTGGTGGATATGTTGGCTGTTAGACTGGCACTATTTTGATTGAGAACAAGGCAAATATCAATCAATAAAGGTCTTGTAGTGAAAACCTGATTTTGAAATGTCCATTCATTCAGAGGGAAAGCAATAACTTGAATTTCAAGATGAACGCAAGGTGTCGGCTGTACTGGATATCAGCTGGGCACCATTTTCATTTAAACACAACTGTACAAATATGAGAAGTGTACTGGTGGAGACCCTACATCAATATGCCTTTATGTTCAGGATGAGTTTTGAGTGGCTGCAGTGGCGACCTAATGTAAATCGTCAGATGAGAACACTATTTTATTTAGGACAAAATAGTTTTTTTTTATAGTGAAAACCCCATCTTTATACGGCAGTCCATATAAAAGTTTTGTTACCGTTGTCATTTAGAAACGACTAGACGTCATCAGAAGTCTTTTACTAGACATCATAAGAATTTTATTTGTGAGAAATGCCATGTTAAGTTCTTTGAGTCTATGACTAATATAGCTAAAAAGGTGGGTATGCATCATTCATATATTACTTAACGGAACTTGCGAAGGGCAAATCAACGCATTGATGTGTATTGTCGTGTTGTTCATCAAGAACTTTTAAGATCGATGAAACAATGTTAGATATTGAAGGGTGTGTTTGCGCTTCCGTAAACAATTCTGAGTAAAACAAACATTGCAATGGCAAGCTACGCAGCAAAAGTGCAGACATAGAAACGCGCATTTATACTATTTGTTGCATGTTTGGAAAACAAAGAACAATGGACAAATTTGATGCAAATTAAAAATTCTTTTAAGTTTAATATTTCATTTTAAATGTAGGCCTGTAATATATAATGATTTTCAAATTCAACTAAATTTCCTTACACAAGCGAATTTCTTTGAAAAATGCGTTGAAAAAAATACAACTGGATTAAAATCAGAGCTCCATTGTTCAAAGTAATTAGTAAATATCTGATTTCATTCAGATTGGAAAAATAGAATGATAATCACTGGCATCATTGTATCTACACAAGTACTTAACATAGGAGAAACATAAGTGGAACACCTTTGCAAGTCCTTAAAAACTTTGGGTTTTAACAAGCCATTTAGAAACATTGACAGTAGATAGTAAACGTTATACTGAAGGTATGATTTTGATACACAGTATATGTATTTATGATTTTGATACACAGTATATGTAGGTATGATTTTTATATACAGTATATGTAGGTATGATTTTGATACACAGTATATGTAGGTATGATTTTGATACACAGTATATGTAGGTATGATTTTGATACACAGTATATGTAGGTATGATTTTTATATACAGTATATGTAGGTATGATTTTGATACACAGTATATGAAGGTATGATTTTGATACACAGTATATGTAGGTATGATTTTGATACACAGTATATGTAGGTATGAATTTGATACACAGTATATCTATCTTGGAAATAATTTCATTAGTTGCTGTGTGCTATTCATTTTAAAGACAGCGTGGTGCGCATAGATCACGTGCTAAGAAAAACGAAACTTTGCCATCGTTTTGCACTCATTTGTGATGGTTTTCTTCATTTTAAGTTACAAAATATTAAATTAGAGGTTAGCCTGATGATCCACGTCAGACAGCCATTTTCTAAGTTTAAAGGAATACTTCGACAAATGTCCGTTTGTAGTCAGCTATCCAAGACGTCCTGTTGAGTTTTCCAACATTTCAAACTCGCGCCTGCCTCATGTCCGGAAAATCATAAGCTAATTTGGCAACGAAAGTCATGGTTGTTCCATATAGGGCATTTCTGTAACTTTTTGCCACACTCTCAACTGATTTCAACATCTTTCCCCAAAGCGAAGTTATCCTCACTCTCACATTTATTACAAACATTATTCCACGATTAAAACATATTTCAGGCATTTGAAAATCCACTTGAATATTGACCTTATGTCAACATATCCATTTTTAACCTTTATGGTTTTTGTTGATTGTTTGTTTAGGGGTGGTGGTGGGTTTTTTTCTTCTTCCAAAAAAAATATATCAAAGTCAAGTAAACTCGCCTTTACTCGACATTATTCACGCTGATTTTTCGTTTGGTGTTTCTGTGTCTTAAACAAGAAGCCAAAGCGGGTGACCTATTATAACTCACCTGACTTGATAACCTAACGGCTGACCATTTCACTAGCGAGGCTATAAACTCCCAAACTTTGTATCAAGCCAATTTTACCTATTTTACTATATTCTGGTACAAGAGATAATACAAAATATTGTTCTAAGTAAGACGGCGTAATTAACAGGTACTGCCTCTTGTTTATAATCTAAGTCATACAATTTCTCTACGATAATAAACCCAGCTGTACAAAACTATAGCTGCAAGTGTGGTAAGAACTCTAGCCATTCCTATGCAAGTTCGTCTCATTAATATGAATCTTTCTATCTCATTACTGAAATAGTCCCAAACCTTGAAGATACAGGTAAATATTAAACGTTTGGTCAACAACAAAAAAAGAGAAAATATGGTTGCCAGAATGGTAACAAACAAGATTACATTATTAATACGCGTGGGTTTCGCTAGTTATCAAAATCGTGATGATACAAGCCTGCATTTCAAGCTACATCAAAATCAGACCAGAAATATGGATTGAGTTTGGTAAAATGCATGAATGTAGTACCTCTTTACGCAAACTCAGCACATAAGTGGCTAAATGGTGCCAACTAAAGGGAAAGTTCGACAAATTTTAAAATGAATTGCACGAACACACACACATGTATAAAACAGTAAAAAAATTGTCATTTTTTTAATTTATAAACCGCGTTTATATCAAAATACCACATGTACTCGCTTATAAGACGAGTCGAACTGCAAACAACAAAAATACTAATCTGTTGTAACATAATGCGATTACAGATCTGGCTCTATCAATTTTGTTCTACTGATTACTTCTAACAAACTGCACTCACCCAGATTTATCGGCGTATTATGCAATGGCAGATCTGCTTCTGTACAATTAGCTGTTGTCTTGTAAGCAAGTACAGGCGGTACTTCTATCTCGGAAGGTGAAATCAAGGTACAAATTCAGTTCTCACAGCTAACCTATATATATATGTATATATATATATATATATATATATATATATATATATATATATATATATATATATATATATATATATAACTCACTATATTAAAGATTCAATAAACTTTAAATTTTCGAATGTTCTTGATTAATTCTATATTTCTCAAGATAGACCCAATTAGGAAGCAACCGTGTGGAGAAAGCCAATATTCTCTTAGCATTGTTGCATGTACATATGATTAAAACACGTGATTTCAATCCGCACCAAAAGAATCGGGTGCTAATTTCAGCAACGAATGTTTCAAAGTCAATGCCGTAAAATGTTGTCTCTATTTTATTTTCCAGTTACAAAAATACGATAATCTCTTATAAGATTATTTTTAGTAAAATTTTACTTTTCTTTTTCAGCCAGCCATGGCTAGCTCGATTTTATCTTCACCCAGTTCATGACTGGTTTCCACTTCGTCCATATACTAGTTAATACGTATTGAGAGTCCTTGGGAAGGTATCTAGCAGTCATGTAAGCGTGTCCGAAACGAGACTGGCACAATACCACACCATCATTGCGATTTGTTCTACACAAAGGGTGCCGATCTCCAAACTGGGGTTGTCCTTCTGAGTTGTGGAGTTTTTATTTCACATATTTTGCCATGTACTACGAATATGCTGATTTATATACAATATTTGTGGTAACACGCTTAGTCAGTAAGATGCAAGACTAACTCGTTAATACGTGTTTATCTCACTCGTTATCGAACTTGTACAAAGTCTTGATGATATAAGCATATATTTCAAGCGTTATTTAAATCACATTCAAGATCACCTCATTAGTATCGGTTGATCTTACTCCTTATCGAATCCATCCAAGGTTTTCATGATAACAAGAGTATGTACCACGTTTGAACAAAATCGGATAAAAATTCTGACCTCCAGATATGTTGCAATATCAGACAATCACATCGAAGACTATCTCATTGATATAACTGGATCCCGCTCATCAATGAACCCATCTGAGATCTAAACGATATCAGCCGGTACTTCCAGTCTGATCATAAATACTACTCCAGAGTGAAAAAAGCTGAGTCAGTTGGATGCAAGATTATGTCGTCCTATGTTGTAATGAGAGTCCAAGTCTGATTGGAATCGGATATGACATCACAATTGAAACACGCGATTGTTCACGGACGAACTCAAGGTCATGCCACAAGTTTCATTGGCCTTACGGCCAGGGTATCCAAAAAGGAACATCTCACCTAGAAGATCCGTGCAGATTAATCTCAATATATGTCAGTGTGATGAAATAAACAGTTTGAGCACGAGTTATGTGAGACCAATCTCCGGCCTAATGCGTCCGCCTCTGATGCAGGATGTCGCGGGTTCGAACACCAGCTGAGTCATGCCAAAGACTCAACAAAAAAAAAATGGCACTAACAACTGCCTTGCTAGGCGCTCAGCATGAAGAGGTTAATGTTATGACTGGTGGGTCTGGTGTCAGGATAATGTAACTGGGTTGGACATTATGCTACATGATCCCCTAGAGTTAGACATCATTACAAACTTTCCACACTGCAGATATCGTAGTGATATGATTGAAAATTTGTAAAAGCCATGTTAAAACTCTCTCTCTCTCTCTCTCTCTCTCTCTCTCTCTCTCTCTCTCTCTCTCTCTCTCTCTCTCTCTCTCACACACACACACACACACACACACACACACACACACTCCAGTTATGTGCACAACGCTCTGACTTGGCGTTCGATAAAGTTTATGCTAAAGTAGTCATTTACTCCTATGAAATTGGATCATAGTTATTTTTTTCTACAGTTAAACACTAACACAGTTAAACCAAAGTCTCTTGGTTCCTGATTGTTGAATGTTCTAAGTTTTAAATGACATTCAAAAAAAAAAAAATCAAGCAGAAAATTAGTAATCTCTAGGTACTTTACAGTGGTGGCCAGAAACAAAACTGGTCAAAACATTGGATGTCGGGTCTATCATAACAAAAAAAAACAGGCTACTACGATAGTTTTCAATATGTCCAGTTTTCACTATGACATCACAGCGCGCGACATTCAATCCGTTTTGAACTGCATCGCACCTTTAAGATGACCTCGTCCAATAATGTCCACATAATTTAAATTTCATTTTGATGTATTTCTCGGGGAGTGTAAATAAGAACCTTCCAAAGGAATAAGCATGTATATGGATCCCAGTAAAGTGAATAATTGCCATTTACAGGTATGTGTAATCAAAATTTTAAAAATGATACCTATGACTGAAATAATCGGTCCTCAACACCTACCTGAACTGTATGACTTTTACTATAGTTATAACAACTAATAAAACGATGTATGGCAGATGAAACTCGGTCTTTGGTATGCCCGGCCGGGGATTGAACACACGACGTCCCGCTTCCGCGGCAGACGCTCTAACCACTAGACCACCGGAGTGGTCATAACATTTGTAGTTTAAAAAAACAAAAAAACAACTAAAATGTATTTCGTATTTGTGAAAGCTAGCAACATAACACGAAATGCAATGCTTTATCCGATAGGCTACTAAAATTAAGTTGACTGTGAATTCCAAAAGTCACTAAAATCATGAATTTATATTGGGTGCCATCAGATCTCCGTTTTGCCTTTAAAATAATCGTGACTGGTTCAGTGATCATATTTTTGTTACTCCGTTTTCGACAGTCTATAATACCAACAAGGTATGAGCAGTTTCTGGAGTGAATTTGAAATTCATGCAGATTATCGATTATAACTCAAGGAGGCGAGACAATTCAGTGCCTGCTTTTGGTCGATACAGCTAAGTTCATCAATAGACACCACCAACCCCGAAAATTAAATGCTTCCTTACTAAATCTCGGGAGTCTATTGATTCTACCACTTCTCCGTCTAATACAAACTGAACATAACAATAGCTTTTCCATTAAATGTTCGCCCACGTTACCAAGTTTATCATAAACCATTATTTACCCTGCCCTTTAAGTGTTTCTTTTTAACACTGGATAAATATTCTGTTATTAGATAGTGCGTGGAATGCACATGTTAATTTATTTCCGACAATACTCGGAACACTGCTATTTTTGCACCGACCTATTTACCAAAAAGTTGATATCGTTAGCTTCTTCGTTTCCACGCTGATTTTAGAAGTAGGAACAAACGCAAATGAATACAAATACAAAAGCATGTAGTGTCTACATTAGCAATACACAATTCAAGGTTTTAAAGTTGTCATTTGTAGGCATATGGCTTAAAAAACATGGCGTAAACACCAAACGGGTATAAATCTCATAGTAACTTTATTCCTGCGTTTCATGGATGTCTATACTTAACACATTTATGGACCAGGAACATCCTTGAATTTTACGATAAAAAATCTAGTAACTGATTAAAGTGGAACACATTCATACGGTTCGTACAGTATTCTACATCAAGAAGCAATGTACTTAGGAAACGAACAATTTCAAGTCGATCATGTTTACTTCGCAAAACGCATAGGCCGTGGAAGGAGGTCTCGGGTTCGAACCCCCCGAGTCATAACAAACTTATAAATATGGTACGAGCAGCTGCCTCGCTCGGCGTCAGTATTAAGAGGTTTGTATTAGGACTGGATCGCCCGGTGTCAAAATAATGTGAATGGGTGACACGATGATAAGTGCCGGTGTCATGATGCAAAAGTGTTTGACATCAGTATAAACTGCCAAATCGCAGACACCGTAGCGACATGACTAAAACTGTTAAAGCTACGTTAAAAATATAAATCACACACACGCGGGCGCTTTGCAAAAAATACCAATAAATTAAGAAAACTTTGTTCTTAATGTTTTAGTTTGATTAGGATTTTTTTTACGTAGCTTTAACAATTTTTTAGTCGTATCGCTACGATGTATGCAGTGAGGCAGTTTATAGTGATTTCTAGCACTGAGGCATCATGCCGCAGACATGTAGCATGATGTCCCACCCAGTCACATTATCCTGACACCAGGCCGACCAGTCCTAACACTAACCTCTTAATGTTTAGCGTCAAGCGAGGCAGCTGTTAGTACCATTTTTGTAAGTCTTTGGTATGACTCGGCCGGGTATCGAACCCACGACCTCCCGCTTCCACGGCGGACGCTCTAACCACTATGCCACCGGAGCGGTCTTAATGTTTTAGTCTGACCAATATAAATGAAGAAAGGCTGTTCTTAATATGGTACTATAACCATTGTACTTCCTCGGATGGCAAATAATTAAATTACGTAAAGTGTAGCTAACTTATCATACTATAGGTTTGGAACATACAACAATAATAATAACAACAACAACAACAACAACAACAACAATAATAATAATAATAATAATAATAATAATAATAATAATAATCGTTACATTAAGGAAACTGTTAATCCTATTTAAGATGACATGACTTTCTAAGGAAGCGGATAATTCTACGTTAAAGTGAGATAATCCTACTTAAAATGAGATAAGACGTTCAAAGGAAACGGATAATCCCACTTAAAATGAGATAATCCTACTTGCAAAGGAAAAGGATACTACCTTTCAAAAATGAAAATCCTATTAAACATGCGATGAGACTTTCAAAGGAAACGCAAAATCCTACAAAGAATGAGAAAAATCGACTTAAAATGAGATACTAGTAATCAAACTTAAAAAAAATTAAAAAATTCAAACTTAAAATAAGATACTAGCAATCAAACTTAAAATCAGATAATCAAACTTAATATGAGATACTAGTAATCAAACTTAATATGAGATACTAGTAATCAAACTTATAATCAGATAATCAGTCTTAAAATGGGATACTAGTAATCAAACTTAAAATTAGATAATCAGACTTAAAATGAGATACTAATAGTCAAACTTGTAATCAGATAATCAGACTTAAAATGAGATACTAGTAATCAAACTTAAAATCAGATAATCAGTCTTAAAATGGGATACTAGTAATCAAACTTATAATCAGATAATCAGACTTAAAATGAGATACTAATAATCAAACTTAAAATCAGATAATCAGACTTAATATGAAATACCAGTAATCAAACTTAAAATCAGATAATCAGACTTAATATGAGATACTAGCAATCAAACTTAAAATCAGATAATCAGACTTAATATGAGATACTAGTACTCAAACTTAAAATTAGATAATCTGACTTAAAATGAGATAAGAATTTCAAATGAGCAAAAAATTAAAGGATCAGGCATTATATAGTTGTTCAAACTTCACACTGATTAATAAAATTGCTAGAAAACAATGTTTTGGAATAATATTGCAAAAGTTATGACACTATTTGATAACACGACTTACAGGACGAATTAGATATGGTTTATTACCGTTATAATGTATAGGACTTACAGTTTTGAAATCGTAAAACAAAAAACCAACCTTATCCTAAAAAAATTGTACTAACGTATGGGGAAAAAAGATACGATAGCGGCTATAGAATGTAAAGTGTAATTTTCATTCACCGTGGAATACGGACAATGAAATAACATAATATCGTCATATCCTTTCAAGAGATATGACACAAAATTGCATATTTATGTACGATTTTTTTTCCGAAATAAGACCAAGGGAAGTTGAGTAGAAAGGTAACAAATATATCAAAAGAATGCATCTTATACAAATGTTGGAGGACTGAACGCATTTCGGTGATTGGGAATGAGCCGTATGATTTCCAGTATTGAGAACAAATGGGTTTACGCGGCAATTATTAAATGAATGGGCATACGAGAGAGAGAGAGAGAGAGAGAGAGAGAGAGAGAGAGAGAGAGAGAGAGAGAGCATTTATTCTTCTTTCTCTCAGTTTCTGACATTCTATTTGACCCGCAACTATAAAGAGCCCCGGATACAGATCATGATCAAGCCGCCTTGTAGCGGCTACACGATCAATATTCAGTCAGTATGCGGTCGTCCTTGTTATACAGCTATCGATTTTAGATGGAAATGCTGGTATTGGCAGCAGTAGTGGTGATGATAATGGTGTTGATGGTGATATTGGTGGAAGTGGCTCTGCGTTTGAGCAGAGAAGAGCATATTTATTTTATATTTTATGAGATACTGAAATAAATCAGTGGGAGAAAAGTGATGTCACCAAAATGGCAAAATCGCTTTTGAGACTGCTTGAATTTTGTATATTGGGGAAATCTCTCTCTCTCTCTCTCTCTCTCTCTCTCTCTCTCTCTCTCTCTCTCTAGATGAACAGATCTTAAAATGTTAAAATGTGTCAGGACTGTAGACCATGTATTATATATTTATTTAATCAATAAGGATGCGCCATTATATATATATATATATATATATATATATATATATATATATATATATATATATATATATATATATATATATATATATATATATAACACGAGTCTGCATGAATGGGAAGGGGACAATGCCAACATTATGCTGCAAAATACCGCCCCACACACTGACCTCTGCGGATTGTATATTTTGAATATTGTCACCCCCCACAAGGTCAATTTTTCCATCTTACGACAAACGGACACCTAAAATAGTCGTAGTATCGATTCAAACTTTCAACAGTCATACTCATGTTTGTAAACGACGGAGAAATTAGGCATTGCAGAGTGTTGATTGCATACTGAAATGATGTGACAATCTAAATTTGGCTGCAGCATCTGTTGTCGAACTCCACGGCAAGGCCGTAAAATCACGTTTGAATGCAGAAGCGCAACAAAAAAACAACAACAACCTGAAGAACCCTAATCATGCAAGAAACCCCAGAGGATAATTTAAGTATTTTGTTTACGGATGTTACACCCTAAAATATGTCGGATGTGAGTGCTTCGATATAGTCCTGTAATAATCCTACTCCAGTGATTCATTAAACCGCAATAGTAACGTGTTAAAGAAAACTTAATCTCTTTATTTTCTTCTGAAAACTAAAATAATTTGACCAAATACACAATCTGAAGCAATACTTGTAAAGGGGCACTGTCATATTGGTGTAAATTTCGGAGCTTCGTTTCATCGATGTAGTAATAACGTCGTTTATGCTCGGAGGTCGGGGTGGGGTGGATTAAATGCACATTGACTACTATATATAATAATTAGCAATCTATATAAGAATTCGTTTTGCTGGCTAAATAGATCTGTAACCACATCACAGATGCAAAACTTTACTAATTAAGGGTGTTATTGAAAGACTGGTACGAAATACAATTACTATTTTTCAAGCATTACGTCAAGAACATTGAATCATGAAGACTCGTAGTATAGTCACATGCGTTGAACTTTAGGCTTCTTGGTAATACATAAATTTGTCCATAGCATGTATCGTTACCAATGCAAACCGTTCAACTCCCGATTCACCTATGCTCCCCCTTTCGTCTAAATTACCCTAAGGCTGCCCCATCAAAGCAAAGCACTCAATCATTAACCCATCACGGGTTAAATTAGGAAAGGTACACTGTCTAGATGACCAGTGTTGATATGTTCCAAGATAAACCCGATAAATCGCGAGTAACGTTACCTTCTCAATTTCTCTGCGAAAAACGAAACAAATATTTACGAACACGGCAGACAAAGATCTGATATCCCTATCTGTCCGAAACAGACGGAACAATACTATCGGACGGTCATGTTCTTTTTAAGAGCAGCTGTGAGCTAAATTTATGCCTATGATGTCTGTGATAGGTCGACCGGGTTCTCTCGGGATTGTATGCCAAGGTGTTTGCACGTTATTAACGAAGAGCACGTGCCATATCACAAAAGAATTTAATTTTGTTAGATGAGTCAAGTACTCCATATTGTATCTACTCCGACTCCAGATGTTTGACATTGCTTCCGTAATCGTGCGGTTACCTGAATTTAAGCAGGGCTTAAAATAAAATGCTATTTTTGCTATCAACTGAAGCATAATTTACGATTTCATTACCATTTCAAATACTGAAGTCTTCTGTTTCTAAATATGCTGAGATGAAATGCATTATTTTTCCTTCAGACACAGGCGAAGTCGCTAATTATGATTCATAAATTATATATATATATATATATATATATATATATATATATATATATATATATATATATATATATATACTGAAATTCATTTTTATGCATGTTGGTTATAAATCCAAACAAGCTTTAAAAGATTCACCCTCATGTATTGTCATATGAATATCATATTTAATATGGTGTCTTTTTGTCTCTCTACATATTTAGACTTTTCAAAGATGAAATTCTTTATATTTCGACCGCTCTGGAGGCATAAGTGGTTAGCGTTTCCATCTTGGATGCGGGAGGTCACAAGTTGGAACCCCGACCGTCATAACAAATACATAAAAGTTATTTAACAGTTGCCTCGTTTAGCACTGAGCATTAAGAGGTTAGTGTCAGGACTGGTCGGCCTGGTGTCAGTCAGGATAATGTGACTAGATGGGACGTAGTGCTTTATGTCTGTGGCGTTATGTACCAGTGCTAGACGTTACAATAAACTGCCACACTGCAGACATCGTAGCGATATGGCTGAAATTTTGTTTAAGTTACGTTAAAAATCCAAATCACACACAATGGTCGTCCTTGTGTCATGTTAATGTCAACGGGTGGGACGTGATGCTACATGTATGTAGCATGATGTACATGTGCTGGATATTGCTAAAAACTACCATAGTGCAGACATCGTAGCGACATGACCACAAATGTTCAAGCTAATTTAAAATCTACATCACACACACACTTTTATAATTATAATTATAATCATGCTCCTTCCAAATATGTGCGACCTTTCCATGGTATACAAACAATGAACACGTTGCTTATTGTCGTTATGGAATTGTCTAGACTCAAATCATGTGTCGACTGATCTCCAATGTCAATCATTTTGTATATCAGTTGTACAATTGTTTCCCGTTGATTATTGTGCAAAATCAAATTACTTTGTTCATATTTAATAACAGTGCAATGTTATTTCCCCTCTTTTCTCCAATATTTTAATCACGTTACCACATTAAAACATGCAATATCACTCCCTGAACAGACATTCATTTAATTTCATGCCGATTTTAGAACAAGTGATCCATGAAATAACGAATACGACATCTTCCAATTCGACTGCCTCATTGTCCTACGGACTTGTATCATTTGATACCTTACTATTTGTATTTATTAGGGTATTGTGTATTTTGAAGCCATCTTTCTAAGATGGTCAACCTACTACAACAATCTATTCCGAGCATCATTTGCCTTTCTCAGTAATACAAAATATATATATTTGGACGCGCTGCATCGGCAGCCATTTTGAATTTTATTACAGAAACGATCCTAGCACGTGACGAAATATTACGCCACTGGGTAATATGAACACAAAAGTATTTATTTTAAAACCATATTGAATTGTGTTCAGTTAATAATATATTCGTTATCTGGAATATGTTTAATCGATCTGTAGCTTAGTTCATATACGATCAGGAAACAGATGTTAGGCAGTGACGTTTTGCGCAGTTGTGTCCATTTTCACCAAAAAACTGAGAAATCAATCCGCCGCAAAATAAAACGCCTCTTTCTGGTTTGAAAGAAAAAGCCGAGGATGCTCCGGTTAAAAAATATCCCTACAGATGTCATTCTACTAAACAAATATTGATGCATCCAAGTTGTAAATGTGTCGTATAACTTGAAAGTCATAATGCTTCCTAAAATAATATGGTTTTCCATTCACTTCATCATACCTAAGCGAAATACAAGGGTATCCACAAAACAACATATTTCACATCTATATTACTATAGAGCTCAATGGAAATTTAGTACTCAACCAGCCTGGGTGTGGGAATGGAGTCGATGAGAGTGCACAAATACAATTTTCACATCTGTTACAAATACCCTACTATTGTTTCAAAGATAATCAACCAATATATAGATCGAATAAATCCAGCAGATCTCTAAATTCGAGTATTATCAATGGCCTAGGTAAAATTTGTTAGAAATGGCATACATGTTGTATAAAATATGCATATAATCATTTTGTATAGTGAAACAAGAGAAGTGGTTACATTTACAATATACGTTCACAAGCCTATTTATAAACGTATATTCTATTGGCGGGGATGGGTTGCGGTGTGTGGGTTAGATAAACCAATTTGTCGTCGGTATTTACTTTTAAGATCAAACGTGTGCCATGTCATACGATCTATTAACAAGTTCACCATCTGTTCTTAACTATATAGTGCGCATCCGAACTCTGATAATTATCTGACCTTGTGATCCAGATGCGACACCTTTCACAATAACAATAAAGTCGTCTACCCTCTAAAACCAATCAGTGTGCTATGCAAGAATTATTTTCCCCAAAGCATTTAAAACACGACTACTTCGTTATTAATTTGATAAACCCATATCATATTTTCTGTATGACAAACGAGTAATAACACCTAACGCCATCACACATAACTTCATGAAGTCGCACAATGAAAATACGCAATATCAGTGGCATCCTAGCGTATCTGAAAGCCGTTCCACATCACAAGTTTTGAAGCAAACATAACTTTTACATTTGTTTTCATATCAAATAAATTTAATGAACTTGTTCAGTAATTTCAAAATATTTCGCCAAGGCTCACAAAAAGATATAAATTATTCAACTTACTCTGTAAATTTCATTTGAAAAGAGCATTTATATCAAATTCCATGGTTGTGAAATAAAATTACGCTTTTTTCACAAAAGACTATATTTTATTACAAAGGAACAGTCAAATACCCCAGCATCTTAACATTACAAGAAATTTATGGAATACATGAAACTGATAAACGTTTGGACGACAAACCCCCAGGTAAAGTATAACATTATTCTATCTCAACCTTCTCCATTGGCAAACTGTTATATATAGCATTTATTTTTGTCTGGTATGTTCAGTACCCGTGTCGAAGACTATAGCCCTGAGTTCCAGCAGAACAACACTATGACAGAGTGGTTCCTAAGAAAGAAGATACTAATCTTTTATTTCAGATGACGTCATGTGACACTGGCGCACGGGCATAATGCCCGATGGAACAAGTGCACTTCCAATAGTGACGCCCTGTTGAGTACGTAAATGCATACTGTCTTAAAGAACGCTTCAGTTAGCCATGAGACTTGGAAAATGTATCATGTAATGAAATAAAGTAACCAAAAAGAAGTAAAACTCGCGTAATTTTTTCTTCTTCAAAAAATGGTTTGAAGCTTTTGTTTTAGTATTGATTTTTGTTATGAGATGTTATGTCGGAATCAGCAGTATCTGGTTCATTTGTGTGGTCGATTCACAAACATTGTTGGATTGCAGATCGTATCCCGGATATGATGTCGTCGTAAGTATCTAATTTAGGCATAAAATAGTCATCCACATTACAATATGTTGGTAAACAATCGATCAATGAGTAAAACGATCTAACACTCCTTAACAATATATGATTGTGATTATCATGACCTGTATTAGCATTCCAACAAGTATATGTCAGCATTTTATGTCACTTATAATTTTAAACATCATGCATCCATACAAAAAAGAAGTCACTTCCTTAAGCGTCCAACCAAATAAAGCAACCACCTCCTTCTGCATCCACCCAAAAAAGTAGCCACTTAATTGTGCATGCACTCAAATAAAGTAGCCACCTCCTTATGCATCCAAACAAATAAAGCAGCCACCTCCTTATGTATCCACACAAATAAAGCAAACTCCTGTTAAGAAAGGATATCCGTGTATGAGTAAAATACACCCAATTTGATAACGTATTCTTTTCAGCAGATTAACATCTGGATAATTGAGAGCAAAATACCATACTCTTCTCTAATATGTCATGACCCAAAGCAGTGTAGTAAATTTTATGAGTACGAGTTATGACGTAACCAACAACAGTGTTTTAGCAGTTTATTCAAGTGAGTATGAGTTATGACGTTGACCTATCGCAGTAACTTACGTTTTATACGAGTACGAGATATGACTTGACCCACAGCAGTGTCTTGCATATTTTATTTGTGCATGAGTTATGTCGTAACCCATAGCAGTCTTACACATTTTATTTATGTGAGTACGAGTTATATCGTGACCCATAGCAGTAGTGCGCATTTCATGTAGGCGAGTAAGAGTTACGTCGTGACTCAGAAGTGTATTGCACATTTTATGTAAGCGAGTACGAATTACATCGTGACTCATATCAGTGTATTACACACTTTACTTAGGCCAGTAAGAGTTATGTAAAGTTACATGGTACATACATCAATATAATTACAGTTTTATATTAATATGGTTAGTCAAATACAAATATAACATTTTGACAATCTAAATAGGAGACACACTGGGACATATGCAAACGGCCAGCTATCTAGCTACATACATACATGCATACATACATACATACATACATACATACATACATACATACATACATGGATAGGTACATAGATCTAATGACGAAAAACTACATTTCCTTTTGTCCAAAACCAGTAGACTCTTGCACAAGGTAAATATAATATAAATCGTATTATGTCACAGTCGTACACACGATGAAAGCACAAAAGTTAAAAGAACTCTTTAAACGGGGGAGGGGCGATAAGAATTTCAGAATAACCCATTTCGACCGAAACAAATTTTAATTTTCCCAAATGTTTTTATTTCATATTTTAGAATGATTTGTAAAGGAAAAAATTCCCCATGTGATTTTTTTTGGGGTGGGAAAGCATGAAGGAAGTTTTCTTTCTTACACGTCCTCTTTCGACAATACAACACACACACACACACACACACACACACACACACACATATATATATATATATATATATATATATATATATATATGAGAGAGGGAGAAAGAGTATGAAAAAAAGACCTTGCAATACTTGTGAGCCGTGCTTTCAAGTCACAAACACTAATTGGTTCCATCCAAAATTAAACTAAAAACAATTAGACGACGTATACTGAAATGGTGTTAAACTGAAGAAAAAACATCTTTATGAGAGTCGGTGAGGGAAAGAGTTTTTGAGTAGAAAAAAATGGTACATGTGGAATTGATTTAAAACAACACCTTAAATCCGAAATATTCTGTTTAAATATGAAGAGGAAAAATGCATTCGTTTAAGATCCGTTTCTATTCTGTCAGACCCTACGAGATTTTGATTTGCAAAAAGGCACGTCAACCGTGTTACATGTACCGACGTCAGCCTGAAAGCAGTTAGTAAGGTATCCATCTACGTGTATTGGAAATACGTTTCCCTTTTCCTAAGAAAATTTAAATCATAACTAACAGCAGGCATTAATTTATCCAGTATGGCGCCTCATATGCAAATAGTCATTCCATGTATGGGACTCTGGGTGGTATAAAGCGCTCGACTTTACCTGTATCTCACCTGTCTGCGTAGGCTCGAGTCTTGGGCTCGGCCAATGAAAGCATGTATGTGAGAAAGCCCGCCAGTTGCTTCCCGCGGGCTAGTGGTTCGTATAGGTTTTACCGGGTACATCCTCTGCCATTTATATTGACTACCACGTATCATAAACTAAAAAATAAGAGTTAAAGCCTAAACAAGAACATCCCATGTTCAAAAATTTTCCACGTCGTATTACAAAAGCGTTTACTTTAGCGATGTAAAGTCTGAAAACTGGTATTATGGTATGAATAATCAATAACTTGAAGCTGTATCAATCAAACAATAGACTGACAACCCTCTAATCAGGTGCAAGCAGTTATCCTCTCCGTGAAATGAATGCCATGCTCGCGTATGGCAAGAACCATTTGCTCCAATATATAACGTCAACCTAACTGCCAATAGAGCTGATCCAGAGCCTTGGCACATTGGGGTTTACCTGCTCGCTTGAACCCTTCAGGATATATATATATATATATATATATATATATATATATATATATATATATAAATTGAGATCCTGAAACGCTATCGCTTAATGTTACAGCTGATATGGGGCTATATTGTTTGAGAGTTAAACATGGATATAGAAAGTAATGTATCCCAGTTTTCTTGTCATGGATATTGACGGTAACGAATCCCAGTTTTCTTGTCATAGATATAGAAGGTAATGTATCCCAGTTTTCTTGTCATGGATATAGACGGTAACGTATCCCAGTTTTCTTGTCATGGATATAGACGGTAACGTATCCCAATTTTCTTGTCATGGATATATAAGGTAACGTATCCCAGTTTTCTTGTCAGAGAACATCAGTTGATGTAAACCGTACCTCGGGTTAAAATCGATAGGACGCTTTAAAAATGAAAAAAAAAACATGGACATTTAACATACACATGCAATAACTAACGAATTATATAATGAATACCAGTGGGTCATGCAGGCCCGCGCCTGGGGGGGGGGAAACCATGGCACTTGTCCGGGGCCCGAGCTAGATAGGCACATATACGCACATATTTGAAACACGAAAGGGGTCCGAACTCTGTCAGCTGCCTGGGGCCCAGAATTTCCTAGGTGCGGGCCTGGGTCATGTGTTCATATTCAAGCTGCTTAATAAAGGGCGTGAATGACAATATAAGTACCCCTGACCTGTGTGCTTGAATTTAGCATCATTTGTGATTCGTACAAATTGAATGTAAAGGAGAACGTTTAGAAAAGTGTCTTCCTAATTGTAACAATTTATGACGAACTCCATTTTATGTAATTTGCTCTGCCTAAATTAGACCGCTCCGCTGGCCTAGTGGTTAGAGCATTCGCCGCGGAAGCGGGAGGTCGTGGGTTCGATCCCCGGCCGAGTCATACCAAAGACTTACAAAAATGGTACTAACAGCTGCCTCGCTTGACGCTCAGCATTAAGAGGTTAGTGTTAGGACTGGTCGGCCTGGTGTCAGGATAATGTGACTGGGTGGGACATCATGCTACATATCTGCGGCATGATGCCTCAGTGCTAGACATCACTATAAACTGCCTCACAGCAGACATCGTAGCGATATGACTGAAAAATTGTTAAAACTACGCTAAAAATCCTAATCAAACAAACAAACAATCTCCCTAAATTAGGTATCTATTTGTGACTACGATCAGTTTAACCTTTTTATAATATTCAATTAGTAACACCCAAAAAGATAAATCCGTTTTAGGTTTGTGCATATAATGCTTGTATTTCGTTTTTGTGATAAAAAAAAGGAGAAAGATATTGCACACAAAAGTACTTTCAAGTCTGCACCATGATCAATGCATTCGTATCAAATTCGTCTTTAATATATTACATCGCCGATATTAATGTTGATTAATATGTTCATAAGGAAACCTCGCAATAAATCAGAAGCATCAAAGAGCATGCATCTGTACGAAAAATGAACTAGAATCGCAATTTGACAATTACATTCATGCGAAAACTTAAAACAGATTTACATCACGACCATTTATAAATAATTAACATGTGCTTACTTCATCTGTTTGACAATAGTACTTTTCCCCGATTCTCCTGCGCCTGCAAATGAAAATAACAGTACTTAATTACTATCTTGGCAAGCAAATCAAGATTATTCGATGCCTAGAATTTGTGTACAAGACTAAACTTTGCAGAACTAGGGCGGAAAAAACGTTTACATATCACTTGTGAGAGAATCTATTTTTAGCTGCAGTAAATGAATTCTACTCTAATATTCATCGGCCCTTCATCTAGGATTCAAGATGGCTACTGGTAAGGTGGAAATCAGCAATATGCAGGACGAGTCGGCAGCCGGCACCAGCGGCTAATGTAGTGTGCTGCTAAGCTACCGGGCGAGGACTGCCCTTGACAGAAAATAGACTTACCTAAAAGTAGAAGCTTAATATCTTTAGCAGCTTGAATACCATCCTCTTTGAGTCCTTTTTCTATGGCCTTACTCCTCTCCATAGCCAAACGTTCCTCGGCGCTCATAGTGCAACCCATATTGAATGGTTTGGTCGCAAGCAGGCACACTAGGTGGTGTAAAAATATCCCCTCCGTTCGCGAAATATTATCCCCAGATCCCTTACCGAGGGGAGAGAAAAGAATGCAAAACTCTCCGTGAACCTACACCCAATGTTGTTCTCTGAATGAGTGTATCTTATGTCTTCTCGCATAAAGACGAACTCTCGGCTACTGGTCGTGAAAAAACGAGACAGGTTAGGGTTTTCCTCCCTAACGCACCTCCACCTCAACTTGACATTATATTTACTCTACGCTCTCAACCCTCACCCTGAGGTCAAAACTAGCTTTACAGAGCAACATGGAATAATTATTTCTTTCATAAAATCAAAATCATCCGCATTCCGAATTCCTAACAAAAATTCCACTATTCCGAAGGCTTTCTCGTGTGACGTAGCATTGATTGGGGCCTCGCTTTTGCTTTGGTAATAAAATATGTTATTCCTACACCACGAACCGATCGAAGCTGTTGGAAGCTTGGCTTATTCTAATGTACCTAATGGTGTGGGGTCGCTAAGACGTCACAGCCCGCACGGGCTCAATAATATTAATTCCAACATACGCGAATCAGAAATTATGAAAATCAACAGAACTAGTTGCTTTGAAAGGCGGCGGTGGCAACAGTCATGTCGCACTTGCATGTTAACTAGATTGATATTTCAGTTTCGTTCAGGAAGCTTTGAAACTTGCATTCAGATAAAAATACATGCATGTATTTAATTCAAAATGTTGATCAGTATTAATGAGAACGAAGACTGGCGCTTTTTATTGAGAAAGAAATGGTCATAGCTTGTAACCAATATTGATTTATTGATAACAGTGGCGTGAGCAAGCGAGGAAGAGGACTGTAGTGTGGTGGTGGTGGGGATCCTGGTGTTGATATGAAAGACAAAACACGCCCCAGAAGCTGACGATAGATCAATACGTCCGACCTTACACCGTATTTAACCTTGTGTAAATCCGCTTCATGAAAAGCATAAATCAACCGTTTTTTTTGTGCGCGCGAACTAAGCATATGCCTATATTTCGTCGCCCCCCACAATGTTTTTCTCCTTGAACAAACGCAAAAACAGACAATAAAAATACAAACACATTTAACTAATAATTTATAAAAGTAAAACTTATCTCCACCAGGGGATTAAGGTCTAGCTAAATGAAAGAATAAACCAAATGCGGTAAGTTAAATATACCGTTAGCTTCATCGAAGAATTTAACCTTGTGTTTCTTTTTCATGGCTAAATGTTGGTCAGTGATTGTACGATTAGCTAATCTGTTAAAATGTTGCGCCCCATTGATATTTCTTAATTAAAAAGGATTTAACGTTTACAGTTTTACGTGTCGGATATCCATTTTGTTGTTGTTTTCATTATTTCTATATTGCATACTATACCGCCTATGTCAAAACCCAGCAAATGTTTAAAAAGGTACTTGGACATGTTTTGAAATAACGAAGGAATCAGGCAACAAAGAATACTTACATTGCCCAATCTGTTGACTTTAAACATCAAATAAACGGCCGTCCAAAATAAACAAATTGTGCTGTATATGTTATCACCGACTCCCTTTATACTTCATATGTTCCTGTCATGAAATGCAGAAAGAAAAAGGAGCCTCAAGAAATGTTTAAATGCACCACTCAATGAAAGAACGATATTCAGAATTCTTTCTGAAATTAAAAGTGAGATCTTTTTATGTCATTATAGCAAATTCTGAGACTTCGTATTTAATTTTAACTATTTTAATTATCGTCCTGTAGTAATCTTAGTAATTATATACTGGTTATAGGTACTGAGTTTGTTCCCGGGTCATATAACATTACTCTCTCTCTCTCTCTCTCTCTCTCTCTCTCTCTCTCTCTCTCTCTCTCTCTCTCTCTCTCTCTCTCTCTCTCTCTCTCTCTCTCTCTCTCTCTTTCTCTCTCTCTCTCAACTTGCCTGCTCCCGGGATAAACAGGATTGCTATTGTAAATAACTTCATAATGACCATTATCACAAATGGCTTGATAGTGACATTCAACAAAGTCATGGCTTGATAGTGACTTTCAACAAAGTCATGGCTTCATACTGACATTCAACAAAGTCATGGCTTAATACTAGCCTATATCAGTCATCACTGTATACTAACCTATATCATAGTCATGATTGGATATTGACCTATATCATAGTCATGATTTAATACTGACCTATATCATAGTCATGATATGATACTGAACTATATCATAATCATTATTTGATACTGAGCTATATAATAGTAATGATTTGATACTGAGCTATATCAGTCATGATTTGATACTCAGCTATATCATAGTCATGATTTGATACTGACCTATATCATTGTCAATATTTAATATTGAGTTATATCCAAGGCATAATTTGATGCTAAGATATATCACAAGAAATATTTAATACTGAACTATATCAAAGTCATGATTTGATACTGAGCTACATCATAGGCATGATTTGATACTGACCTATATCATAGTCATGATCTGATACTGAGCTATATCAAAGGCATGATTTGATACTGAGCTATATCATAGTCATGATCTGATACTGAGCTATATCAAAGGCATGATTTGATACTGACCTATATCATAGCCATAATTTGATACTGAGCTATATCATTGTCATGGTTTGATACTGAGCAGTACCATGTTCAAAGAAATTATGATTTTTACGAGTCTTTTTCCATGGAACTTTACCAGTTTTATAATATATTTTATTCTCTAATGTATTTGGTTTCCTCGACCCATAAAAAGAATCTTAAGGCGCAGAAATAGTACAATGGACTTACTTGCTCGTATGTGTAGATAATCTCGTGTACTTTACAACTTAAAATTTAACTATGCAAGTTTGAATAAAAACACAATATCGATGCACCCGTAGACAGGGCAGTATTATCCATAACGCTGACTAGCCTGAAGCCTAGGGTCCCACCAAGAGCTGGGGCCCATGCAACCTTTAGCCATGCCGTGGCAATGCTGCGTAATCGAAAATTCCACATTTCAAAAAAATTCCTACTCCATGCCACAACAATCAGACTGCTGCTAAATTTCACCTTTTTAAATCATTTTTGGTAAGTTTGTATTAATTAAAAGAGCTCGAAATTCGCGGGTGGATGTCGAGGGGCCCAAAGAAGCTCGAAGCCTAGGCCCTGCCATTCGCGGGTGGATGTCGAGGGGCCCAAAGAAGCTGGAAGCCTAGGGGCCCTGCCATGGGTTAATACGGCACTGTCCGTAGAGGATTATAATTACATGAAACTCTGTAACATGTGTGTGTGTGTATGCGCAGTCCTTTAGTATATAACGGAAGCAGGATGTGTCATTTTTTTTTCTTTAAATTGCAAGTGTAGTTAACCTTGATACTGTTATTAAGATATTTAAAAAATATATGAATTTTAAATAACGCTAAATTTCAATCGCAGCATGAGAACGAACTTGTTTGTTCGACCATTCGTAAAGGAAAACATCCTAAAATGTGACAATCACAAGAGAGCGGGTTGATAATCTGCTTAGAATGAATAAACGCCGCTGTATCGAATGACGCAAGTGGATTTGTTATGTCAGATCAAGAAAATCGCACAAGTTTGCTGAATGATTCAAATATTGTACTTGTCATTAAATATAGTATGTCTACGTTAGATTAAAAGTCTTCTTTACAAGGTAAACAATTTCCAAACGTATTTTATTAAAATTTCTCTACTAAAAGTCAATGAAAAATACTTCTTCCGGAATTCAAAACTGGGCTAGTATGCATTGCATCGTCCACTGATTAAATTTAAGCCAAAGAAACTAGTTTTGGAAATTCCACTTAGGTATCGAACGCCGCCTTCCCATAAAGTAACGCATATTGTGTCGTTTGCATCCAAAACACATTCCAAAGTGAAACACGTGATACAAGTTATCACTGCTAGGGCAGGGAAAGTAAAACTGTTCTTTTGAAAGCGTTATTTTTAAAAATATTCTTCTGTATTCTTATTCGACTCGTTTCCTTCGTGTTTTAACGTAAGTTTTTAATACAATTTGATACACCCGATTCTTTACCTTGTAAACAACTTGTGTCGTTGTAGAATTTTACCCCTTCTGACACAAACAAGCCCCTACTCAGCGAATCAGCCCACATGACAGTACCTACGAACGAAAATATCATTTTAAATGTCAGTTCGTTTCGATATCTAACGATTTTAATCTATGTTCATGAAACGATAATCTCTCTCTCTCTCTCTCTCTCTCTCTCTCTCTCTCTCTCTCTCTCTCTCTCTCTCTCTCTCTCTCTCTTAAACGAAAATATCATTTTAAATGTCAGTTCGTTTCGATATCTAACGATTTTAATCTATGTTAATGAAACGATAATCTCTCTCTCTCTCTCTCTCTCTCTCTCTCTCTCTCTCTCTCTCTCTCTCTCTTAATTTTATAGTTGTTGTTATTGCTGTTGGTAGCAGTGATGCAAGTAAAACAAGATAAAAGTACTACGTTTATTCGCAAAAGTAACGCTACTACTTTGCAACGACAATACATTATTTATATCCAAAAACAATGTATTTATTCGCAAAAGTTGTATCATTATTCGCAACACACTTTTTCTCTTAGTGAATTTGTCACTAATGGACTTCGGTAGTAGTAGTAGTGGTAGTAGTACAGCCCGATACACACAATATGTCGTTTTAGTTTCCTCTCTTCTCTCAATATTCATAGCTGGTAGTTTCCTTATCTAGTTTGGGTGAACAAGGATTTATAAAGAAAAGTGCACGATGCACATTTGTCTTTGGGTAAATAAGCTGAATGAAGAGAGAGAGAGAGAGAGAGAGAGAGAGAGAGAGAGAGAGAGAGAGAGAGAGAGAGAGAGAGACCCGCACATCAATTTAAACATGTGATAGTCCAAGATCTGCGACAAAGAGCTGGACTAAAAATCAAGCAGCTGTTGTAATAGCAGTAGTGACTGTCATAGTAGTGGATGCATAGAAAGAAAAGAAAGGTAGAGAAACGACAGTAGCAGCACAAGCAGAGATGGAGAGAGAGAGAGAGAAAGCAGATACACCGTCAAATTTAAAAAATAAATGGGCGAATTTATGGATTTTTGAATCAAAGTAAAACAACAGAACTATTAAAGATGTAACGTTCAACGTGTATTGAAATGCATGGGCGCCCGCAAAAATATTTTCGGGGAGGGGGAGGACAAACATATAGTGGTTAGCTATTATGTTTAACGGATGTAGGCCAAAATATGTCTAGAGGTTAAATCGGGGTGGGTGTGCGGCTATGTGTAGGCGCCCATGTTTAACGGTGACAGTTTTCCGATTCCGTGAAATCATACACACACGCACGCACACACACCTATTATAAATGTCACTGATTATACTAACTGATAACGTGAAAACACTCTTACTGAAATGTGAATTCACATATTGGTGTATTGAATAAGTTACTTCCCTTTCTGGCAAACGTTTACCTTCCTCGGCATTTTATTCTTATACATTAGCAAACAAAATGGAAAAGAAAAAATATGTTTTAAAATTATTGTAATGGCGGAGTTTTCAAGTAATTCATACAGCGTGTGAGTCGTATTTTCTTCATCACCATAAATATCAGATAATCTGCTAAATTAATCAAGAGTTCACATGTGGGTTTTGGTGTTTGTTGTTTTTTTTTTTATATAAAAGAAATAGTTATTATTAAAATTCCTTCTTGGAAAGATAACTCCTTTGGTTGTGCTCCAGTTTCGTGTTTTGCACAGGGTTCAACTTTAAAAAAAAAAAAAGAATTTCCAAGATTTTAATCGCTGGTTTTCTAAATTTAAAAATAAAATCTTGCATATGTTAGGTATTGTTAAAGAACTTTTCATTTCCTTCATGTAGGCGTATGATTGATTGATTGGCGTAATTCGTGTTATAGTGTACAGCTAGCCCCTCTTGGTCTTTTTTCTTCCCTATACTTTAAAGGTAAATTGTAAAATAAAACAAAAGTTGATGTCCCTTTTTAATTTTTATAAATATTTTGGAATTCTTTCATTCATTGCACTTCCTTTTGTCTTCGGGATTCTTCAACGCTGCGGTATTATATATCTGAAAAGTGAAGAAAAAATTCTAAATAAACTCAACTGTATTCTTTGGAAGTTTATGAAATGACATCATCATGTTATTTTTGAATAGTAATGAGAAACATGATATCATTTTTTTTATTTTAAAAAAATCAAAGTTGTATAATTGCACGAAGTTCATTTTAAAAAAAAGTAGTTGGATATGAGCTTAACTGTTCGTAAGGCAACCGTAACTTAGTGCGCCATTGCATACATTATTTTCACAAAGACACAGACACGCACGCACACACACACACACACTTCTAAATGAACTCAACTGTATTATTTTCAAATAAATGAAAATGTCATCAACAGCCTTCTTTCCTCATTAAATTTATACAAGAATAAGGGGGAACAAATTTTAAGATAATATATCGGTTAAAACATGGAAAATAAAGTAAAAGTGCAAATATATATAAGTTTACGCAATAAACCCCACCACCACATGTGTTTCAAACGGTAGATGAAACTTTCTAAATAGAAATTGCATTGGATAATTGCCTTTTGTCATTGTTTGAATTAAAAATGTAATCTTGGCTTTTACCTGTAAAGTTTATTCTTTTATTTTTCATGTGTGTGAGAAAGGATGTTTTCTAGTCATAAACGGACATACTGCCAGCCACAACCACCCTGCCTTGTTATTGACGAGATCTGATTCCACCTACCATGTGTTAATTGATATAATTTTGCAAACGTCCTCAGACTAACTGTTAACCCCCATCTTAGAAAATAACTATGACAGCCTTCGCATGTGTTATTGTCTCTGAAATACTAAAACATTCCTACAAAACTGGTACCTGGCCATCTGTTGCACTAGCCGACTCGCTTCGCTAACAACTTATTAGGGGTAATACAAAGTGATAAAATATTCGCCACTTTGCTAGAAGTCGCGTAAATGATCAGTTAAAACAATGATAAATGGCGCATTGTATACATATATCCTGACTGTCGTGACTGAGATGTGACGGAGTTTATAAACGCACAAGACAAAAACAAATTTACGATTTACGATCGTTCCCCTCTGCGTCATAGTTTTAAACTAAGCAACTTTGCGATATGTCGATTTACAATCCAATTTTGGATTTTATCCCTATATGAACCAACTCCGAGGTCTGTATGTTAAGAGCAACAAATTAGTTTCAAACATGTGGCCCCATTATTTTGTTAATTTTCGTGACTTTATTGAAGTCAATCTAACACATCTCTTGGAATCAATTCTAAAATAAGCATAATTCGTTCCAAATAGGTTTGCTAATATTGTTTTAGCAAAGCATACAATTTGCCTATGCTTATTGGAGCACTACCGTTGTCAAATCTTTTTTTTTCTCTTTCTCGCAGGTGCTTAGTTTTACACGCTCAAAAGCTCTTCAATTTCGGGAGTAAATAAATTTTCCTTGTAACTCGGAATTCCATAATGCCTAAACAAAAGTGACTGATTAAAAAAAAATACAAACAAAACAAACAAACAAACGGAACTTGCGAAGTGTGTTCTCCTACGTCACCGTCACAAGCATGCGAAATACTTCTCACTTTTTTTAACACTTGCCAACTACAGCAGATTGCCGAAATGTTTTTTTTTTTTAAATCAGGACAACTAGAACAACAACAACAAAAAACCAGCCAAGATAAATAGCTAATACTTCAGTGACTTTAGCACGCTACATCATTTCCATGAAACATAGCATATGTCAACATTACGGATATAACCCCGCTTCGAATCGGACGCCGCCATCTTAAACACTAGCTCTCTTTGAGATACGTTTATGCCTCAAATGTTTCTAAAAGCTATAAGTTGTGTTGATGCAAGGGGGAGGAGCATTATGTTTCGCACCAAAGACAATAAAGTTGTAGCTTCTTGTTTGGTTTTATTGTCAGAGTGGCTCATTTTTTGAAATACATCGATTGGCATTTTTCAACAGGCTGATAGGGGCCGAGATAGTTACATCTAATGCAGAACAGCCCAAAGTCCACGACGTATGATGAAGAGATTAAGCAATAATCGTTACGAGATTTCTTCCACGACACCCGTAAAACGATTTAAGTGTTGTAGACAAGGACGTTAGCTCAACGGTTCCTAACAAGTATTTAAACTTTCTACTTTTCTCTATGGAAAGATGATGAAGAAATTAGCTGCTTAAATATACGGGTTATCGTTCGAAACCATAGCGGTGGTGCATCTTATATACAACGTGGAAGTAAAATCGTACCCATTCATGCGTAAGCACAGCATTCGTAACTAAATATTCAGAGCAAAGTTCGTTTTAATTTAGAACCGGGGCGTTTTCAACATGCTACTTTACTCAAGTCTAATAGTTCTTCTGTTAACTCTCACAAGATTTGTAAATGTTAATCAACTTATACAAATGTATAGAGATGTACATGTGCATTGAGGAGAGACTAGAGTACGTGACACTACAATTGTATACGAAACTGCTTTATGCCAAACTACCACAAAACAAACGAATTAGAAAGACGGTATTTTTTAGTGGTTAATTAATTACACTGGCAGAAGGTGGAATATGTGAGATTTCCACTCCTTATGGGATTTGGATCCAGATATCTAGGATAGTATTGCCCATGGTGTAATTGCCCGGATCCCGTAAACAAAAATATAAAATATGAAATGAATGGATGGAATAACGGAAATCTGAACAGAGATATAGAAAAGAACAACACGAACATCTGTTTGTAAAATATTAGAACATAATCAACGTGACATTTGAACGGTTCCCTTTATCTTAGGAATACAGTTACAAAATATATGTGAAATTCTATTTGCCGTTCTGTTATAATAATATAACAAATTTCATCATATAATTGAGTGACTGATCGGACTCAAATTGATTGCTGGCATTTCAGCATCACTGGTTGCTTGCGGTCTTTTCCAAATCACTGTTGGTGTTATTGAGTGGGTGTTGCCATGTTTATATTCTCTCTCTCTCTCTCTCTCTCTCTCTCTCTCTCTCTCTCTCTCTCTCTCTCTCTCTCTCTTAGGGTCTTGGCTGCTGACTGTTCTTTTTCCACAGTACAGGTATTCAGCTATTTCTGTTTTATTGAGACTTACTCTTACTATGCAGCTAAAGCTACGTGAAAAACCTTAAACAAACAAACTATGCAGCTGAATCTTTCGCTTTCGTGTCCTCAACTTTCCGACACACGTGCCTTGGACAATCTAACGTGAAATGCTTATTGTTTTCCAGAGCCAAAACTGGCTGCTCATAAACATAGATAATTTCGCCAGACGAATTTCTTAAAACATTGACTTTTGCCTGGGAACACACACGCCCGTACCCACACCCAAACACTTTCGTTTAGCTTAGCCAACCAGGATTACTTTCTCAAACCTCCACAATTTTAACACTCCCATCGAAGTAAGAATATTCACCGCTAATCCAGACCGCTCCGGTGGCCTAGTAGTTAGAGTATCCGCCTCGGATGCGAGAGGTCGATGGTTCAATCCCCGGCCAAGTCATAGCAAGGATTTACAAAAATGGTACTAACAGCTGCCTCGCTTGGCGCTCAGCATTAAGAGGTTAGTGTTAGGAAGGGTCAGCCTGGTGTCAGGATAATGTGACTAGGTGGGAGATCATGATACGTGTCTGCGGTATGATGCACCAGTGCTTGACATTCTGAAGACATCGTAGCGATATGACTTAATAATTGTTAAATTAAAAGTCCAAATAACACACACACACACACACACACACACACACACACACACACACTTAATGTTTACGTGTCACACTGACCACGACAAAATGTTATACGAAATTATCTACAAAACTGTGCACCGTTATATACACCTGCAATATATATAGTTAGACCAGGAAGCCATTAACGTCATGGTCTCTTTCAGTATAATACCCCCCCCCCCCTGCAATATATATTGTTGGAGCTGGAAGCTGAACGAAAGACGGAAAAAAAATGACTGAAAATAGACAGGATGATTCACCTTCCTCGTGGATCAATTGCCTCCTGCTGTCAGGTGTTAGTGTTGGGGGAAATTTAGTACAGGACGTATTTACTTGTATTGATGTTTTTGTTCGAGTCACGTAAAAGGGTTCCATTATTCCTTTTAATTTAACAGAAATACGAATTTATTTTCTTCAATGCTCTGACAACCAACTTACCTTCACATATACCTCCCAAGACACTGACTAAAAAACTAATGTCTAACAATGGTATTAGTAGCTGCATTGTCAATAATAATAGTAGTAGCAGTTGTAAACAGAAAGAAAGGCAAGTAAGAATCTCTATATTAATCAAACCGTAAAGCTCTATTTTACTCTTTAAGCGAAGTTAACTAAAATTACTTTTGATATCTATAAGCATTAACTATATCAGACATTCACGTATTCTGAAGACAAACAAGGTTGGCAGTTCTGAAGTATGTGATCAATACCCATGTATATTCATATTGATAAAACTGAAAGGATGTGTGTGTGTGTGTGTGTGTGTGCGTGCGTGCGTGCGCGCGTGAAACTACCTACCTACCTTAGACGTCTAACATGGCCAACAGATCAAGATATCAAAATTCGATAGTTGACAAATAGTAATGATATAAAAATAAATTGTCGATTTACAGGAGGGAGAAACATGGAAGTAAACTAATTCACAAACAGGCAAACGTAAATAATGTAATTTTTTTTTAAAAAACTAAACATTATTAAGGAAAGTGTAGATTCAAAGTAAATAACTTTCCAAAAGGAGATAATTTAGACACAAGCAACTGAATCTCATCATTTGCTATATACAGTTTTCATTCAAGCGATACATTTAAGGAGCAATATTAAGTTGCAGATAAGAAAATTCGGCCAGATTTGCAGATTTGCTACAAAGTCGTTTTCATCGCACTTGTTTGACTACAAGGCAGCGGCGAAAAACATCTGGGAACATAGCAGAATTAAATCTGAAGCATTAAGAAGCATATTCGCAACAAAACAAAAGAAATACTTCCGTTTCGTTGTTAATAACCGCTCAATCACTGCAAGAAAGTGTGGTAGACAAAATTTTAGTGACATGCAACATAAATTTCCTGAAGGTTTTGATACATGCACTTCCATTACAGCTTATACAAGAAACAAAAACATTAGAGACTCGATAGCGATATCCAATCAACCGTGTTAAACTTGATGTCTTAGGTGCAAGCCTAATGGATGTAAATAGTGTGGTTTTTTAATTCAGATGTATGTAAAATACTTGAAGATATGTGGAAATTTTAAATTAACATTTTATGTGATGCATGAAATATGAAAATGTTGTTTACTGACTGTATGACCTGTAAAATGAAGTGAATATAGAGCAAACCAAAATAAATGTATGTGAATGGGAAGAGTGTCTTTTATGGCATTCTGCCTGGAAGAAAAATAACATCTGCCTCAACATGTTCATACAAACTGCACTGAAGATCACTTGAGTGACATGACTGGCAATTCTAAAGTATATATTAAATATCGATGTATATTCACGCAGATAAAAATGTGTGCCTGCGTCTGTGTGCTCGCGCGTGAACGAGATTTAGCTAGAAAAATATATGTATGACGTAAGACTTATTCTGCAGTCACTAGTATTTCATTACGATAAATTTTGCTTGACTGCAGATTGATCATAAAGGTTTTGTTTAAAACACGATTCCCATAAAATCTGTTTGGCTGGAAACCTACTGGATATGAAGAGAGACGGTATTGTCATTTAAGGTGCATGAAATATGAATAATTTATTTCTGAAAATTAGTATTGAACATGAAAGTGGTAGTGAAATTACAAATAATGTACAATTTTCTAATACAGACGGCACAACCCATTATTAAAAACTACACAAGTACGCCATTACCTTCAAGCACTGGACTGCTATATTAACACATTATAAATTATAATCAGACTTCAAAATCAACAAAGTGGCAAACTTTAGTATTTACAAGAAAAGAACAGTAATAAAAAAAAAACTAGTACTTCTTACCTGTTATTAAACTCTGAATAACGTAGATGCAGCTTTTCTTATCCCGACATCGCAAGTCACAGAGATACTCCGTTACATTCCTTTATCACTCGTGGTTGCACGTGCCGAGATTTCTTCGAGTTCGTGAGAACGAATTAACAAATATATATACAGGATATAACAACGCTACGCATCAATGAAAGCACCCATTTTACCAGTCGATAAACAATTGTGTTTGGAATAAAATCTGTGGCCTATTCAAACAGCGCAAACGATCAAATTCACAATTGTTAAATATATTTATTTGCGGAGCTGTGATTGTGGAACCTATGCAAAATTTATGCAAATTCAAATGATGCAGCCTTTCTAAGCGGATATGATAAATCGTTACACATTCTTAGTCTAAAATAGTGTGTTCGTTATACTGTTCTCTACAATGCTGACTAATGCTTTGAGATGTTAGAGTCGGCATCAGGTACCGAAGATATAGAAAACTGTTCAACCACACAAGGCTTCAAGCGAAAGCCAAGGTTATGACAGACACCATCAGGGACTTTTCATTTGCTGATGACTGGACCCTCAACGCTGGCTCAGAAGCCGACCTGCAACGCAGCGTTAACAAGTTATGCAGCTCCTGCACATGCTTCGGTCTCACCATCAGTACCAAGAATACTGAAGTCCTGCATCAACTTAGCGACCTAATCATGTTTTGCATCTTATATGTTTTCAGCATGTTTTTATGTTTTCCAATTTCATTGTTTTTGTCATTTGTTTTTCTTTAGTGTAGTCATATCATTATTGATGGTATAAAGCGCTTAGAGCTTCGTAAGATTAGGCGCTATACAAAGTCCTCATTATTATTATTATTATTATTATTATTATTATTATTATTATTATTATCAGCCGGCTCTTAGAAAGCCCGATGTTGAGACCAACATCACCGTCAACGGCCAAAAGCTTAACGTAGTGAAACTGCTTTAGCTACCATGGCAGCACACTATCACAGAGCGTCACTACTGACAACGAGCCGAACCTACGCATTGCCCGAGCCAGCGCAACTTTCGGCAGACTATGCGAACGTCTGGAATAGACATCAGCATCCATACTAAACTAAAGGTCTGCATAACAGTTGTGCTTCCCACACTATTTTATGCATGCAAAATATGGACTGTGTACCATCATCACGCTAGGAAGCTGAACCACTTTCACACCACAAGTCTCAGGACAATCCTCAACATCAAGTGGCAGGACAAGGTTCTAGACATTGAGGTACTCGTCCAGGTAGGTCTCACCAGCATCCACACCATCCTGATGCAGACCCAGCTATGCTGGGCGGGACATGTATTACGCCAAAACACTGGCTGCATAAGAGACTTCAACAAGGTCAGAAGAAACGCTTCAAAGACAATCTGAAAGCTGCATTCAATGCGGTCAACCTAGATCCTGATTCCTGGGAGCAAACTGCATGCGATCGAATCACTTGACGTTCATCCGTTCACAAAGGCTCCAAGTTGTGCGAATTTATCAGGAGAGCAGCTGATGAGGCAAGCCACAGCAAATGACTCATCCTAACGCACAAAATGCAGAGTCAAATCACTAAACTTTATGTGCCGTTTCTTATGAAGTCAATATGATATTGAATTTTTTTTCGTCCCATCAGATGAAATCCATAAGGTTAAAAGATTAAACTGGCGCTCAGATACTCTTAAAGGAAAATGATTTTGCAGGCTTTCCTCGCTGGTTATACGGGCTGTTTAAATAATCTTGTACATCATGGGTATTTTCAAAATAACTATAATCACCTTGGGTTTTTTGTTGTAGGTTGTTGTTGGTTGTTGTAGGGTTGAACGTCATTTTTCAGCACACGATAGGCTATACATGGCGGCCAGTATTATTGGTGGAGGAAGAACCCGGGAAAACCCCCGGAAAGAAATACCTACCCACGAGAAGCTACTGGCAAGCTTTCTCACATAACTACATTAGCCGAATCTTAGACTCGAACACACGCAGACGGAGGTGAGATGGCAGTGATCCAAAACGGAGAGCGGTTTAGACCACTCGGGTCCCTTTTGTTTTAGGATTAATGAGTATATTTTGGGTAAAGTGTATGCAGCTTGGTGTTACTTCAGATGTTCACTGCTCAAAAGCCTGCTAGCTCCCCCTCTTCATTTTCATTTTATGGACTTAATAGGCAAATTGTCAAAAGCGTAGATAATATTTTGTTATATTTAAATTTGATACATCTTAAAATTCATTCACTGCACTTTAATAATCGGGTAATGTTTAGCATGAAGGGCGTTTGGGGGTGGTAAGTAGAGTGACCGCTCAAGGCCTCGCGCTTTTTAGTGTTTGCAGTAGCATACCAATCGAGACACCGATACTCTCTGGTCACGCGCAACCATGGTCAGTCCTACGCCTCGCGTACTCCTAAAGTCGCCTCTGTTGTCTAGTCTGGCAATATTAATTTTCTCTATTTTAATAACTGTTAAAGATAGTGTACTTTAGACTTAATTCAGGCTTAATGTTTGAGCACACGAGATCAGTCAGTTTGGTTAGCTGTGTGAATAGATTATGTACCATCTCTACAATCACAGTATCCAAAAGAAATGTTCGAGGCGTTACATACAAGTGGCATAGAGATGCCAACATTCCCTCCACTGTGGATGTTGCAAATGCAAACAACTTCGCTTTACACCGATTATTCTCTCATCAGTTCTTAATATTTGTTGAGCATACATGTTACAAAATAAACTTGGCTTCATGATACGTTGTTGTTGTAGGGTTTAACGCCATTTTTCATCACACGATATATAGGCTTTACATGGCGGCCAGTATTTTTTTTAGAGAAAGAACCACCGACCCACGAGAAGCTACTGGCAAGCTTTCTCACATAACTACATTAGCTGAATCTGAGACCCGAACCTATGAAGACAGAGGTGAGATGGCAGCGATCCATAACGGAGAGCGCTTTAGACCACTCGGGGCCCCTTCAGGGCTTCATGATAAGTCGTAGGGTATGAAGTAGAGCTGTGTACTGCAGTATTTCCCACTCAACGGTATATCGTACTTGTAACTGGAAGCAACAATTCAATTTTCCGAAGCAGGTGCCCGGCACTTTTTGGGCCAATAACTGGACGAGTATCTTGCTCTAATTTATATCGAAATAACACCTTATTTTGTCCATATTATTAGGAGAACAAATATTATCTCGAGAACAGAAAATATGTGAGCTGAAACGAGAATCAAAGCCCCACCCCATCCAGATAATTAAATAGCCCTTATAGTAGATGAATTTATGTGCATGTTATTTGTTGCACAATTTGTAATCTAAAAGCTGAAACTAAAGTGGGACGATTAAGCTTTCGCTATTTCTGTACTGTGATAGACATCGTTCTGACATTAGAGAGCCTTTTGATAAAAATACACTTTTCTATCTAAACTACTGATATAATAGGCAGGGAACTTTTGAGTGGTATGCCAACACACGGGCTAGAATTTTATCTGAGAGGGCCAGTAAAGATTAAACATACTCAAAGCTCGAGAAAATATTGAGCAGGCTTGTGAATTTACGTATAGTTTAGAAAAAAGGAATACATATACTTAAGACATTCACGTACACTAGTAAAATACAAAATAGCAGGATTTTGGTTGGTTCTTTTTTATTCCGAATTTTTAAAACTTGGATGTTAGCCTAATCTGTTTCACAAAAACTTCTTTGGCCACCGTGTTGGCATGACAAGTGTCATAGATGTGATTTAAGGATCATAAACATAATTATATTTGTCGCGATTAATTTGTGACAGACACAGCTGTTTTGTATTTGTTTAAAAAGGGATACATTTTTAAAACTATTTTGTCATGAATACTACTGAAGTCATAACAAGATTCACCGGTAATTTCTGTTCATTCCTTAAAGACGGAAACTAGAGACGTATCGGTACAGTGAAAAAGTACCGTGCTACATACCACCAGACAAAAATCCAAAACCGCCGAGGTAACCCAGTCTACAAGTTATTACGCGCAAATCTAATAGAAGAAAATCAAACTGTGAAGAAAATAATATCCTTACGCTATCTATGGGGGTCTATTACGCTCAGAATTTTTTTAGAGGACACTTAAGAGTCGCGTTTCGTGAGGCCTTGCATTGTTGTAAGGTTGAAAAAACCAAAGGAGGATTCTGTCGGTAAACGAATGTATGCATCGTTAGGAACGTGGGTGAACGAGTTGGGAGTGGGGACAGGTGTGATTCACACCCGAATGCTCCATTGATTGGGTTTGGATTGAAGTAGTATCCCACTCGTGGTTTCTTTTCTTTACACCATTTTTTAAAGCATATAATTCGCTATACATGGCGGCCAGATTATATTATATCAGATTGTGGAGCCCTCTCCCCTGGATAATAGAAAAGAACTTCAGTCTGATTTGGAGCACCTGAAAGCCTGACGCCTAGTTGACCACGGAGTTAGTCTGTATAGCCGTGCCGACCATGTGTACGGTATATAAACACACACATACCTCCGATTTTCGCTTTCCGGGGAGATGGTGCCTGTCATTTTCTTTTAAGCCGTGTTATTTGGTTTATTTCACCTCAAAACTTAATTTTTCCAATAACATAAAATTTTTTGTTATTGCTATAAATCAGTAACAATATTTTTCTAAGCTAGTTGATATAAATCCAACAGAGCAGATCCTTATTAAATGGTCGACCCCTTAATAAGTACGGCGATAGTTTTCTCGGTTGCTCTAAAGGCTGAAAGATTTTCTAGGAATTAAAGACAAAGAGTATTTTCTTCTTTTTAACTGTTGAGTGTTAAATCTCTGATATTCTTAAGCGTTAACAGGGTTTTAAAACTTGCTGCTGTGATGTGCACATTAATGTCAGATTGGCCCATTTTAATTTAGGACAAAGTATACATCATTTAAGTATTTTGTGAAAATCCCATGCCATTTCGATCATTGATTAAGGAGAAGTCAAAAGAAGACTTTCATACAAACGTCGTATGGCCACTGTGGGACGTTCAACTGGCACCATTCGTATTTAGGATAACTATCCATTTAGGAGTAGTTACTGTTATTATTATTTTCTATGGGGTTCAAGATATTTTTTTTTAAAGCACAATATATGCTATACATGGCGGTCAGTACAAATGGTGGAGTAAGAACTCTTGGAAAACTCCGAAAAGAACCACCGACCCACGGGAAGCTACTGCCTAGCTTTTTCACGTACCCACACCTTGAACGAGCCCGAAACTCAAACCTACGCAGAGGCGACATAGCGGATCGTAACAGTGAGCACTTTAGACCACTCGGGCAGAGATAAAATGATTCTTCTCTTTAAGAATGGAGAAATCATCATCATTTGTGGAGTTTGGAACTTCAAGCACCTTAAGGTCTCCTGTGGAAGGATGGTCGTAGAGTTCTTTACAATACTCAGTCCATCTTTCTGCAAATGTCACTTTCTTCTGTGAGGTATTTGTCATTTTCGTCTTGAATGGTATTTTTTCTTAGCTGCTTCTGTCTGGTGAGGTCTTTCACAATTTGGAATGCCCTTTTCCTGTTATTCTTTATCAGACTGCTCTCTATTTTTGTGCACTTTTGTCCAATCCAATCTTCTTTTGCTTTCTTCAAGTTTTTTTTCCCCGATATTCTTGTTTATTTCTTGGTACTCCATTACCCATGTTGGGCATCGCACAGACACGGAATCTCGTCTGTAACCCAGGTTTTTTTCTTTGGGCGATGGAGGCCAATGATGTCCTTGGCAGCTGTTGTCATGACCGTGTTGAAAGTGTCTGTCATCACTTTTACATCAACATCCATCAAATGGAGCGGAGCAAACTGCGGCTTGGAACGAGTTGCAAATGTTAGGGTCTTGAGTTGTTCAATGTTAAATTTGAGCCCGATTTTCTTTGGCTTGTTAATTTTCTTCAGCCAGAAGTTCATAATCACGAAGACGTAGTCACTCCCAACATCAGCACCTGAGAACGTTCTTGTTTTTGCTCTATTGATGCCACATTAGTAATGTTTTTGAACCAGTATGTATTCGATCTGGTTATTATGGGTTCCATTTGACGCATAGTATGTCCAGCATGGTGAAGCTTTATGTTGGCCCAGGGTGTTGGCTTGTACCAAGTTGTTGTAGCTTGCAAACTCCAGAAGCCGTCTCTCTTTTTCATTGGTAAGCTCATTGCAAGAAGGTCCACAATGATCATCCCAGTTTATTTTAGAGCATCTTTGCCAACTTTGGCATTCCAGTCGCCTTGGATGGTGAGGATGTCTTTGAGTCTCTAACAAACTTTTATTAACACATGGTATCATGTATATTCAATATAAAAATCGGATTTAATTATCGATAAGGATGTTTACTTAATCAAAATAATACATGGATTATGCTTGAAATTATATGATCCTATCCGTTGTTTTCACGTTACATCACAAAAGGTGTGTACATGTACTTCCATAGCCCTCATAACCGGCACCTAATAACATTGTTCTTCCTGCAGGATTGCGAAGGTACATTTCATTTTGTGAGTAAGAATATAATATATCACATTCTGTTGTGCATGTCAACCGCACGAGATTAAATGAATGACTTTTTTATATTATTGTTTCCTTAAAGTAAAATATTTCAATTTCAACCATCTTTGTTATTCTTTCATAAACAAATAGATCAATAAAAAAACAGATGCATAATGAAATGGATATACAAACAAGTAGAAACATGTAATGATTTTAAATTTTTATGGGCTTAAATCAATCAATTGGTTACTTTTCAAGTTAAAAAGCTAATTGTTAATATAGAATTTCATATTTTTAAAAGCATTTCAGGAATACATTGTTTAAACATTGAACACCAAGTCATGTTCCATTAGACACGTATTTTGTTTGAATGCACTAACGACGACACTTCTTAGAACAGTTATTGCTTTTATTCAGTTCCATTCTACGTCCATAATCTCCATCACAAATACAATATTTGACGATACTAATTAAATTGGTTTGTCAACTGTCTTCAGAAAAAACAAATGTCACAAAAAGTATTTGAACATAAACGTTTTAGCATAAATACATGCTATGAAATTTTATTTCGTGACATATTGTATCGTGAAAATCATTATCTGGAAATACTCTTTCAAGATGACAAGTTAAGGGATATTAAAAATGTCAATATTATCTGTCTGTAAAAAAAATAAATGCATTTCTATTTGACAGCAATTCAGTCCTACCTGTTTATATCGACATCGCTTATATCGACAAGCCACCTATGTCGACAAAAAAGCCAAGTCCCAGTCCCATGGTCTACTATTACTATCAAATTGTTATGCTCATACATGTCGACAGAAGCCCTTGGTCCCAGCTTAACAAATCCTTTGTTTTATAATAATTTATGTCAACAAACTGCCAGTTCCGACATACTTTGTTCAACAATTAGTTGATCTTGCCGCCAGGCTTTTTATGTCGTGGTCGGATAAAAAAAAACAAAAAAACAACATAGCAGCACTTTTTCTCACCACTCTGCAGCTAGTTAAGTCTTTGATCTTGCCGCCTAGCTTGTGGGTCATGTTCTTAAGATGTGCTCGTACAATGACATGCACATCTGTTGGTCTTTCAAACACTGAATTTTCTGATTGTAAATATCAAAACATTTAAAAGGATCAATTGATGAACACAATTTCCCAATCAACAGGTGGTCCAAGCAGGACTAGCAAGCTCTTAAATTTGCCTTCCAGCTGGACGTTGAACAGAGCGGACGTGTTTTTGTGCGCTCTCAAAGAAATCCAAAATGGCAAGGACCAAGCAAACGGCTAAGAAATCCACCGGGCTTTTTGTTTGGGCCTGAGCTAAGGACAAATAATACTATGACAAGAAATTAAGAAGACAATTCTAAAAAGAAAGGACTATTTAAGTAAAGGAAAGGAAACGAAAAACCGGAGCAAGCAAAGAAAACGAAAAACCCGAGCAAGCACGTAAAAACATGGCGGCTTCACGGAGGCAAATGTTAAATCTGCAAAAATATTTCAGAACCAGAAGAATAACAAAACAAGACGGAGACTATATAGAATGTAGGTACAAGGAGGGAACACAACAGTTAAGATTTCCGGACGGACAAGGGCAACCTATACCATCGTCAACATCAGTTCTAGTATGCCTACAACTGTTAGACGCCGATATAATACAGAAAATCTACTCGATAAATTATACCAAAGAGGGATATAACATACGCTATAAAGACAACACACCTGCCTTGGAGTATGGAAAGGAAATTGTTATACTGGGAAGAAATGCAATCGTTCAAAAACCTGAACCTATCATGAGAAAAATTTAAAAAAACGGACAGGTGAACTACACATAGAAGGCATCCCAATGGAAATTCCGACAGAAGTGGTAGCAGAATGGATAGAAGACAAGTTTTGGGTGAAAGTCGAAAACCATCGTGTAGGGAAAATAAAGGGATTTGAAAAAATCTTTAACGAAACCAGAATAATGGAAATTGAAAAAGAAAAAATGAGAACGATAAAACGCGTTTGCTTTCTTCACGGCTTCCTAATAAACACATGGTACAAAGGATGCATTTACGACAGAAAATGCACTAAATGTGGAACAACTGGACATACACCAAAAAAATGTCCAAGAGTACTAGCGGAAGAGACAAACTTGGAAATACAGACAATAAATGAAACGAATGAACAGCGGGTAGAGAACACTGGAAACAAAGCAAACGAACAACAAGCAAATGTAAGGGAAAACATACCAGAAACACAAAGAGAAGAGATACAACAACAACAAATACTAGTGGAAGAGACGAACTTGGAAATACAGACAACAAATGAAACGAATGAACAGCGGGTAGAGAACAATGGAAACAAAGCAAACGAACAACAAGTAAATGTAAGGGAAAACATACCAGAAACACAAAGAGAAGGGATACAACAACACCACCACCAAGCAACAAAGCCAAAGAAAAAGAAAAAGAAAAAAGCAACCGAAAAAGAAATAAATGAACAAGAACAAGTCTACGAACAAAAAAGCACCCAAAAAGAACAAGAGCTGAATGTACTAACAGAAATCACAGAGAATCGGCAGCCACAACAACATCATCAACAACAAAAACAAAAACCAACAGAAGTATCACAACCAACGAAGAAAAGGAGAGTAAAAGAGAATAGTCAGGAGGAGATACAGGAGCAAACAAAACCAGAACAATCCCAATCAGAAATGAGTATAGAAGAAAGTATAGAACCTTATGGAATACACAGACTATCACCCGAAGATCTTGCAGAAGCTAGGGAATATTTTGCTAATTTACCGATCCCAACACGAAAGGAAAGAAGAAGAGAGAAAAGAAAATCTGATAGAAAAGAACAACAGGAAAGACGAAAAGATCTGAAATTTGATGAATATTGTTAATTTCTCTATATAAATAATAATAAAAAAAAAATATATATATATATATATATATATATATATATATATATATATATATATATATATAATAACAAATAAATAATATAAATATATAAACATATATAATAAAAACCTATACTATAGCACACATTTAAAACAAAAAACAGGAGGGCCTTTCCCTCAAATGGTCTGCAAAGATCAGAGGAAAGACGACCCTCCAAAAAAAAAAAAAAAAAAAAAAAAAAAAAGGAAATCCACCGGAAAATTTACAGGATCAAGCACCACCACAGAAAAAATGTAGGTGCAGCCCTTTGCAAAAATCCTGCGACAATTTGATGAAAACTACAGTGAAATAAAATAAATATATAAAGAAAAAAGGAACGGAAAGCATACAACGTGAGCTGAACTCAGACTTTAGGTAAACGAGAAGCATGAAACAGCACGGGAAAAAATGGCTGCAAAGAGAACTATGCTACAACTGCAAAAGTATTTTAGGACAAGACGAATTGAAATAGACAATGAAGAATTTATAGAATGTAAATACAAGAAAGGAACACATGCAATCTTATTCCCAGACTTAAATGGACAAGGAAGACCAAGTTCAACATCAATCCTAGTACACCTACAAATACAGGATGAAAAATTACTGAAAAATGTATACTCTATCAACTATGCAAAAAATGGATATCTCTTAAGATATAGAGAAGAAACACCAGTGCTACCACATGGAGAAACATCGATATGTGGACAGAGAGCCATAATAAAGACTCCAGATCCAATTTTAAGGAGAATAAAAAAGCAAACGGCAGAACTCCACATAACAGGAATACCAATAGAGATACCAATAGACATTGTGGTTATATGGTTCGAAGAGAAATTTGGAATAAAAGTGGAGAAATCGCGAATGGGACAAATACCAGGATTTAATGTCCTTAACGAGGTAAAAATTCTAGAGATAGAAAGAACAAAGCTACCTACAATCAAAAGGGCAATGTTTTCTACGTGGCTTCCTGATAACAACGTGGTACAAGGGATGCATACACCACAGGAAATGCAACAAATGTGGAGAAAAGGGCCATACTCCCAATAAATGTAATAGAGGGACAATTATAACTATGGAAGCACCAGAAACTATGGAAACACCAGAACTCCAAACTCGAGCTAAACAAATATCAACTCCAACCCCCAAACCAAGACAAAATAACCAACAAATGGCAGAACATTCAACATCAGACCAGCAAAATACTTTTGGGACAAACATAATCTTAGAAACACCAGACCTTCAAACTCGAGCTAAACAAATATCAACTTCAACCTCGAAACAAAGACAAAATAACCAAAAACTGGCAGAACAATCAAAATCAGACAAGAAAACCACGGTTTTACCCATAAAGAAACTACCAACCCTTCCAGATCAAAGAGACGAAAACCAAATAATTCCCCAAGATACAAGACCAAAACAACAACAAAAACAACAAACGGACAAAAAAGAAACTACGAAACAACCAAAAAAGAAACAAAAAGCGGATAATATGATCGGCAACCAAAATCAAGATCAAAATCAAGATCATCAAGAAGGGAATAATAACACTTTACAGCAATTAGAACAACAGAGAACAGGAGAGGAAACAAATAAACAAGAACAAACAACAGGAGAAATGACACTTGAAGAACAAATCTTACAAGTGCAAAAACTTCAGCAAGAAGAAATAACACGTCAATACGCACAGCAACGTCAGGAGGAAATAGACAGAATCATGAAGAGGAGAGAGGAAACAAAAAAAAAGAACAAACAACAGGAGAAATGACACTTGAAGAACAAATCTTACAAGTGCAAAAACTTCAGCAAGAAGAAATAACATGTACATACGCTCAGCGACGTCAGGAGGAAATAGACAGAATCATGAAGAGGAGAGAGAAAAGAAGGAAAGACAGAATAGAACAAAGAAATTGTACACTTGAAAATGATGAAATGTTGGAATAAATATTATATTATCAAAAAAAATAAAAAATCTTCCTCCACCATTAATACTGGCCGCCATGTATAGCCAATATTGTGCTGAAAAATGGCGTTAAACCATTAAAAAAAAAAAAAAAAAAAAAAAAAAATGATAAAAAATATATATAGCACACAATCCTACTAAGATCAAGGGAGAGCCTTTTCCTTAAAAATGGTCTGCAAAGATCAGGGGAAAGAGACCTCTCCAAAAAAAAAAAAAAAAAAAATTAAATTTGCCTTCCAGGAAATTGATGTGTACTGAGGACTCCTGTATACGCGATTTTCTGAATCCCATATATAAAAATTGTGGGAAAATACGGATTATGCATTTCCGAGACCTTTGAAAGTGATCGGTGATTAAAACAAGTTGGTTTTTTTTTGCTGTGAAAGTTTTGTTTTTAACTTTATTTACATTTACGATGGGAACCAACAGCAGGATAAAACGCAAATTAAATTTACATTCTCTGGAAACTAAATATCTGGATGTTAAGGAAGTTAAGGGATGAACATCTCGCAAAGAGGTCTGTGAAATTTTTTCACTTAAAAATAACACCCTTTCAGGAAGGATGAAAGCTGCCGAGTCTATAAATAAAGACTACGTTGAAGGTAAATGCGCTCCTCAAAGGAAGAAGCAAGACTGCTACATTTGAAGATGTGGAGGAAGCCACAAAATGGTTCAATGAAGCATTTGCAAAAAAATTAATTGTGGAGAACTTCGCTGCAACAAGTGTTTGGATCAGTCACTTTAATGTTCGTCATAACATCGGATACAAAAGTATTTGTGGAGAATACATGTACTGTTGACAGTTTTTCACTTCCCTGTGAATAGACCTATCCCCCTTGGTAGCCTCAATACAATGGGAACAGACTGACCAAAATCGAGGCCAATTTAAGTACATGTATATGAAGCATGTAAGTAACAACTATCCAACCACGTGCTAATGCCGACTTTGAATATCGTAATGTTTTTCATAGCAGGATGTGATCAATGCAAAATTTTAATTTGGATTTTACTACACAATGGTAACCAAAATGTAATTTGTCAATATGCAAATGTATTTCACACTGATTCTGTCTTCATGTACTCAAAATTTCCATTGTTTTCTCAGTGTAAATGCTATTCACTGACGATGGGTCACCCTTTGCTGACAAATTTTAACTTTTATCTTTTTTCTTTTTTAAGCCCCCCCCCCCCTTTATCTCAACATCCGTCTATCTTGACAATATTTCCTCGGGCCCGAAGATGTCGACATAAACGTGTAGGACTGTATACACAATTATGGTTCAACTTTACTATACGGTCTTTCAATATAAGCAAGGGAACGTCCAGCTTTATTTTTTTGGGTGTGTGCTATAGGGCACATAATTTCAAGTACAATCTATATATTGTTTTGATAAAATAAATATCCTTAGCGATAGTTAAATCAGATTATTATACTGAATATACATATGACTAATGCTGACATTTAAATCAGGTCACTATGCACTACTTTTGCCTGTGGTGAGTAGCACACTCCAAGATAAACACACCCAGCAGGTACATAAAACAAAGCTATTGGAAATAAACTACAAAAAGCTTATGGCAAAGATTATGAGGGATCGTAGCAAGTTATTTATCCAATATGTGAAGCCATATAATAACTCCCAATATTTGGTTATACATGTACTCGGACTTTATCCTTAACTAGAACAATCTATTGTTGATCAGTTGAGACATATTATATTGATTCAATCATTGCAGGAAAATTAGATATAAGCAAAACAACTGAGAACAGCATCACATTTAAACTTTAATTTAAAAAGTGTTAAAAAATTGCATTTATTTGTTGAACAGATGTGAAATAAAGGTCATGGAGAGTTAAAAATTAAAAAAAAAATTATATACAAATATAAATATAATAATATATAATATAAATATAATAATTATCTTTTGAACAGAGCAAGTATCATATAAATAAATGATCAATACAAATGTGAACACATTTGTGTGTATGTGTTTGGCAATCAGAAACAATTCCCTCTTAAAATATTACATCATTATGTTCCAATGTGAGCAACAAAATCCACTGTAATGTTCTAAATCTTATTGCAAACTGCCATCGCAAAAATGAATTTAATAATTAATTCAACTTTATATTGAAGATGGCAAAATATCTTATTTCATCCCTCCCAAATAATATTTGGGTATAGGCTCTCTCTCTCTCATATACACCCAAATACAGCTATACATCTCTGTCTCCCTCTTTGCCATGTTTGGGCTTGCTATAAAATTATAAAAGTTTTATACCTATTTGGGTATAGGTTGTCTCTCGCTCTTCTCTCTCTCCCTCTGTCTGTCTGTATCTCTCTCTCTCACACATCCACCCACACAAACCTATACATCTGTCTCCCTCTCTGTCATGTTTGAGCTTATTCTAAAATTATAACAGTTTGAAATAAGAAGCACAGTGGTCATTATAAAGATAACAATACTGTTTGAAGCGAAAATTATTTTCTGAAGGAGAGAAAACCAAAACCATAGCAAACTTTTTTCATTCATATGACTTATAAATATACTTTAATTGGACATGTTTGAACAACTTATTGTTATATGCCTCAAACCTAAGAATAAATAGTGCAATTACGGTTGAATATAATGCAGATGTTTAACATGAAAAATAATCAATGAAAATATTGTGCATTTCTAAATGAAACAGCTCAAATCATGTCATAGGAAGTCTAAAAGTTTTACCAAATTACCCTACCAAGTAAGTATCTAAAGGTTTATTTGGACAAATCCCTGAATGGTCCATAAATTATATAATTTTAGGGACATGAACCTGTTTTAAAGTTATCTGGGAAAGCATCACCATTAATTGCTTGAAAATGTTGAGTATTTCATTTTTATGCAGAAACAAGAAAAAGGTATTTTCCATTTGCACAACAATATCACAGATTATGTCTAATATTATGTTTACCTATCAAATAACCCATTTTCTTGCCCAAATAACATAGCTCATCTTTTTTAACTCCTCTAACATAATGTCAGTGACCCATACAATGAGACATTTTCTAAAGCAAGATGAAGTTCCGTCTTTTGTTTGTTAAGCAGGAAGTATAACTAAAAATAATCTTGGATTGCTCAATTCGATGCTGCCACCTATCGGTCTAAAGAAAAGATAACTTGCTACAATCCCTCATAGAAATGGAAAATGATCCCTGTGTGTTGTTCATATTTTGCAAATGAGACAAAGTATAAAAAAATATCCTCTTTCTGGATTGATATGATGTAAGCAAAATTTGAAGTCGTGAACACAGGATGATTAATGATTTTCTAGTTTTTGTAATTCAATGTTTGCTATTCAAGACCGATTTCACTTAGAAGTACACTGGCAAGTACTACATGCTTTCTATAAAGTTAGATCAACAGTTTGGGAGTCCTTTAAAGTCTTCCATGTGTCTAGTAATGGCATAATGGTATCTCTACATAAATTTTAGTGGATGCATTCTGCCAAATATTATCAAATCCTGTTCAGCAGGGTTTTTTTTTTGAGCTGTTCACTGGGTTTTCTATTTTTATTAATGGTGGCCCTATTTGAGACTGATCCACATCAATTTCCAAGCCATCTTATGCCAGGATGCTTTCAGTCACTTTTGGTCAAATTCTGTTGAGCAGTTTCGGAGAAATCATTTGAAGATTTTTCTAATATCAGTTACAGCGATCATATCAGATAGCACATTAGCATAATTTGTAAACTGTAACAGATCTACATGCCAAACTGATTTCTTTCAAGTCTGGGAAAATTCTGTTTAGTGGTTTTTGAGAAAAGTAGTTTTATACTTTTAGTAATGGTGACCATATTTTAATACATGTCAAATCTGTAAGGCCTTCATTCATGCCAGGATGATTTGGATCATATTTTTTTGGTAGCTTTAACAAGTTTAAAATAGCATTTGCCCATGCATTCATGATGGATGTAGGGCCATACCATAAGCTCACCTGATCTTCAGCTTAGCTAATGATTTAAACACCTCCAAAACACAATACAATTTTATATTCCTATGATGAATGATCATGTCATCATACTGATGGAAAATTGATTGACAGGATCAAAGACCATAGATCTAAGGCAGAGTGTTGTTCTGGTCATCTTAGTCTGTCACACCGATAATCTGAAGAAGAAAAAAGAAAAAAAAAGTAAAAGAAACAAGTGAATATTTACTCCAAGTCACTGTTGCAATATTTTATACAGACCTGCCAACTCTAACAAGACTGTTTCAGTAATGCAGTTATTTATTTCCATCAGTTTGACCAGTTTTCAGTAAGATGTAACAAACTATCATGTACTGCAATTGTAAAGTGAAAAATATTTATTGAAAAGTTCAGTCTTTGACACTGATGCAGTAATGGTAAATACTGTTTGAACTTAAAAGTTTGTAAAGTACACATTGACCTTATTCCACTCTAGTACAGTTGCACAAAATTCAGTTACAAACTCTATGTAGCTCAATGTCTTATTATTATTTGTATTTCACATGTTTATAATCCATAGATTTTTTTTACACCATGTTAAAATGTTTATAGCATTGCCATTTCGAAGTAGTTTACTATGCACAAATTGTCTGAAACTTGTTTCAAACTTTCACAACTGTGCATTTGTGACACTCTGACAACCTGTGCAATGAGTTCATCTACATACTAAGGCACCATTTCAGAATATCCTGAATGATCAAGTCATTATCAAAGACTCGAGGCACATGAATGCATTTCAGTTTTTCCCTAATAAGTGTCTCTACCCTGTTTTAGGTGGGAATTACATCCTACCCTTCCAAGGCAGTTGCCCATACCTGTTTAAGGAGGGACCTGAAACTGATCCTACCTAGGCAGTTGTATCAAGCTTTTTTTGGGGTGTTTGTATTGTATCTGCACTCCCGAGGCAAAAATTGTCCCTTGCTTGTTTTAGAACTTTACATGGGCACTGCTCCCTGCTGTCTCTAGGTTCATCCTAACTTGTTTTAAGAGGGGTTTGCTACCTATCTTTCCAGGCAGTTATCCCTAGTTTTAGGATGGCACTGTATTCTACCTCCACCAAGCAGTACTGCTTAGTCCATTTTAGGAGGATATTACACCTTAACCTTAAAGTTGTCTTTTTGAAGAGGGTCTTGTACCCTAGTCTCCCTGGGTTGTACTTTGTGCCATGTCCTCCTTGGCTGTTGCTGTATATAAATCTCCAGAGGTTTCAAAAGGTTTCAAAAGGTACATATTTGTCTGCAAGCAGTATAGACAATGATCTGCCATTGAAAAACATGCAAGCAGATATGGGTCTATATTTTTTTTATTAATGACTGCTCTTAATAACACTGTACAGATCCAGATTTCTTAGTGCATTATGTGATTGCAGATCTGGATTTTGCAGTTTACAGTTGGACTCGATTTATAGAGGAGTATATATGGCACATAACATATGGTACCATTGTAAATCTGCATTATGAATGTCAGCTTCATTATTACTTATTCCAATTTTTCTCTAGCTGTGCATATAAGATCTATAAACTAGTGCATAAATTTGACCCCTAACTTAAAGAAGGTCCCCTAGGAAAAGTGTCTGTGATTTGGCTTTTTAAAGCAGCTTTAACAATTTTTCAGTCATATCACTAAGATGTCTGCAGTGTGGCATTTTGTAACGATGTTTATCTAGCACTGGGGCACAATTCTTATTTTTCCGTGATTTTACCCGCATATGATTAAAATGTTGCGAGACATCTTGAATTGAGGGGGATTTGTACAATCACGCACCCTAGATGCAACCCTGGGCTGTTGCTTTGATAGAGGCTGTACAGTTTTAAAAAATAAATTCCCATGGAACCTGAGGGTAGTGAGGATGATTTTGCTTCTTGGTTAGTTTCAAAGTGCCAGAAGCAGATGCAGGAAACCAATGCTACTGATCTCTTAAATCCTGAACAGCAAATGATGGGATCAGCCCCCAGTCTCACCTCCTGGAGGTCAGCTCTCAGAACTTTCTTGCAATACCTTGAAAGTGTCAGAGCAACATTCCAACATTGTTAGAGCTTCCTAATCATGACTGAGTGAGGAAGCAAACAGACATCTGGTCATGAGTTTGCCCCAAAACGTTTTCTAAATAGGAAATGTTAAAGTCACCAGAACATGAAGGTTTGGGACATATTTTCTTTCACCTCTGCTGCAATTGCTGACAGGTGAATGGAAGCAGGAGACTTGAAGGAAGGGGGTACTACTTTGGTCTGTTATGTGTCAAATTCATACACATCGACGAGGTCAGAAAACATTTCTTCATTCCCCACCCCACCCCACCCTCAACAAGACTACAGATCCCATGTCTTTCTATTACAGGTAAGTCTGAACCACTGTTTCCTCCCATGAAGCTAATGGCTTGTCCTTAACAGAGGACTCAGGTGGTGGAAGAGGGTGACTCTCTGCCTGCATAGAGTGCTTGGGAGAAGGTCCATCCAATCCCTCTTTTAAAACCAAACTTCATTTGGATTATGTAGGCCAGTGGCTACAACAATGACCTCACTACCATGTAGCCATGGTCCAGAAGTCCATGACCACATGTAGGAAAAGGGGCCATTCTCTTCCTTGTAGTGGTGGAAGACCCCATGCAGCATTGTGGATTTAAAAGGATAACAGGGAAGGGGGAATGTTGATCAGACTACCTTCCTTAATCTGGCAACTTAAGTTGATTTCTGGTCACCTACAAGATAAAATGGCAGTCTGGAAGGTGGGGTGGTGGTTGTGGGCATGTCCCTATCCCTGTACTATATGGGCTCCTATTATAGTTATCTGGTGACGTGGCCAAAGACCAGTCAGGCAAGTCAGATTTGATAGACACCTCCTTAATACTGCTGCCCACAAAAAGATCCTAGTAAAAGAAATGGTGCTGCACCCCCATAGAGGTGGTGGTGGTAGGGGGGACATGGATCACTTCCAGCTTAAAACGTTGAGGGGGAATGGGTGAAACTCACTATGTGATAGTGGAAAAGTCAAGGTTCTGATCCTCCCTCTTTGGAGGGCATGACTCATTCTAAACACGTTTATAACTTCCCTTATGATGGGGCCCACTAACACTTGGGAAATTGTTCTACGAGATCACTGGGACTCAGATAACAAAAAAACTGAAAATCCTGAAAGCAATGAGGAAGAAACTTTCTTTTTTGTCTTATAGGTAAACCTATGTTAACAAGATCCCAGACCATTTTAGTCCATAGACTGCAGAAGGGACAACCCTCTGTCCTCCTGCATCAAGGGCAAAATAAGCAAGTGGGGTGTGTATCTCAGGGGGACTCTTTGTGATCACACTTACCCACATCCTTGTTCCTAGCCGAAAAGATTTAATTTACAAAAACTTCTATGCAACTAATAACAGAAGGTATGCAATAACCAAGTATAAGCTAATTATGAATAGGTAAGAAGTTACGCACCTTAGACTTCTCACTAATGCATAAAGCTATTTATTTATTTCTTGAAATGAAAAAGAAAGCAGTCATGAACAGAAAAAAATATTACAAAAAATAATGTCAACCAGGCTTTAACAGAAGCTAGGGACTACTAAACTTTGCAAAAATAATGTTAGGTACATCTACAAAAACCTAATTTTTTGACTGGAACTGGTGTTCAAAAACAGTACATGTAATTTTGTAGAAAAAAAGTGACATATGACTTGCTTAAAAGTGTTAACAAACATATAAATTTACAACATAGAATGATTCATTAAAATAGCTTGAATCAAGAAGAACCAAGTCCTTAGACTGCAATTATGGGAGGTTTGGGATATTTCACAAAATACCTAACCTAGCAATAATAATATTAATAATAATAATAATAATGAAGACTTTGTATAGTGCCTAATCTTTAGAAGCTCTAAGAGCTTTACAACATAAATAATGATAAGACTACAAAAATAAAAAATGGCATGAAATTAGAAGAAAAAAAAATGCTGAAAATATTTAAGGTAGGAAACATTATTAGTTCTTTAAGTTTATTCTTTGGTCGAAAAAGATGAGTTTTAAGAGCACTCTTGAAAGGGATACGATTGTCAGAAGAGGAGCACAAGTATCTTGCTGGTGTGTACACATGGGTGACCGTCAGTGAAACGTAGCACAGAGAATAAATTTTATGTTTGATTCTGGATTGAATGAATAGCCAGTGTAGGGTACAGAGCAGCGTGGAGGTGTGCTCTGATCGTGGTACTCTAAAGATGATCAGAACAGCTGTGTTTTGAACTTTTTGAAGTTTCTGGAGTAGATATTTAGACAAACCAAAGAAAAGTGAGTACTAATGAACACACAAATGTTTTAGTGGATCAACAGAAAGATAATGCTAATTAGGATAATTTAGTGAGTGTTATGTTTTTGTTTTTTGCTTTTAATGGTTTAACGCCATTTTTAAGCACAATATAGGCTATACATGGCGGCCAGTATCAGTGATGGAGGAATTACCAGGAAACCACCCAGAAAGAACCACTGACCCAAGAGAAGCTACTGACAAGCTTTCTCACATAACTACATTAGCCGAATCTTAGACTCGAATCCACGCAGAGGTGAGAGATGGCAGTGATCCGTAACGGACAGCGCTTTAGACCATTCGGCCACTCGGGGCCCCTAGTGAGTATTACGTAAAACACATATCAATACTGTATTTAATTTTTTTCCACTATTATAGATTGTAATAATCATTTATAAAGAAGATATGACACGGCAAATATTTGTGCATGTTTAGATTCTATTTAAGAAAATGAGCTATAAATATAAATAAAAATGTCAATAATACCTAATGCACATGGAATTTGAGTAAAACATCTAACTTGTGAATCACCTGTCCTTATTCTCTTTTCTACCTGTCACTGATCAGGGCATCTTTTCACCACCACCTGGAAAACTTACCTTTGAGTTTCCTCCTTTAAAAAGTTCTTTATATCCAAAACAGTATGCCTTCTGAGCATAATCAGTTTCCACAGCATGGCTTTTTGTGGGAAAAACAATGGTCCATCATCTTCTGCCAAGATGCAGAACCAGACAACAAAATCCTCATCTCACATGCCCTGAAACACATATGTACATATCAATCACATTTCAATTTTAAGTACAAACACTCTATTGTGTGGTGAACATTAATGTAGTCACTAAAAGGATATATTTTATATTACACTCTAGAAAGACGATGATCTATAAGATTAAGTCCAACTATGACTGATGGCAATTAAGGGATTTTAATATTATTTATCTAACTCCAAACTTGTCCGCACAAAATTTTTGGATAAGTTCAGATCTCAGAAATTGGAGAATACTTTAAATACATAAACTTAAAATGTATTCCTAGCTATGCTGTAATGTAATGGAGCCTCCATATCCAAACCATAATAAGCAGAAGTATTAGTCTATAAGAAAACATGCATACCCCTGACACTGCCAAATTAAGTACAAATCAATCATCAAAACTTTTTTGTTTTTTTATAGTTACTGAGAAGCCTGGAAAAATATATTAAGGCAATAGCTCAACAAATGAAAATTAGACTAATGAAAGCAGACTTATATTAATTCAAAAGCAAGTACCACACACAAAAAAATAATATGATTTATACAGGTGATATCTCAACACAGGGAGTCTCTAAAATGGGTGATTGTAAGGCCTGCTTATGGAACTCATAAATGAACAACCCTAACAAAACTGTCAACAAATCCTACCATTGCTACAAAAAAAGTAAGGAGTTCTCTTTCCATTGATTTGACCTATTTCCTTCCAATGAGCATGATGAATAAATAACTCCACTGAAATAAAGTTTGGGAACTGTTGTCTGAGAGGACCCAAATGATCAGCGTAATGAAAACAAATAAACCCACTAACTGGATGAGATACATATTCAAAAGTTATTAATTTGGTTCATGCCCTTCCATAATATACAAACTGAATCACATGCTAGGTTATTTTTTTTAAATATTTCCTCGGTGCGCACTGGACAAAAATTAGCATAATAACTTTTTGGTTTACTTGGGCAAACATCGCGACATTTGAAGTTTAATTGCATACCACAAGTTTAACTGCAAACATTAAGTTTAATCTTTGTTCATGCTGATGTATATTCCCTTAATAAATTTAATGCGGACTCGCATTAATAGTTTACATGGATTTGTACAATGACTGTACAAAATACAAATTCGACATTCATGCACACAGAATTTATACAACAATTCCATGATTTAGAAGTATACCTTGCTTACGTGTTTGCTGTTTGGTAGTTTTAATTTAACATTCTGTGCTTGGTATGCACAGAAAAGCTGCATTGCTCAAGTTGTATTTTTTAATGAATACCTGCATATTCTATCAACATTCGAACGGTGAACAAAACTCGAGTAATGGAATTATTTATACTGATGACTGCAAGGTATGGATTAGAAGTGTACTCATTTTTTCTTTTTCTTTTTTTGTTGGTGACTGTACGGAATATTTACTGGTATTTAAACTAAACTGGTATATTCAAATACACATGAAACGAATTTACACATTAATATTTAAATTTTTAATGACCGAGCACGATGTGCATTTCATGAAAAACTGCATGATATGCATTTAAATTAAATCATGCACAAAGTTTAAATATTTATTTTAGTTACGGATTGTGCTCAAAATGCACAAGAAGCAAATTCGCAAAACTGATTTTATTTTGTTAATGTAATCAAGATCTATTAGATGTAAAGCCATACATGATTTTATATTTCTCCAATGGTCAGGAGCTCGATACCTGACGAGGTCAGCTGTCTGTTTTCTTTGCAAATGTATTTAGCCCCCCATTTCCTCTCCAGCCAATACCGTTATTAAAAGTGCCAAACCCATTCTCTTGCTTTATATCATGTAATGTTCTAAATGGTAAAGAATTGTGCAGTCGCAATGTCGAAAATTGTGCATGCACATCTGCAGTAAAGTTGTACTTTTTATGTTTTTATGCCGACTGAATGTACATGTATCACTCTTTTCTTCATTATAACCTTGGAAATTATAAATCGGTCACGATGCGCAATATACTTCTTATGTTCTCGAGAACAAGCTGTACACGATACTGCAAATAGCTTAAGTTACTTTGTAACTTTAACTGCTTTATATTGAAAGAAATTTGCAATACATTACTGAGTGGCCCACATATTTTCATTGTTCATGAATAGTAAATCAAATTTCAATATACAATGTATTCAAAAACTGAAAATGTTTTCTTATCACCTCCGGCATCTTCTATACATCTTCACAGCAGATTCTTCCATCCATGGCTCCTTTCTTCTTTGTATCGGTCACATACGTGTTGTGATTGATCTACAGCATCCTTTCAAACATGACATCTACAATGGCTTGTTAATAGAACATTTTTAAAACAGACGACATGGACAATTTTAAGACGTTTTGTAAATTTTAAAAAATCAACGCGCAAATATAATGGAAGCGGCTAATTAAACTTTATTCAATCAAATTTGGAAAAAAAGAACACAAGTTTAAATGTTATGAAACCTGCGAGAAAATCAACGCGTTAATATATATTCCACTTCACAGTACAATAATCATTTTAGTTTTTGATTTAGGTTTAAAATTGATATTGGAAAGTAAAAAAGTATGATAAAATCGTTTTTTGAAACACAGACAGGTAGATTAGAAACAGGTTTCATACTCAATGTCAACGTCAATACAATGAAATGAAAATCAAAATATGAAGGTTTTAACGAGGAAATTTTCACATGAAAGGTCACCTAATTTGCCATGTGTAGATCTCACTCATTACTGAACTCCTACATTATCTTGATGACATCAGGCCATGGACAGATATTGCACTATGGGCACATGGTCAAACCACAAGCTAACTTGTACTTGTGGACAGATGAACAAACAAAAAAACTTGGCCAAACTACTTGCAAGATGAACAAATAGACCAACACTGCAACGACCAAATCTCGTCTTTTGTGACTCAAGTAAAGGAAAAACAATACAATGTTTATATTACAACACGCTGTATTGATTTCAAATCCAATCGATGATACCAGGTAAGAATAAAGACCATTCCATGTCACGCAAGTTTTATAAGTACAGTCTAACTCAGATAATATGAAACTCTGTGGACCAGTAACATGATTTTGATATTATCTAGGTTTCACAACAGTGGGAACTGTTTTGGTTGTTTGGCACATTCTTTTAATATTTCTTAGATAATATAAACCACAACATTTTTGCATCATTAAATGTACGGGTATCTTCATTTTCATATTAGCTGTAAAAAATTTTAACCCAGTTGCAAAACATATTTTCATCAAGTTTCTTTCATTACTTCTAAACAAAATGACTTGTTCTTGCATGCTACACAACATCAACACAAATGATGAAGTGTGCATATTTTACACCAACACATGGAGATTCTCAAAGCTGCAAATAACATGAACAACTACTGACAGTTATAGAATTACAGATAAAACCTTAATCACAGCTGATCTTCAAAACAACATCCACAGGTATAACTATATACCTTGTAAATGTGGTTCTACTTGAACCATCCTTCTAAATATTCTACATTTAATATCCAAGAAATTTTAACATTTTCAGCTTTGTCACAAAATAGTCTACCAATGACCTTCCCAAATTGATTGAAAGAGGCAGCTAAGAAATTGTCCTAATGGGGAGATGGGCCAGGTCCCTGCCAAAATTCCCACCTGGGAACCATAATCCAAAGTTGGAGCCTTAATAGGTCAAGCAGGTGATTGGATCCTGCAGCTATTGACTGAAACCAGCAACTGACACAGAACAGCAACAGACAACCTCTTCTGCTGTCGGTCCCTTACATGACCTTAAGAGAATCTGAATTGATCTTAAGAGAATCTGAATCCAGTTCTAAGGGATGGAGCAACAGCGTGACTTAGGCTGTACCCCAGTGAACCTGACCATGTTCTTACCTAGTGTTTGATGACATGCCTTCTATGACAATCAGACACATTACACATTGCCCAGTAATAAGCTAATCACTGACCATTATCTAATACTTTACCCAGTGCCTAGTGACTGCAATGACCAGTCTAATAATGTAGACCTTACTGGAAAACATGTTTGGAGAACTTTGATAAAGATCTTGGTTTAATTTAAGGTTTACTAGCACAAGACAACCACACTTTCCTTGCTTGTGAAGGTACAGCTCTCTTCCCTCTTTAGAGGCTGGTGATTTAATCAAAACACCTTTCTTAATCAAGCAGGTGCTTCTACACACCAGAAAGTGCCACAGCCAAAGGTGAATTTCATACACCTGGAAGTGCTGTTACTTCTTTCTGGGAATGAAATTGGTCTTCCTCAGAACAGAAGGAAGAGGTGGAGCCCTTCTTACTGAAATACCCTATGCCTATGGGCATGGCACCTTTTTGCCAAGTCCAATACCTTGCTGGGCTACAAATAAAAATGCTGTGCACTCAATAAATTGTGTACCCATTCTTATCTCAATACCTGCCAACACCTTCAGGCATCATGCCAGCTTTATGGAAAATATATAAATATAACAGGGGACTGGAACAACAAAATGGTAGGAAATACTTACCCAGACACTGGTTAATACTATAGAAAAATGGAATATAAGCTGTAATAATTCATTACTGACTTAGAATTCTTAACATCAATAAAAACAGACACAAGCACACAAACAGCAAGACTTTGCAAATTAAAAAATAAAACATGAAGAGAATACAATTGCCAATAAATGCCAAAGACAACAAAACTGATGAAATATTGAGTGTATATAAATGCATGGAGTCCAAGCAAAGAAGAATGATAGTCTGATTGAATGAAGTGGACAAAAGCAACAATCTGGAATCATGTTGATTTGTTTTATTTGATCTCCAATTACTGATGTCCATGGATTGAGAACTAGCACCAGAAAAAGATACAGCAATGACATCACTTACTTTGAGAGTGACATGTGTAAAGTGAACTTCTCAGCATTGCAATTTGTACAATGGAATGTTAGCATACCTCAATGCTACTTTCATGTACTGTGCTGAAATTTCAGTACATATTGTTACTTGTGGAAATGTAAATGGTCTTAGCACACAGCTAACAAATATAGCTGCTCCAATGTGCTCAAGCAAAATCATCTTGAATATATGTAAAGTACACCATTTTCAGCAGTTATTAAAGAAGGGAAAAAGAATTTTGCCAGAGTAGGCAAGTCTAAATTGTGAATGTGCAATATATAGAAAAAGTTACTGCTTTTAAAAATACAATTTACCACTGAAGTCCAGGACGTGAAAATGACCAAGTGGCACTTGTAATCAGATCTTAGGAAAGGCCAAGCTGTCTCCTATATAACTCAGAGCACACATCAATCATACACCAAAATAAAGAGAATTAAAGTTAACCAATGTCAAAGATATACATGGTCTTTTTTTAAATAACTAAGATAACAAGTGAGGAAATCCTGGGAAATTCTTTATAATATATTACTGTTATTAATATTTTCTTTTAGTGATCATTGTTAACAAGATTTTCAAGATATCTAGCTACCTTTTTGAACATGCTGCAGTTCTGACTGGCAGCATTTTGATTCAGAACTAAATGTCATATGAAATTGAAGGGAAACCCATGTTAATATGACAATCTGGCATTGCAATAAGATTTTAAGACTGCTATCATGGTAGCCCTATTGGGTTCATCAATAAGGGTTGAAAGCCGTATAGCCTGGGTATGTAAACAGACCACCAACTTGCATTATCACTTATTGTGAGCCTGACTATGAGACAGGTGGTATGGCTAAATATACAAGACCTAAAAAATTCAAGTTTTATAATTGGATCATTGATTTAAAAATGATACCTGTACAAGAGATCATGGATTTGTATTTCCTCCTGCTGTGACCATGATGCAGGAGGCATGGCTACTGTGTGTGACACTGTCTAGACATGGTATATGATACCTGATCATTGAAGTGTAATGAAAAGAACTTGAGTAGTTACTTATTGTCTGGACAAAGATAAAAGTCATAGAATTGCATTTTACCTTACTGTGTCCATGCCAGGAAGCTGGCTACAGTGACACTGTCTATATATAACATATAATTGGCAAAAGCTTCAATTACATTTTTTAAGTGAATCAAACGTCATATCTCAGGATAGGATACAAGTCAAAATTACATTTTCCCTTTGTCCTTATTCTGACCTTGAACCTAGATTAAGGTTATGGTATGCAGCATTCAGTTAAACCTGTCTTGAAAGAACACCCTTTCTGAAAAAAAAGGTTTCCAATAACACTATAATTAATAAATCTGCATGGAGATTCTGGTCTCTCACAGCAGTGGTTTTTCAAGACAGGTTTTTCTGTACCATCTATACATCTTATACATAATTAGCTAAATGCTTAATTAAAACTCTCTTCAGTGGTTTAATAATTATACTGTGGACAAAATACAAGTTACAGAATAATTTTTTTCCTTTGCATTGACATCTGACCTTGTGGAAGGGTCTATGAATATTTGAGTGTTGAAACAAGTAACCCAATGTTCAAACTGAGTTCCATTTTTTGAATATTCAAATAAAAAAAATTGGTATTAGAATCTGTTTAGTTTTCTAGCAAGTTTGGAAACATCTTATACAAGAAAACAAGGCCAAATATAAATCATGTAATACTGGGTTAGTTTACGAAAGGACTTCAAATCTGTGAAATCACCAGAAATTCAAACTATGACTCACAAGGCAAGTATAACATTAACTAAGCCTTTACATATCAAACCATAGCCAAAGATTTTTTAAAAAACTGTTGCCATAGATTCATAGTTGCACACATTACCAACCCCATCATCTTTGCTGCAATATATAACCATAGTTGGTCTTTTGCTTAAATTCTTAAGTCACAACACAGCAATGGAATTAAAAATACATTAAATATCTGGCATTATCATTTTATTTTCTCTAAAGTCAGTGATGTATGTCAGCTTCATATCACTAATTCTGATCTCAAATTCCTGAAATGAGTTGGATTACCTAAAAATTACCTAAAACAGGGCTGTCCAACCTGTGGCCCACAGGCTGATTTTAAATGGCCCTCCAGAGCTCGAGCAATTTTTGATGAATTTATATAAAAGAAGTCCATGGCCTACTTTCATAGTATATCTTCTTAACCAGGTATACAAATTATGAATGATTTTTATAGTTGTTGCTTTTGAGTTTTCTGCTGCAGCCCTTGGCTTCAAGAAAAAAAATTCAGTTGCCCATGGTGTCAAAAAGGTTGGACATCACTGTCCTACAACATACAGATATTTCTAAATGTACAGTACATGACATGTAGGTCCAAGACTTCTAAAAGCAGCCACATCTGCTACTGCTATTGTATTACTTTTCAACATACATACAGTCTGAGATAAAGTCAAAACCCCCAGTCTTGAAAAACTTCTTAATTAACACCATTATGTAAAGCTATATGAAAACAAGATGTAAACAACTACAGACCAATAGTAATTCTTCCACTTCTTTCCAAATTACTAGAAAAGCATGTACATAGTTCTTTTATTAACTAAAGTCAAACCTGTCCCTTGCAGCCACTCGCGGGAAAAAGCAAACTGACCAAAATTCAAAGGTGACCGCTGTACAGATTTACCTTTAAAATTGGATTTTTAACAAATACCATGCATCAAATATCATTATACTTATTACTATTACTATTCTTTTTATTATCAACATTATCCCAATTTTATGGCCTGTTCACTTTAATCAATCCAATACATGAAATCATCACAGGCTTAAAAATATATACTGATCTTAGATTGTTGACAATATAAAAACAATATCATCATTGTTTGCTCACATCAACTACATAAAATGACTGTTGATAAATGCGAGAAGCCTCAGAACAGAAAATCAAAAGCCGTGTATGGCTATTTGTTAATGCTGTACCCGATGTCACTTTTGCCGAATATGCCGATACCGTGTATAGCCGATTATTAAAATTGCCGATACTGATTATGAGACCAATTATTTCATTATTACAGTATATACTCGTGTATAAGCTGAATAATTTAGGAAAAAATAAAGGCCTGAGAAGAAAGAAAGAAAGAAAGAAAAAAAAAAAAAAAGGAGGGGGGGGCACTCGGCTTACTCGCAGGCCAATGTCTAAACTTTACCGTTTTTAGGTCTTTTTGTTGACTACTGTAACGGCTGTAAATCTTGGGACATGAAACAATAATTCCCCCCGCCCCGTGTCCTAAGACATAGGCATGTTAAAATAGTAACTTTCGGTGACCCGACAATTATTAAACTGTTATAAAGTACTATAATTGATTTTGTTATTATTTGCATGTGCATATTTTCTGACTTCTCCAACACAAAATTAAATAAAGGTAAATGCAGACTTCATAATTCACGGGCCAGTTGAGTTTACCAGGGAGACCATGTACTGTAATGTACAGTACTTACACAGACCTGGTCAGGAGGTTTTGCATGGCATTTTTAAAACATGGTTTTCACTAAATATTGATCCATCTTCCCTGGTCCAATATGCACGAAATTCGCAAAAAGACTCCGTTTCTCCCTGTGACATGCCCTATTTTCCCCAGGACGTGCCCTATTTTCATATTCTGATCAGCTGTGGTCAAACTGCAAAATAGCTAAAGATTAGTCTTAAATAAACAAGCAAGAAAGCCAGCACGACTAATTAAAAGTTAATCCTTATCGAACACGATTGGCCCTCCTTCGTAATTCACTGAAAACACACTATACACTATTGTGTGTTACGCAATCACCAACAATTGATTGGCAAATAAAGGATTCCCAATTTTGTCGAACATCAGGTACCAAAATAGCCAGCCTCCTGGAACCGTACATGTAGCAACAAATATTTTCCCCTACTTGTATATCCGACCGTATTCCCTTATTGTCATCTCGTAAAGCATTTAGTATTGCTTTTATAAAACATGTATTCTGAATTAGTTTTTTTGAGAACACATTTGCTTTGTGGTATGTATTTCATTCCTTCTTTTAATTTCACGATGGTAATTAACTTTGGTATATACGGTATAAAAATGCCAGGTGTTCACTCATGCAAGTTTCTTTTGTGGGAAAGGCACTGTAGCATATGGAGTAAAGCATTCGTAGTGATCATTCTTGGGATTGAAATTAATTGTGGACGATTTTATTGTTATGATTTATTTTTTGTTCTGCTTTATTTAAGTACTGTTGTAAAGGTAAAAAAAATCATTAAATTACCTGAATAATGTTTAAACTTAACATTCTATTTAGTGAAGATGCGAATTCTTTATAGAAAATTATTATGTCACAACAATAATTCACAGGCGATACAACAGAACATGTAGGACTTTTATTGTTTATTAGAAAATGAAAATCGAGGATATAATGTAATAATCGGGAGTTCTCTGCAAAATGGTATGAAATTGGGAGGTAGGCGTGGAGAGACTCCAAAAATCGGGAGGTTTATTTTTCTTTTTATCCCGGCGTGAAAGTTGACAGTATGGTGCAAGGTCGCTTACATCAAATCAAACAACAACTCAGCTTTACAGTATTAGCATAACTTTACAGCAAGTGGGTTAAAAGGTATTTACTTTTAAGAATATATTGTCTTTCAATTAACCACCAAATCAAATGTTTATTCCTCAATTCCACTATTTAATTCTGATTTAAAATTCAAGCCATGTCAAGATGAATGTTACGATTGAATTTATACTTTGGAAATGTTTTTTTTTTTTTTAAAATTTGTTTACATCGGCACCGATTATTTCTGCCAATACAGATTGTTCTAATAATTGACCTGATTATGAGTACAGTCGATTAATCGGTACAGCTTTACTATTTGTTGCAGCCCATGAACCATAAACTCACCTGCCTTATAGACATGTTTTGAATATTGAATGAACTCTGACTCCATTGAAAGGGGATATAATTCATCTCTTCTCCAAGGCAAAACTTTTTCTTCAGGGGTATTTTTAAAGTAAAAAATAGATGAAGACATGAACTACTCCTATCACACTGACACAAAAGGTAACTTCCATTTCTGCTACGATAAAACAACTACTTTTTAAACCATCCACCAAATGAATTCCTTTGACTCTGTGTGTGATTTGGATTTTTAACACAGCTTAACAACTTTTCAATCATTTCGCTATGACAATTTATAGTGATGTTTTAGCATGGGGGCATCATGTCCCACCAGGTTACATTATCCTAACACCAGGCAAATCAGTCTTAGCACTAACCTCGTAATGCTGAGTGCCAAGCGAGGTTGTTGTTATAGGTTTTAACGCCATTTTTCAGCAAAAGATACGATATACACGGCGGCCAGTATAAATGGTGGAAGAAGAACCCATGAAAACTGGGAAAGAACCACCAACTGACGAGAAGCTACTAGTAAGCTTTCTCACATACTCACATTAACCTATCCCAAAGACTCCAACCCACGCTGACTGATAAGTTTGTTTTGGTTTGATTAGGATTTTAAACGTAGCTTTAACAATTTTTCAGTCATATCACTATGATATCTGCAGTGAGGCAGTTTTTAGTGATGTCTAGCACTGGGGCATCATACCGCAGACATGTAGCATAATGTCCCACCCAGTCACATTATCCTGACACCCGGCCAACCAGTCCTAACACTAACCTCTTAATGCTGAGCACCAAGCGAGGCAGTTGTTACTAACATATTTGTAAGTCTATGGTATGACTCGGCAGGGAATCAAACCCATGACCTCCTGCTTCCACAGCAATTGCTCTAACCATTAGGCCACCAGAGCGGTCAGACTGATAAGAAATGTTTCGCAAATGTATTCACATGCTACTCCGTTACCTAAACATTACTTTCCTCATGAAGTAAACATTCAGTCTCCATAGTCTAAATGATGCAGATATGCTCTAGTGACAACTCAAGGTAGGGAGAAACCAGTTAGGTGAGGAAACACCTGGCTACTCTCTGTAGAAGGTAAGTGACTGTCATATATACAGGATATTTATGCAGGAAATAACGTTTCTTGTGAACAGACGACCATCGAATAAAGGGGACTGTTAGAACAGGTTCGACTGCATCTCAACAATAACAATCTACTTCATGAAAAATAAACTGGTTTTTAAAAAGATCAATCTTGTGAAACTTCACTTATCTAAAGGACTGACAAGTGACCGAAAGAAAGCCTTATACAAAAGAAAGCTAGTTGGTACTGTAATGATTGATTTTAGGGAAGCTTTACATCAAGCAAATCATGAAATTTGTCTTGAAAAGTTAAAAATATAAATGTAGTGGAAATACCCTTTATTAGTTCATATCATCCTTTAGCAATAGATCTCGGCAGGCTATTTTAAATGGATAAAATTATAAGATGTGGAGACCCACAAGGTTCTATCTTAGGGCCACTGCTACAATGACAGATGCCCAAAGCAATCAAGATGAAGTTGAGTAAAACCATAAAACTACTATCAACAGATTTCGAAAATTGTGCAAGGAAAATGGTATCATCTGCAATATTGATGAAACAAATGTCTTGCTGATAATTGGTCAGAAACACAGCCAACATACAAACAAATATGCTGCAGTTTCTCTACGAGAACAATGATCGGAATATAACTAGTTTTAATAAACTTTGCGAAACATTGGGAGACAATATCTAAAGGAATGTCTGTCATACTGAAATGGATAAACAGGTAAAATACCCAACTAAATTTGATTTCAGACTCCAAGTCCTCAAGAAATTCACACCAAATGTCACTTATTTATATTTGGGTGACTCTGTTTTGAAGCAACATGGCAGGTAATGGGTGGTAATAAAAAAAATAAAAGGCTACAAAGAAACAATGATGGTTTTGACACCTTTATTAACATAGACAAATATCTACATCCTATCCAAACACATTCTGGGAATATTCGAATAAGACAATTTGGCATTTGTTTCAGTTCTAGTGGCTATGCTATGCAACACATCAACTGTACATGACATGCAACTGGTTTAAGTTTCATTACAATAGTTTCATTACTTATATTCTGGACATGGAAAAAAATCGTATAATTCCATTATTCACACATAAAAAGACTATGCTTCCTTTGGCAATATGAATTGTTGCCACAAATAAAGTTTACAAAACAAAAAAAAAGTTCATGACTTGTCTGCCACTCTGCAATGTGAATTGGGTATAGTGTATGACTTCTGTTGACTGCATTTAGTGCAAATAATTTTAGGGCAAGTATGAACTACAGAAGCAGTTAAAGAAGCCATTTACCTCCTTTGAGTCTTAATGATCTTGACCTTTAAAATCTTATCCTCAAACTCAGTGGTTTATTAGTCAGCTAAAAATCAAACCAACCTGCAGAGTTATATCAAAGTATATGCAACTGGAACTGAGTTATCATCTGACATCATTCACTTTCTTATCAATCTGTTAGCTTTAGAACCCAAGATTGGTGACGATATATATGGAAACTAAAGTTTTCATGAAGAAACCAATTCATCAGCTCCACATTATATAGTTCTATATTATCTGTGGAGATGATTTTCCAATGCAGATTCTGACCTATGGGACATTTTGTTAATGAATAAAAAAAATACCAAAACACTTATCCTGACATGAATTAGTTTAAACATTCTATCTGTACCAGATGATGTTAGTACATATGATAACTACAAGGACTGAATACAAATTATCCACACATATTTTACAGTTAAATATAAAATGTTTAGTGAGTTTTCATCACATTTTGACAAAGGCAAAATAGGTGAAAAGGTGTAGGAAAATTTGTGTTAGAATAGGGACATACCAAAAGGCTGCCTTTTGCCAGGTAATGAAGAAAGTCGGCTTTTTTAAATGTTTGATATATATTATTTCTGACCCAATAATAGAACCCTATCCCCACCCAGTCTCCCTCCACAACTTGGATTCATTTATACAAGATTTTATTTCTGAACATGTCAGACTAAAATGTTGTATGATTTGGCAGCTTTACTATGGGATAGCTTACAATATGTGGGTGAGGAAGTTAATTTATGCAAAATTATTGGGGTGGGGCAAACACTGACCTCTGACCTTTTGATCACTTAAAAACTAATATTCTTTTGGCTTTCAAATGACATTTAAAGCAAAGTTTATAAAACAGAAATTAAACTGAAAAGAAAGATGGTTGGACATAGCCACAATAACACTTTGCTCTCAGGTGTATAAAAAGTTGATATGTTGGTCAGCTTTTTTGCTTCCTCTTCGTATGTACTTTACTTTTTAAAAACATTTACAAGAAAGCAACACATGTATAAGACAGGGAGCATGTTTATTCCCTACGATGAGTCAATGAAGAAAATTCACAAGAACAGATTCATTATGATTCAAACATGTGATTAATGACCCTTAATGAAATTTAATGGATAAGTGATCCAGACATAATGATAAAATGTTCAAGTCTTAGACAAGTTTAAAATGATAAAATTATGTAACTGCTTAACTTATTCTACTCCTGTAAAGTCAGAAATTACAACTGATGATGAATATGGAGATTAAATGTACAATATTCATGCATTTCAATTCTAAATGAATGTCTAACCATTTCTAAGGTGCAACTGCAATTTCTTTTAATGGCTCAGAGATTCACATAGGTCTTGTTCTGGCCTGTTGAGCCATCATGGAGCGGGACTGCATGGACTGCTGGCCCATAGAGAGGCCTTGGGGCTGTCGAGTTTGTCCAGCATAGCCTTGCTGCTGCTGATGCATCAGAGGTTGCTGCTGCTGACTTGAAAACAACCCTCCTGTTGTGTTCGTCATCCCACCTCGATTCATCATCATGCTGTTAGATACTATGGAAGGGCTTTGGACTGAAGTATTGGATGCAATACTTCTTAAAAGATTAGGTCCACTCTGGATGAGGTTGTCCAGTGCTTTCTGAACATTGGGGTGATCCAGGTTGATCATCGTGGACCCACCACTACCTTGCTGTGCTGCATGGGAAATTGGAGCTCCACCCCGAGCAGAAGCATGACCCATCGAGGAAATACCTGCTGGACTGGCATTGGGCATATTTCCTCCTCCTGTTCCTGCAGCTGGGGAATTAGAAGCGCCGGAGCCATTGAGGATGCTCAGAATCTTTGCTTGAAGTTCTTGCTGCTGCTGCTGCAAGTACGCTTGACTAGGCTGCTGATCCCCTCCTTCATAGCTCATTAGTCCTGAAATGTTTCAATACAGATTACATATCTAATATAACAATAAGGTAAATAAATGAGACAGACATAATTTAACTTGAATCACTGGAACCATGACATCTAAACGATCATTCTACACGAACTGACAGCATGTCCCTTCAATACATTTGAGCCACATTTTCACTTTTATCCTAAATATGTAAAAAGCAAGTCCCATCTCATACACGTTTATCAAAACTTTATCTGTCAGATTCATAAATTCTAACAAATTTTATTCTGTATCAGGTGATGCATTATGTAGGGGCAAATAGGTAACCAAGGTGATGATCAGCCTTGGTGGGTGATACAAATTCTTACACATGCCAACTATAAAAATCAAACCAAGGATCATGGATGCAAAGCAAGTTTATTACAACTATGCCATCCTGCCACCGATAAGTTCATGCAATAGAAGCTGTATTGTTTCTATTATAAAATACTAAATATTGATCTCGTCTGCTGTTTTTTTTTTTTTTGGGGGGGGGGGGGAGCATGCTTTAAAGCTTTAATGAAGAAGAGAACATTTAAATTAAACATCACCAAGGTTTGTGAGTAAAATAATATTACCAATTGCCGTGTTCATAAAAATGAAATTCAGAATTTTCAACTCACAATTTCATTCAAAATTTAATAACATACACATTTCCCAGTGTATAGTAACAACTGAAGGTAATACAGTATTTGTGTAATTTGTTTTCATTGTTTTATGACTGTCCCAAATTTTCAGAAACGATTTTTTGGTTTGGAGATGTTATCAGAGCATTTATTGAGAATGAGGTAAAGAATTTAAGTTCTGGGAAACAAATGATCACATACGAACAAATGTCTGTATATTGGCAGTAACAAAAACATGCAAGATTTCATCAAGTCTATTTCCTTTGTATAGAAAAACAACAGTTCTGATTGAGAAATCTTCCCATGTGATGTCCTTAACTTAATTTCAAAACACAAGTTGTTGGAGGTACAATGATACTCATATGCTATTTATAACATGCCCATTAAAAAGTAATTAGTTATAGTAAAGTAAGACACTATGACCTTTTGGTCCTTTGAAGAAGGGGCTAAACCATGCAAGGCACATTCTGGGAATGTTCCATGATGATACCATGCAGGCAGCTGATGTTTGTTTTGTTTGTTTTTATGGTTTAATGCCATTTTCAGCACAATATAGGCTATACATGGCGGCCAGTATTAGTGGTGGAGGAAGAACCCAGAACACCCCCGGAAAGAACCACTGACCCACGAGAAGCTACTGGCACACTTTCTCATGTAACTCCTATGGCTGCCATCGGGTACCCGGGTACTCGACCGTAGTGAAATACCCGGGTATTGAAAATCGAGGGTACCCGTTCACAAAAAATAAATTGTCGCCAGACTCGCCAACACTATCAAAATATCATATATCGTCAGCAGTACGCTTGTCCCAGTTACAGCTCCAGTCTATATTTAGGAATAGGACCACCCATTATACATCAGCGGCCCACTACTAAATCGTTACACACGAAACCACTTCAAACAGGTGTGACAGTTATGGCTTTAATTAGAAACCAGATCCCTGCTTAATATAAATAAACAATACATCAGAGAGTCTGTTTGGATTAGTAAAATTCATTGGCATTGTGCAACAGGACAAACCCCTGATCCCTGCGGCATCATATGCCAAGGTTAAAACATAGTCATTGTTCTACAAGTAATAAACCTCTTTGCAGACGATAACTATTGATTGTGGGTGCTAAATGATTGGTATAGTGTATGCTCTTTTAATGAAACCCAGATGGCTACCCTTTATTTCCGAACACACATGTCAGAGAAATCAAACCCGTTATATTATTAACAATTATCACCTAGACACCTTGAAATCTTCGCCATGCCTCAAAGCAATCTTTGAGCAGCTCATTGTTTCGAGTCGACTAGCTCTGCTAATTTTGAAAATTAGTTATCCTACATGTACCGAAAGTTTCTACTCTCGATACTACTACGTTTCTGTCATAACTATCTTAAGAATTATAATTCCAAAATCCTATCATTTCTGCGACTGCGTGCTCTCTCTTTCACACGCACACACACACACACACACAGACAGAGACAGAGATACAAGGCGTTTAAACGCATTACTCCTGTCGTGTGGTAAAGCTGCTTTACACGCATGTGTGGGTAATTCAAATCTGAGGTCAACAGCCAATGAATACACGTGTTCTGTTCTAACAGGGATTTATACTAAAAAATATGATGAGTGTTCTAAAGGATTTAACGCAGCTGATCATTAGAAGTTGGATTATACTTACCATCTGGGTACAAATGTTATTCTAAATAAATGTAATAATTAATAGCGTGCAGTCCAATCATTCGCAGCTACCACGATGCGGACGCTTCAGACTGAGTAGTGCATTACACGGTTAGTCTCTATCGCCGGATAAAATATTAAAGAAAGGCAGATAACAATTAGTTGGTCTAGGGTTGTACATGTATTTTATGTTTCTAACAGGTACCTGTTAAATGGCGCAACGGGTACCCGGGTAAGTTTTTTGTGATTTTTGACAGCTCTAGTAACTACATTAGCCGAATCTTACACTTGAACCCACGCAGACAGAGGTGAGATGGCAGTGATCCATAACGGACAGCGCTTTACGCTTTAGACCACTCAGCCACTCGGGGCCCCTGCAGGCAGCTGAAGGACAAAACTTGAATACAATGCTGATCTGTAAATAACTAAATCACTTCATAAAAGTAGGTCACTGTGACCACCTTTATCTTGGATAGTGGTAGTGGTGGTTTATAATAATGCCAGAAACATCCTGATCAAATTCAATAACAATGAACACCAACATCTTGAGAGATGCCAGAAAGACTAGACATTTACATTGGAATTAGGCTGTAAACAACAAAATCAGTGAAATGACAAGGCCAATGTGACCCACTTTATCCTGGGATAACTTAAAATGATACATCCTGAACAAATTCTGTTAAAAACACCTACAGCAGGACATCTGCAGGGAGACAAGACTTTTACAATGGAAAGACAAATTGCATTAAATATTAAAAAGTAGTCACTGCATTCTACATTCATTTTTGCGGTTGGAATGATATATGAAACACACAGATATGGAACAAATTTCATATTAATAATATGCATTCAGATAGAGATTTACCATTTTTCGTTTGCTTTTTGATCAACCTGGAAACAACATTTATTAATACAATACATGGGAGACCCAGATGGATGAAATCACTTGAATTTAGTGATCACTGCCATTTTACCTCTGTTCATGTAAATTCAAGTTTCAGACTTGGCCAATGCGGTTAAGTGAGTCAGCTTGCCAGTAGTAGCTTCACACTGATTGGAGGTTCTTCCTCCACCAAATATACTGGCCACCGTGCATAGCCTATCATGTGCTGAAATGGCATTCCACCCAAACAATAGCAAAATGACAAGAAAGTATGTCACTGATCTATATCCCCTGAAATGGTTTAGGTTAATGTAAGAAACACCCAATCCATACCATGCCTAAAGCTGGAGATAGGTCCATAAAACAAAGCATTTACACTTTAGTGAACCTTAAATGTCATTTGCATAATAAAAAATAGATAACAATGGTTCATAATTACAAGATGCAAACCCAACGGAATTCAATAAAAAGAACCAATGAATAAAGCTTGTCCCAGTAGCAGAAAAACGACATAAAAACTGTTTACCTGACTGCAGACAACACTTATGTCAATACTAATGCTGGGGTTACAACAGTGGCTCTGATGTCATTGCCACAAGTGAGCTAAAGATTGCATTATTTAAGCTTTGAGGCCAAGTTTTGTTCAGTTCAAGTTCAGAAGACATTATTTATTAAGCTAAAATTTTATTAAGCTAAAACAATCAGATGACTCTCAATTTCTACTTTTCTCTTGGTTTGATCCCAAAGAGCAAGCTGACATACAAGGTGGAAAGGCAGTCAAGCTATTTCTTTTGAAAGCCTTCTAAGTTCTGCTAACATCCTGAATTAATGTGGGCATATGTCAGCTATGGCTTGACTTGGTGATCCTGTTTTGTTTAAAACCTGATTTGTGAAGCTAAAAATCATATTGAACGAAACTTTACAGGGAGACCAATTTCATAATAATTCTCATCATCTATGGGTCTACACTTTAAAATAAAAAAACCTCAACATACGTGTTCAACAATAGGATTACCCCCACCCACCCCTTTAAAAACAAAATTAAAATTAAAAATTCCCATTCGCGGTCAATGAAGAACTGATGGAAAAAAATTGGTTCTTGGATCAAGTAAAATCTAGCATTGGGCCTTTAATGGGCTACAGCAAAATTTAGTAAATATGACTTAAAAGAAAAAGACAACATGTAATATGCTCAAAATTCATCCAAACAAAAGTCGCCCAAGACCTTGATATGCATATATTCCAATTGGAGAGGTAATATGTTCAGCCAATCAGGTATAAGATCAACTCTATTTGATGTATACATCTTTATCAAACTCATCAAAGATCTTGATGATATATTTCAACAATGAAATACTGGCTGGATGGATAGCAACAAAAGACATAGGGCCATGCCATAAACTCATTTGGCCTTATAACCAGGCAAACTATAAAAAAAAAACAAAAAAAAAAACGATCTTTTCTATAAAAATTGGGGCCAAAAATCTGAAATGTACAGCCTTTGCCACCTTGGTATTTAAGTTAAAATTTCGAAAGAATAGAGGAGAGTCTTAACTGTTCACATGCATGGTGAAAAAACATCAGATAGGTTCACCAAGATATTGACAGTAGAAAATTATTTACTATGACACATGTCATGTTTTAATATATGCAATTTATATATGGAGAAATGGAACTTAGAAGAAAAAAATATTTTTTAAACCCAATGCTGCCAATTAGTACTTGCATCAGTTTCATTATTAATATTATGCTTTGCCCATGCTTTACTAGCGAGATAATAATCTTCCAAGTTTACTATTAATATCTGGTTTTCTAAATACAAGTAATTCATTGTAAAGGTTAGCCATCAACATGCCCTATTGTAATTACAATTACCTTCATTATTCATAGGAGGCGGTTGTCTTCTTCCTTCTACTTCCATCAGCTTTTCCTTTCTCTCCTTCAAATAAATTATTACTTTGTCTAACTCTTCAATTGTCAGTTGCCGATTATCTGCTAACAAGTTAAGCAAGTACGAGGTCTCGGCCCCTGGTGGTATGAAAGGGGTCGAGGGTACTGCAGGCGCTTGGGGCCGAGGAGTTGGCAATGCCTGTGTGGCAGACTTTTCACGAGCTGCCTGGAGATACTGGTCATGACTGCGCAAGATTAGCGACATAGCGTCCTCAAGTGGCATGTTTCTGTGTTCTGTTGGGAAGAAAGACAGCAAAAAATAACAGAATTTGTAAGCTAAAATTTTTATTGGCGAATGACTTTTATAAATATATCTTATTCAGTCTGTTCAGTGCTTGTAGATTTGTTGGTATCTTCTGTATTTATTTTGAAATCAAGACATACATGATATATCAGAAACTTGAAGCAATTTATCATTAACAATTGTTATCATTTTTTGGAAAAGCTGATAACAGGAAAATTTTCTCAAAACTTTCTAGATGCTCATGTAAAATTAAGTAAGAAACTCTCTACATAGGCATATACAACACTCTACATATACATATGTATATTATATCCATGGATTTTAGTCAGAATCAATTATGATATTCAACACAATACCACATGATGCAATTTAAAAAATTCTTAATTAGTGCTTACATATAATATCAATAAATATTATAACAGTATTATTAAATACTACAGTGTCACCTCTCATCCCCATACAACAAGAATTATCTCCCTTTGTTTATAAAGTGTTAGTGCATTCTTTCACCAATGAAGATATGCTGAATAAAGCATATGCCAAATCAGATTTTGGGTCTAATTTAACACACCAAGACAAGCACAGTGTTTGAAATTTGTGCCTGCCCAACAGACCAATATCAGGAGGAACCAGTACTTTTATTTAGATACAATTTTACTATTTGCTTTAACAATTGCTGGTCATGAGCTTTATGAGTTATTTCAAGCACTGGGAAAGCAGAGAAAAGACACCATGCACACAAGTAATGCAGCCACTTCCCTCCCACAATATTTACTAGTATCTTTAGTGCACTTTATAATGGCAGGCTTGCACAGATTAGATGTAAACAGTAGTGTGCACTTATTAAAGTGCATATCAGTATTGTGTTGAATATGGTATGTTAAATGTTCAGATATAACTCCTTTAGCTATTTCAAGTCAAATATCAAATATAAAGAGTCTTGAGACAACTGCAACTTACCGCATATCAGTATTGTTCTTGATTTAAACGAAAGAAACATGAAAAGCTTCCGCTCAATTAACATACGTCGGACATTTTTGTATTAAATATGTTTAAATTTTTTAAACTTTTCAAGCTGTTTTTAACACCACTCCCTCTATTACAGTTCAGGAAATTGAATTTTAAGCAACATTAAATAGCTAGGAATTTTCATACATACATGCATGCATGCATACATACATATATACATACATACATACATACATACATACATACATACATACAATACATACATACACAGAGACGGACACATACAATTCAGGTATGCCCAAAACAATCTTGAATCTATCTTTAGTACAAATGAACTTTTTCAAGTCAATCATCCATAATAATAAAAAATTGACTTAAAAGACCTTGGAAATGAATGAGTTTGTATTTATGAGCCATTACAATAAAATGTGCAGTTTTACATGCCGTAATATCATTTATTTCATTGGGCTCAATTTTCGTAGCTTTGTAAAAAATTAAGACATTTTCATGCTTACTTAAAATTGTCAAAATGTGCATATTATTTGGTATTTTATTTCATGGTTTAACCTCTACAAATACCCAAAGTAAAGAATACAAAAGAATAAAACTATGCCAATGCAAAAGGCATCCACATTAATGTTAAAACAACACTACCACCTGTACGAGTACAAATCAAACACCTGGCAAGTTTCAATACTTACGCCGTGCTTTTGACCAAGCGAATAACATCAGTCGAAGCTGACAAAGCTAACAAAACTATAACAATACTTCCATCTCTATTAGCATAAATAAAACAACCATCAAGATTAACCAGTTTTGCAATGTTTTTGTTTGAGTGTTCAACATCAAAGAAAGCCGTCATAGCCAACAAAACCAGACCAATCAGTTATTAAAGTACATATGAATGATCTCTTACTTAAACCACTGTCCATCAAGTTGCACCATCAATACTTTCTGACTATCATGGCAGTAACACACTGGCTTAAGAGTGGTCAAATTCAAGTTAGATCACCACGGTTCCAGGACTTCAAAACCTATCTGAAGCAGTGAACCTGGTGCAGGCGCTTGCTTAACAGATAGCTAATGATGCAGTACAACCCACGCTACTTAAACAACAGTTCTCCTCGAATGAAGGATCGACTTGAATGAGTATTAAATAAAATAAATTATATACTGTTATTTTGTAGTTTTTTCTTTGATTTTTAGTATTACTATTGTTTGAATAGCTTTTGCTTTTTTTCTATATTTTCTCTCCTCACACATCGATTTCAGACAGCGAGTATAAAATTACAGTTATCGGATACAGTACCGTATCAAATGTGTGCCTTGAAACAATATAAAATGATTTATAATTCTTACTTCAAAAAGTTTAAAAAATAAAACATGCAAAAGCTAATATTTAATTACCAAATTACAGTATTGACATTGATTTTTCAAATACAAGTAGCTGTGTTAATCTCTAGGAATGAAACACTAAGAAAACAGGGAGGGGGTCATCATCCTAAGTGGCTGATTTTTCATTGGGGATTTAAATTCATTGTTCATAGCAACTATGAAAACCCCAAACATCGGTCCCCCACAAATACTGATGATACTCCAGTAACTGGCAAAAGGAATAATTTCACAAAAAAATATCCGTTCTCCTCATGGCACCTGCCATTAGTTGTGCATTTTCACAGATTATATATATATATATATATATATATATATATATATATATATATATATATATATATATATATATGCGCTAAATACACTACATGTATAGTATCAATTAAAGCTGCACACGTGTCCAATACATGGTGACGAAAGATTGCTTAATCGAATTCAATAGCACTGTGAATTTACTAATTTTTTTATGGTATGAATTGCCAACCTTGACTTTAAAATAGTCATCTAAGAAAGATACATCTGTGGAAACAGCCACAATCCTGCCTCAAATGCACAATTGAAATAACAATGAAAAAAATTGACAAACTGATAACCATGAAAATAATTCTATCTCTCAGGTTTAATAAGGTAATGTGTAGCACTGAATTCTGTACTTTCAATCGAATCCTAGATTAGGTCGTAAGATGCAAACAATGAATGGTATGAATTTGTGAAATTGTTAAAAGTATCACACAATATGAAGCCGACTATATCATCAAGATATAGTTACTGATTATAAGAAAAGGTATACTTGGTTTGGTAAGTAATATGAGGGGATACAATCACTACAAACAAGCATAGCTAACATTGTGTAACATCTGTGTATACTTTCTAACACTGCATGGCATAATGGACAATTGATGTAATGCATTTTTGACATAGAAAGTTAACACTTCTTTCATGACAAATATATAAATTTTTTATTAATATTCCATATCTGCAAAATAAAATTAATTATTCTTTCATTCAAGTTTTAAAATGGTGTAACAGGTGTCCAATACTGCCATGTGACTAAGTATCAATCCAGATTAGTCAAATTCATCTGAGAACGTTCTGCTTTCTCCCTCACACTCCAAGTCAAATGTATTTGTTGAAACACTCAACACACACCAGTTTTTTCTCTAAGAAAACTTCCAACCATATTTTTTTCCCCAAACATACCTGTAAAAATTCTGGATATTGGTTCACATAAAACAAAAGCCTATTTTGCAAACATTATGTTGCACCTCTTTTACACACACGTACACACGCAAGCACACACACATTTGTTACTCTTCTTGAATAGCCAATACATACTTGAGTTTCACTAATGCATTATTGAAATGTAATCTGACAGTAACATAAATTATGCTAAAATTACACAAATTTATAACTTCATTTTATATCGACCTGTTTGATTTTAAAATCTTGAGGAAGTGGTGTATTGTTTAAAATAGTCATTAGTCATCTTGTTTTTAAATTTGATGATTTTTTTTCAAGTCATTTTAAGATTCATACAAGGATATTTTATCAAGCTTTAATCATCTTTTCACAATTTATTTCCAACTAACCTGATGACCACTTTCAAGTGATTGAGAGTGGAGACTGCTTTTTGCTATTCAAACTGTGGTAAGTCCTTGTACAAATAATTTAAAATAATATCAACATTTCAATATTTTATACCATATCAGTTTTTTATTTATAAAAGAGAACTATACTGGATTAAAATACATGGGTTGATCTAAATGTTTGTGTGCAACTATGTATAGAACAATTAAATCAAGCAACAGGATGTTAAAATGCATCAAGATTTGATTCAGATCATTTCAGAAGATATGCGTAAAATCTGAATTTTATTACCATAACTAATCCATTTACAGACAGATGTCACGACAAGCTCTATGAGACCTCTACCTGCCACACGACTTCTGTCATGATACAGACTTCACGGGCCAACAGTTAAATAAAATCAGATACTGCATGGACTAAGTTTTTATATGGGTGACTTTAAATTAATTTGCAGGAGCTCACATGCATCACTGCTCTCCAAGTGCATTAATTCATACAAATTTGCACAATTCACAGACTTTCATGCCCTGGTAGCATCCATGGAAAATGATTTGCACAACTACTTTGTCTCGACTTTTACGTTCTTCAGCAGTTACAAACAAGTGCGATTTGAGGATTTGTGTATCCAGGTAGCATCTCTGGAAAATGATAGGAAGGACTGCTTTTGTCTCAATTTTTATTATTTTCGGCAGTAAATATAAAAGAAGCCTGTAGTCACTCGATGGCTCAATGTAACCAATGACTTTATACGTATCAAATTGATTCATTACTGAATTCTGTCAAATGACTGAAAGGTTGTCTAATGTCAACCCCTTCACTTGATCCACTCAATAAATAGGGTAATCAAAACAGTTTCACATGGCTAATATCCAATCACCAGTTTCTTAGTACAGATAAAATATTCCCAAGTTTATATTCAAACATAAAACTGTTTAGTCATCTTTAAAAACACTTGCTTGGCATCCAGAAACTTTGTGTACAATTTTTAAAAATTACACATTCTGAAAATATAACATCTGGAAAATTGTGCGATCCAACTATTATGGTGTTTTATTTATGAAACCAAGAGAATGCAAAAGTTTTACATATTTCTTTAGAAAACAAAGATATTGCATTTAGCAAAGTCTGATCTAGGTAGGTTGGTGCATTTTACTTTTTAAGCTGTCCACAATTTTTTGATCCAACTAAATTCTTCTGAAAGAAAGTAAAAATTTACCAATTTTTTTTCCAAGTCAATATCACACTTCAATTTCATAGTAATTGGATTAGATGTTGAATTACAATGCATTTTCAGAAATACATTCACAACCTCCTTAAAATTCATAAGGAATAATTTGCAAGAGGAAAAGAATGTTTATTGTAAATATTTATTCAGAAGAATCCTCCAGAAAACAGGTCCAAAATTCACGCATTATTTATTTTACACGGTTTATTTTCAATTGAAACGATGAAAGCCACGATTAACCAATCTCACAAGATCACAGCACTGGCTGTATTTTTCTGGATATTTTCTATCCAGTAAACCCATTAACAATGCACAATACCCCTTTATCAGCTTACAAAATACAGATCAAACTGAAATAAAGATGTTGATTTTTTATTATTAGAATCCAGTTGGCTTCTGTGATTGTTATCAAATATAACAAACCTTTATGTTTATCTAGCTTATTATTCATGGTCAACAGGTAAACAAAAAAAAAAAAAATTAAATTCCTTGATGTGAAGGAGAAGCAGCTTCGGTTCAGTCATAATACAATGGTGTCCATTTTGTATTACCATATTTTGGCGCATATAACACGCGTGTTACATACGTTTTTAATTCAGCGCAACCCCACCCGCCCCCGACGCGGTATATGCGTAAGCGCGTTGTCCCAGTTTTTTTAAACAGAGCATCAATGAATTTCGAGCAACCACCACAATAAACTGGTGACAATTAATAAATTCATACACATAGTTTAAATGGTTTATTCAAATCTTGAAGTAGAAAATAAACAATTCGAAGTTGACACCGTGTTGTGCCGCTTGTGCATCTGTACATTATGATATGTAATGAGTATCTTTTATTTGCACGAGGCATACACTAACTTGCATTATAACAATACATTTCTTGTAATTTCTATGTAGGACAAAAACGAATAATCGGTTTAAAATCGGATTTCTACAAACAATAATCAGTTTTGGAAAAAAAAACACGATATTAACATCCCTATACCTGCATGCGTGCATTCCAGCCGGAAATTAGCGGAAACACATAGTTTTATAACAGTTGCTATTTTGCCTCTGTTTACGCGAAAAATATTACGACGTGGCATTTACGATTGTACCGGTAATACCGGTATTTATTACTAGCAGAAAGGGATAAAGGCGCCGGCATTAGATCGCTGGATGGTGAGCGAGTGACGATAAACAGCATCGTAAAGCTTATCAATGGAGGCACCTCTGGCATTCCTGTGTTGGTTACCGCGCGGCATATGCATGGGTGCACAATCCAAGATATTTTTACACAAAGACGGAATTTCTGCACGTTATCTGCGTGTGCGCGTTATACACGTAGGCGCATTATATGCGGGAAAATATGGTAAGCTGACTGAAGTATATAATACATATTTTATTAACTTCTCTTTCTATGAGATGTTGCAAATTTCAACGATGTCAGTTCATGACATTGATGGGGCTTGTCTGAAAAAGAAGTCAGCTTCACATATGTAGTCTTCTGGCTACACTACGATCATCACTTCAAAGGATTTTATCCACTGCAATTCTATCCTTACTGTATTAGAACTGGATTCAGTTGGAGATAATACAGTTTGTAGAATATCCTATTGGGGGTGGGGGCAGGAGGACAAAACAATTAGATAACGAGTTTTAAACATGTGAATAGAACACGTGCTACTTGATAACCTAACAGTACAAATGTACAAAGTAAACATATATTTTCTATCTCATTCTGCTCTCAAGTATCTAATTACAATAATATTGAAAGTATGATTGTGATAATCTGCATATATTATGACCCTACTATATTCCATTATCAATAAACAATGCTAAATCAAAAAGTCATTACTGTTTTAATTAGGTTATACATCATCACAACAACACAACAACCACATGGCCATACAGTGTTATTTACACAGTAATTAAGCATGCTTAGCGCTTTGGTTATTCCAATGAAACCAAACAGAGGACAAGAATCAATAGAAGAGGTCAAATCGGCAAGGTTGTCAATACGGAATGAAAATCTGTCAAATGTGTTATCGAAGCCATTGTCAATACAGCAGATGACTATAATGAAACAATAAGACTAGCTGACAACTAATGGTTTCACTTAAGCATGTACTGCGATATAATTTTTGTTGGATAAGTAAACATTCAATGGCTTCTGAATTCATTTTAAAATGCACATGGTTTGTTTGTTTGATTAGATTTTTTATTGTAGCTTAACAAAATTTCAGTCATATCGCTATGATGTCTGCAGTTTGAGTTTTTTCTGTTTTGGTACCTAATTAAAAAAATTTAAAGGTATGTTGTATGAAGTCCATTGTCCATTTTTTAATAAACCTCAGTAGATATTGTAATGACAAAAAGAGAGCTAATGCATCATTCTATTTTCTCACCAACAATTAATTTTTGTAAAAACAGCAAAAAGTGCCAATATGGTATTTGATCTTTTTTTGCAAACTTAAATCTTCTTAGTAGAAATTGTATGTCTGCCAATTTCATGAATTTTTTTTGAAAAATACAAAGTGATATAAAAGAAAAATTATGATACATTTAAATTATTATTATTTTGATAACTGGATTGTGTATGAAAAATGAAATGTACGAAAATATACATGAAATACAGTATATACCTATTATCAGCCAAACACAGAACTCTCCCCAATTGACTCTCACTTGAGGAGAAATATATGCTATGTAAACATGAAATTGTTACTTATAAAGTAAATGTATAATATAAACAGTCTTACATGTAGAAACAATGAACAATTGTTAAGTTTCAATCTTGTTCAATGGCTCATAATCAGTAAAAGAAACAATGACTATTATGATTGCAGTTGGATGTGCCATTTACAAGGAATAACAGGGTACTTCAACTGATTCTGGATCTCAATTATTCAATTATTTGATGACTGATGGAATGAACAACACAAGCAAACATAAATATTTTTTCATGACAATTCTAATCGAATTGAAAATTTAAATTATCTAAATGAAAGAGAAAATGATAATCATCAAATTTTACAGATGCAGCTGAAATTGGATGCTTGCAGGCAAATTCTTACATCGGCATACAGTTCTCATGTTCCAGACCTACTGACATCTAACGAGGTAAATAGAAAAATTAATTTGCCTGAGCTACAGCTGCATTATTTTTTAACAATCGTTTTTTTGGATACACACAGTAAGGGCATAACATTTTGTTTTGTCTCTGTGATTTCTCCAGTATTATCAAATAGATGGAAAATCCCCACCATACCATTTTTGTAAGGCTTGGGGGTGGGGTGGCTAAGATTTAAATAGGGACAGGTTTTCATATGAACAGGATCTAAAAAGGTCCCTTAAAGGATGTTACAACAAAATTGCTTGTCTAATAAATGTTTTTTAATGAATGACAGCAGTGTTCCTGTGTAGTGACAATGGCTATATGCATTAGAAATTAATGTGCAAGGAACATTTTAAGCAAATACTGAAAACTTGAAAACAACACTTTCACAAATGCAGGTTCAAAATACTAATAGTCAATGAAATTCTCTTATTACTCAATTGTAAATCTCAGTAACTATTTGATTTTAGCAGCTGATCTTGAATGGAGCACTTAAAATATCAGTATAGGCTCTTATATAATAATGAAGGTTGCTGGTTTCATCAGCAGGGTGTTTACACAAATCTGTTTTTTTTTTTTTATCTCCCTATGATTTTTCCATGACTTCTAAATGATCATAAACTGTTGATTTTCCATGACTAAACTCATCAATGACTACTATGAAAGTCTGGCAAGCTGAATCTGAACACTGAAAATAAGACAATACGGATCAACATGATAAAAAAGATGACCACATAATCAGCTTTCTTGTCAAGATCACCTCCAACAATGCACATTAACAGCACAGATTTACAATCAAGTAATGGGATATTTACATTTCTTCAATTTTCCATGTCACTTTCCTAACTTTCTATTACAATCTTTTTTTATCATCAGGACGTTCCATAACAATGGGAACCCTGCATTTTGGCTCGTGGTAAATTATCTGTCAGGATTTTTATGTGCCCACTTTTTCTAAGGGGCAGGATCCTTAAATAAAGTGGGAATTTGTACAATAGTGCCTCCTAAAGAAAATACTATGTATCTAACATTCTGTTCAAAATTATCCTGAATGTACCATGAAAGATCCTGATTGTATCATGAAAGCCATTACAAACTTGCCATGTGGGTTGTACTTTACAAAAAGAAAGCAGAACATATTAGGACCTTCATATAGTCTATTTTTAATTTCCCCCAATATAATATTGATTATTACTGGTTTTACTAAAATATATAAATATCTGAAATTGTCCACTTACCTTGGGGTGTCCCATGAATAATATTCAAGGTTATGGAACGATGCGCCTCATTCTGACTGTTGATAATGATGGCAAAAAGACATTTTTTTAATGATGCTTCCTCAATCATCTGCGGAACAGTGCGATCCTCAGGGATGACTACAATGTCCACAAGCATCTGAACTCTAAGCCGCTCATCAACAATTTCTGCGTATTTCCTGTAATTCATGGAATGCAAGAAACAGATATTATGATGCAGCTTAGATTTGCTGAATCTAAGTCAATAAAAGTACCCATATATAACCATACATGCCAACCCCTGACAATGAAAAAGCGTAATCCAAGTGGTCAAAAAGCGGAATCCAGACAGAAAAAGCATAACCCACATATAACATGCTAAAATATCAATAAACAATGATTTATTTGCCCCACTCGTCTTTTAACATCCTTTACTATTTAAAGTTTTCATATGAAGCACTTTTAGCTTTACACACGTCGACTAGATTTTGCGCCAAATATTTAAATACTTTCCACACAGCCGGAAATAGATGTCACGTCATGCTGCAATCTTGTCTTAATATTTAGGGGACTCTGTTATTTTTTGCTTCGTTTTTTTTTTTGGTTGCCTTTTTCTAATTTATCTGGGAAATTTTTAAAAGGAGATATTTTTGCTCACATAAATGCATAGACTAAAATAAGATATACTTTTTTGCGACAAATATCTTTACAATGGTTCTGCAGCAAATATGAATTAGAACATGGAATCTGCGCGTAAAAATTAAATTTAGAAAACCAGTCTGCTCTCTCCTCACTAAGCATACAGGTGCTATAAATAGAATTTGAGGTCGACAGTAGAACCAGGTTAGCTATAAATAGAACATGATACTGTTAGGAAAGTCCACGGTTTAGCGTACTCTTATACTGTAGTTACGTAAAAGCTGTCTTTTCTAAAATACGGTCTGTGGGATTAATGGAATGTTAATAATAACAAGAAAATATATAACTGATTTTTTAGGGAGGTGGATATACCGAAAAAGTGTAATCCATATACGTTTAAGCATAATGCGTAATTTAGTGAAAAAAAGCGTAATGATTACGCCAAAAGCGTAATGGTTGGCATGTATGTATATCCAACACACAACTAGAGAAATAAATGGAACCCCATAGGGTGATCAATTCATAAAAAGTAGCTAAGATTTTCAGATGGCTAAAAGTGCATTCTTTATGGAGGTTGGATCGGCACCAGAAAACAACAATTATACACCGCAACAATTGTTTTTTAAAACAAAGTTAAAATATTTCAGTATGGCTGACTTGGTAGCCTTCAAGAAACCTACTCAGTAAGTCAGTGTGTATTTCACTAAGTAGGACCAATTATTTTAAAGGTGTAACAAAAAATGTACTGCCATTGTCAATGTTGAAAGATGTGCTTCAAAAGTTAAGAAGTGTGGGTTGTTTCACAAACAATTACTGTAAAATACACTCGCCTTAAACAGTCTCCAGTTCAGTTCAGTATAAAAAAAAACTGCAGTTCCAAAACCCATGGAGGAAAATTACTTCCTGCAATGTCTCCCACACAATGTAATCTTTAGTTAATCATCTCCTCCCACCACAAAAAGCACTAGGACATGATGTCCAATATATTCTACTCACCTTTCATGCTTTTCCAAGTGTTGTCCAGTAACTGAAGAAAATTTTGTGATAGTTCTGTTCAAATTTTTAAGATTCTTTTTTTAAAATGCCAATTGTCCAGTTTTTATGCATGATATTTTAAAAAAAATTAGGTTCAGTTCTTTTTGGCCTGATCTTTTTTATTTCAGTGATAAATACCTAACAGAAACACTGTATCTAATTTCAGAACCAGTGACAGTTTTGGTAAACAACTCTTTTTATTTTCTTATATTATTTCTCAGAGTAAGAATTATTAAGTTACATCAAGGCCATATCTGGACACGTGATAATTATGTAAGTGTAACAAATTCCATTCCTTCTTGAAAGATGAATTATGGGCATGCATCTGTTTTGCGTTTTATTTAGTCTTTTAACTCATGTTATGATAAATGATTGTCAGTTGGGCTCCAAGCATATTTTGTGATCAGTTTGAGCTGAAATGTTATTTTATTGAATTTCAAGTGATTTCTTTCCCTGAAAATACATAAGTGGTCTTGGATAAAGACATTTAGTGGCAGTTATACAGAATTCAAAACTGGAATATTTCTTGTGATTCAACAAGAAACTGTTGACACAACAGCACTTTGCAGGTTACAACATACATCATTGACATCCATTTTTTATTTCAATGGTATTCAAACTCTTAAAGTTTAAATCAGGAATTTTTATTACAAGGACTTTTTTTTTTTTTTTTAATACTTGGATTTTTTTTGGATTTGATTTGTAAAACCACAAGTTTTTTTTCCTGTTTTCACTTGATATTCTAGGGAAATAAATTATTTGTTAATTTTTTTAAAGCTCGTTTTCTTCACTTTTTAAAAAAACTTTTAATAAGAGATTATACTCATAACAGTCCCTTCATCTTCAACATTCTTTCATTTGCTACATAATGATTCTAGATATTAATGCAAAAGCAAAAGCTTCATCGGGTGAGAAATGTGAATGAACAACACAGATAAATTAAATCATCTGCACGAAACATCCTCCCAGGATTTTATCATAATGGAGGATTTTCACCCCCATCACTAAAATATGGGAAGTAGAAGAGAAATTGGGGGGAGGGGGAGCAGGAACTAGTCATGGTTCAATATTTACATAACACTTCAATATCCATTTTTCTTTTTTTTTAGGTCAAGTTCTTTCTTTCTCTGGATATAAATATTGTTCTGTACTGAGAGCACTTTCTTGCAGCTCACAGGTATTGTCTTTTGGATAACTGTGCTCTAAAGAAAAGATTTTTCACTAACAGAAGCTCCAGTTTAACTTCTTAATTTATTCCTCCTTAATGCTGTATTAGGATTTTAAGTACATTAATACCATAGTCCATGTTGTTCAAACAGAGGTATTTTGATCAAATAAATATCTTTACTTTTTAATTTAATTTTTTCTGATTCTTTTTTTAATTTTATTTATCCTAACTTTTATGCTAGGGCATTTTGGTTTTATAGCACATAATCCTATGTGGCTAAATTGTGATGAGAAAAGAAACAAAAAGTACAATCTACTTTACATTGTATTTTAATTTTGCTTGTTTGTCTGCTGTTTCTACATTTCTAAATACTGCTGAAATGAGGGACTGGCCAGCACACACTATGTTTTTGTCAATTCAGCATGTACAACAGATTCAAATTCTGTGTCTCTTTTGGTTCAAAATCACTCACTGGTATCTCAATTAACACTTTACCTGTTCCTGTTATCTGATATACTTCCTCACTTTAAAAAAAAATTACCTTCATTACTATATAATCAGCCAGTATTTGCCAAATTAACAGTTATTTAAAGTTGAATGCTTGGAATTGGTCATTTTGGGTCTTCTAGACAGCCATATTATATGCGTGGTATGGGGCCCAATGTGCCTATCAAATTTAGTTTAACAACCATGCATGTCAAGCTGAAGAAACCAGATGTGTAAACAGTTGCAAATAAATACATGATGTGACAAGAGCTATAATATTTCAACCATTCCTACAAAAATGTTAAACCACTTCAATGGCCTAGTGGTTAGAGTCGCCGCTGCAGAATTGGGAGGTCGTGGGTTCGACTGTTGACTAAGTCATATAAAAGACTTAAAAATGGTACTAACAGCTGCCTCGCTTGGCACTCAGCATTAAGAGGTTAGTGCTAGGACAAGTCAGTCTGGTGTCAAGATAATGTGACTGGGTGGGATATTATACGGCATGATGCCCCAGTGCTAGACATCACTATAAACTGCCTCATTGCAGAGCAGACATCGTAGCAATATGACTGGAAAATTGTTAAAGCTACATTAAAAATCCTAATCACACACAAAGAAAAATGTGATGGGTTTTTATAAGCCTTTCATATGACTCATCCAGGGTTCAAACCCACAACCTCCAGCATCCAAGATGGGCGATCTATTAAGACACCTTAACAGTCATCCAGTGAAATAAAGAGGGACTGATGCTCTGCTGGCTGATAAGAGTTTGCTGGAACTCATGAAAAGACAATTCATTTCAACTGCTGAATATTGAAACTATCTCAGATATTCTTTAGAAATAACAATATTTTCAAATTAGCTACTGTGGTGGGCATATCTTCATTCAGGACCAACAAGTCTTCTGGTGAATACCCCACTGTGATATGAATTTCTGTTTTAGAAAAGTAGCAACAAGATTTTCATGACAAATGCCATGGTAGCCATAACATATATCATATTGGCACAATTTCTATTCTGGACCAAATAGACTAACTGAATAAATCTTTTTGTTAAAAATCCCATTGTGATTTTACTATCCATTCAGGATAAGTTGCAATAATAAGATTTTCAAGATGAACACCATGGTGGCCATATTGGATATCTGAATGAAAACATTTTCATTTTGGAACATCTTGACAATGTGTGTAAAATTTCATCACAATCATCAAAGTAGTTAGAAGAATCAACAATAAACAATGGGAGTACCTTACTTGACAGATTAACATGCACACACGAATACCTAAGCTGTTACATTACTTTAATCGCAATACCTATTAAGAATATTGATCTTTTTGTTATGTGACAGATGCTATGGTAAAGACAAATTCAGGATCACCAGTACAAAAATGAGGTATGAATTATGATATATATTGCCTTTGTATTGTGATAACTAACATATCAAATGAAGCACATCTTTTACAAAAACACACATTCACTCTGCTGCAATGTTAAGCATAACAGATGGGTGAACTGGGGCAAGATGGTATAAGTGCCCTGATCATGAGCATATTCAGTTGGAGCTTACATAATAAACTGAAAATCTCTCATGAGCATATTCAGTTGAAGCTTACATAATAAATTGAAAACCTCTCATGAGCATATTCAGTTGAAGCTTACACAATAAATTGAAAACCTCTCATGAGCATATTCAGTTGAAACTTACACAATAAACTGAAAATCTCTCAATCCCATACCAAGACTACACATGGTAATATTGTCCAATATATGGATTAAAATTCACACTGAAAATTATCTGCAATTGCCAAGACTTGTCGAAATTGAATCCCAATCTCAAGTTTTAAAATTACTAATTCACATATGATAGAAATAAGTATATCTTAGTACTTAAAATTCAACAGCGATAGAGTGGAAGCATAATTAAGTTGATACAGAAAAGTTTGTTTCCAATATGATTCCATGTAAAGTTAAAGGATATGAAAATCAAGTAATAGAATTTGAAGATTTTAGGTCAAATGATTAAAAATAATTGAGACAGGATGTAGTTGATTTTATGAAATTGCAAACTGCTGTATATGGTATGAAGCTGTCCTCAGGCTATTGACATTGACTGACCTCAACTTGGCATTCATAATGATAATCATGCAGTCTGGTGGAGAAGGTTTCCTTGGGGGAGGAGGTGGCAGATCAAAGTAGTCCCGAAAATAAGGGTCCCGTTCCCTGTATGGATCACTGTAAGGTTCTCTTCTGTACCTGTTTCAAAAGAGAAAATGAACTGTATGTAATATTTTACTGAGCCTAACATCTAATAGAAATATTCCATGGAAATTTTATGTCTAATTTTTGTCCATTCCCCGATGTATCCTCCCTGATTTGCAAAAGCTATAAAACAAAATGTTAATATTACTGATGAAAAAGATAATGCTGCTGACAGTAAAGTGATCAGTCCCCGCATCTATGATTTCAGAAAATCCATGCTGCCACAGCAGATATTGAATCCATTCGTTTAGGTCCAGAATGGATCCAGTATAGCAGTTATTGTGGCTGTCCACACTGCGACTCAGTGGGTTGGTTAACAAAATCAGTAGGACTTACAGTAACCTCAACTACCAATGATGCACTATTTTTCAACAAACACAACAGCTTTTTGGAATTACTTATAATGCAGCAAGTAAAGTGCTTATGGCCAACTTCAATCACTTAACAATTAAATGTTTTTATCAGCCTTAAATGTCCCAGACAACACAGCATCCAATCATTTAATTCATCAGGTGGTTACAATCCTAAACAATACAGAGTACTCATTGTAAGCGACCAAACCAGAAGTCATACTAAATATGTAAGCTATCCAGCACAGAATTAAAGTTCCATCAAAATCTAGTTTCCTTTTATAATGTATGTTATTTTTTCCAGATATTTAGGTCAGTAGATTAACTTTTCAATTAAATGTACTTATTTCAATATTCAAAATTATGAATCTTATTTATGAAGTCTGCCTTTATATTAAATTAATACTGTTTTTAGTATAGCAGGGTTCGTACTCAAATATGAATGATAAATTCAAAGACTTTTCCCAAACTTTCAAAGACCACAAACAAAGATTTCCAAGACCTATTTTTGCTAACATTGCGTATACAGGTCATATGAGAAAACAACGAATGCCAAATACCACAATATTGTTTACTGATTAAAGTCAAACTATAATTAATTTCCTAAAATTGCATTATAATGATCGAGAAGATAGGTTTACATTCATTGTTTTTTCTCCAGAAATAAGTAACATATGTGTCAGATTTAATACAACATAAATTGTTCTCTTAAAGACATCAGCACTGCTTTAAATGCATTATTTTATTTGCTTTTTTTTCTCTTCAATCATTTTGGAAAGAGATGCCACCACTGTCATCTTTTCCTCTGCTCTTCTCCTAAGAGCATTTGACTCTGTGACAAGCACAATGAGTCCTTTTAACTCTGCCTCTTCTGCTTTCTGTACAGAGGAAGCATGTAGGCTGGCAATGTCAGCTTCAAGACTCAGCTTTTTGGCTTTAAGTTCTTCCACTTCATCCAAGGCCAACTCCCGTTTCTTTCCTTTTGGGTTTTTCTTCTCATCCTTCTCCTCTGCTTTCTTCTTATCCAGATAGGCATGGTACTTATGTCTTGCAGAGGAGGCATATGTCATCATTTCATTGCTAATGATGATTTCCAAAGGTCCACCTGCTTTTCTCATGGTGTCAACGATTAACCTTTGAGCTCTGAGGCTTTCTCTGCTGAGGTTCTCAACAGATACCTGTTTGTTGATAGAAAATCCTCTCTCCACTGTTGCCTGCCCATGTGACAACAACAACATTTTCTGGAGAACATTCCAAAGTTCAAGATATTCATTTCTTTTGGAAAGGACAGAATAAAACACTTCATCAAGTCTATCATCTGTTCTACTGAAGCATTTCAAGGGATGATTGTCAGATTGGATAACTTCATCCACTAATTTTCCGTACTGAGTTAATATTAAATCACATCGGGACTCTACTTCTCTTCCTGCCTCGCACATAATTTTTAGGACCCTACGAAGTTTTGTTTCTCCCTTTTCCTTGTCTGATCCTGATTGCATAAGTCCAGGGTCAGCCCAAGACATGTTTTTCACCAAAAGATATTTTAGAGGTGATTTCTCAAACAGCTTCTTTACCATTGCAATCATAAAGTCTCTGCACTCTGTTCTGAAAGCAAATCTATCCCTGTCTGAAGCTCCTACCTTTAACAATGTTTCTGAAGCTGAAAAGCCAACCTTAACTTTTCCTGCATCAAGGAAATTCAGAAGTGAGATAATATGTGCTGATTTTATTGCAGTCCCATATCCGTACATGCAAATCCATTTGTTTCTCCTGCATATCTTTGTTCAGAGTCTCATCAAACAGAAGGACATACAAGTTGGCCTCTCTCACTTTCATCAACAACTGATCAGCAAAAAAAGGTGCTAATCCAAACACACCAAGATAAGCTGTCTTGCGTTCACTGCATGAAAACTGTTCAGCAATCTTACTGTCAGGAAACATTGCTTTGAAAATAGTGTTGATGCCCATGCATGAGTGCATGCTGTAGTGGCTGTAAATACATTTCATTGTCCAAAGAACTTCAGCCCGCAGTACTTCAGATTTAGTGCAAAAAGTCTTTAAACTAGTCTTTAAAGTAGAAGTTGCTAGAGCTGCTTTGGTAGGCTGCTTTGTACTTGTCACACCATCTGCTGCTGGCTGTGAAAAGTATGCACTTACTGGTGCGACTTGTTTTGCAGATATTGTATTTTGTTGGTGCTTACATCCTAGAAACGAAACAAAAGTAATTATCACTGCAAGAATTTTAATGAATCTAAATGAAAACATACAACTTCATGATGCATGAAAGTAATTTTTAATTCGGTTTTACATACTAGTAAGAAAAGCTATTTAGACACAAATTACCATTTAAAAATGGCTTCTGAAAAAGTGAAATAAAATATTGTTTTTTTTTATTAAAAAAGGCTGTGATGTGTGGCACCTAATTCTCTGACTTTAAAATTAGGTTAGGCGGGTTTTCCCCCATTTTTTGTGATAAACAATTCAAGAACAATAACTCTTGTTTAACTCTAATATAGTGTACGCATGCGCACTTTGAAACTGTTTATCCGTGAATTTAATTTAGTACAATGCATGTTTCTGTATTAAATCAAGTAATATTGTTATGTAGAACATAATTTTCGAAAATGAATTTTTTCCTCAAATGTGTTAAATAAACCGACGGTAGAAGTACATTTAAACAGGCCCTCTTTTGCTATATCTACCAAATCATCAAACTAAACGATCTTATTTTATACCAGACGAGTAATGAATTACCATTATTTTCCCAAAAATACCAATTGCTTATACTTCTGCATCTTTGTTCCACCAAATGAACATGTAGTTACTAATTTGCAACTTACCTTTGGCATGACTTGTAAGGGCTCCTTCTCCCATTGAAGCCAAGTTGATCGTCTTTTTACACAATGTACAAAACGCCTTTCGTTTGCATAACTTATCCTTTTGCAGCCATTCCTTGTACTTCTCTTGTTCAAGCCAGATATCGTTGAAAGAGCAAAGACCTGGCATTTTTAAACACTGAACTTGCAGAAGATGTAAATCGAATGAAGAAATTTTGAATTCTCGAGCGTGTAACTTTCGCGATCTTTCTACGTAGAATTAGTGTAATTAACATTTTGATTGGCTAAAACTGATGGACTCGTCCAGTCAAATTCAACTATTCGTCAAACGAAAGAAGCCAGGAAAACCAGCTGCTAACGACCATGGGCAATTTTATTGGCGACTTCCTTTGATGAAGTGTGTAGCGGCACCGTATGGCTTTGATGAAGAGTGCATGCGTGATTGAAGTCGCCGCCGAGGCATACTTTGGATGGCCAAACAAAACAAAGCCTCTTTTGTTAATGCGGCGGCAATAAACTGAACGGGTCATCAAAAGAAAGAAACCAGGATAACTGGATTACATCTGAATCTAACAATCTCGGATATTTTTATTTGTGATTTTGGAAAGAAATTAATTTTTGAGAGGTTTATTTCAATTTTCAAAGACTTTTAAAGACCTCAGGGTAATATGCTCGATTTTCCCAAACTTTCAAGGCCTTGAAAATGCTACCTCATTTTTCCCAAACTCTCAAAGACCTTCAAAGACCGTACGAACCCTGTATAGGACATGAAAATTGAAATACTAGTTTTTGCAAGTAAATCAAGCTATTTTTCAATGGAGATGCATCCAAGAATGATAAAAATTCAGTCTCAATTGTCTCTGTGATGCAGCCTGGCATACTTTTGTGATATGAAAGGAGTGGGGGGTGTACAATTCTCAAAATGCGCATTAATTTTGTAAATGTTTAGAAAAACATGGTCCTACTTAATTTCATGAAAATGAACAGTCTACAACTCTGGACTGTGCCAGAAAACAAGTTTATAGCTTTAGTTTTAATTAGGACAAAACAATGAAAGCTATACCAAATCACATGTGTCGTCAGCCTGCTGAGTAATGTGTGTACCCTTTTCCCGAACCCATATTTATTTAGATGAAACCTAACACAACTGTTGGACATTCGTGACAACTGTTTCATGTTTGTATAAATTATTTCAACAGAATATTGCCATGCTTAATAAATACTAAAAAATTGGAAATTTGTGAAACAACCCCATATCATTTACATCATTCTTTGTCATTATTTTGAATAGAGCTTTCTAGGACTAAACTCGTACAGATATAATCTTGCCATGACACCGTTCATTTAAACAAGTTTGATACATAATTTGAAGAGAAGACATAAACACTATTTTTGCTTATCTGAATGAAAATCAATATATATATATATATATATATATATATATGAAATAAATTCCAGAAGTTATTAAATCGAGTTTTGTACACTAACACTGTTGACCGTCAATGGAGTCAATGCGCTAAATATTTGAGGGATAATTTGGCATATGCACCGGTCATTGCAGATATGGCTGAAACGACCAGAAAGGACTCCTGAATTGAGACTTCGTATGGTAAATAGATGTTACTCAGAAATATGAAATATACATGGATATATTCCAAATTGTTGGAATCTTAAGACCTACTGTGTTTACTATTATTACCTCCTCTTAATGTATGAAAATAAAACTTTTTAAATTTTCAAAGCTTCGGAAAAATACTTATTTTTTCTTCCATGGACTGCTTTATACCATAAACAACTATCCGGATATGTATTATGTTGGATTCCAATGATTTTACATTCAAACAATCCAAATTTATCTCAAAATATGCCATAACAGCACACAATTGTTCTGGAAACAAAGAGGCATCAGAAAATGGGAAGCCAGAAACGGTTATTTCCCTGTTAGTCCTATACCTAACTAACAAATCAATGTCAAATTCAAATTAATGGATACATCTAAGTAATATAGGAGATAAATAAAGTATAACCTATAAGGGTCATCTCTATATCTATCATAGTAGAGATCATCAACAGGTAGCGGTCTTCTGTAAGGGTCTGCATAATATGGATCATCTCTTCTGTGGAATAGAACAAAATATGCACATTTTTCATATTACACATAAAAATAAGAAAATAGAAACCCAAAAATATGAAAACATCAACATACTATCAACCCTCATTGCTGCCATCATACCACTGGTAATCATTATTTCATTTTATAATGTGATATTTTACACTACATTTAAATCATGTGCAAAATATTCTAAATAAAGCATGTGGCATACAGCAATTATCCCCTGATAAACCCAGGGGACCAGTCTTGTAAATATTCTCAAATGAGGGAATGGGTTTATCATTTGATAAAGCATTCTTGGGTACAAATATTGCACACATTTTGTCAAGGTATTGGGCTCATTATAATAGGTAAACATTTTGTATTAGCAATGACTGTCAGATAAACATTCTTGGGCTGAAATACAGTACCTATCATCATATCAAGATTTATTACGTTGAAATATAGTACATATTTATGTACAGTGGGATGAGCTTATTATCAGTTAAAGCCTGATCAAGTACACATTTTGTAAAGTGAGATAAAGGTTTATTATCTAAAAAAGCATGATAAGGTACACAGATAAAATATTATCAGGTACACATTTTGTACAGTGAGGGATGGGTTTATCATCAGATAAAATATTACCAGGTACACATTTTGTAGAGTGAGGGATGGGTTTATCATCAGATAAAATATTATCAGGTACACATTTTGTACAGTGAGGGATGGGTTTATCATCAGATAAAATATTATCAGGTACACATTTTGTACAGTGAGGGATGGGTTTATCATCAGATACAATATTATCAGGTACACAGTTTTTAAGTGAGGGATGGGTTTATCATCTCATAAAGCACGATCAGGTACATTTTTATAATGTGAGGAATGAATGGGCTTATTGTTCAATAAAGCATGATTAGGTACACATTTTTTGAAGTGAGGAATGGGCTTATTGTCTGATTATGTACATATTTTTTAAAGTGCAGAATGGACTTGTCCAATAAAGCATGATTAGGTACACATTTTTTGAAGTGAGGAATGGGCTTATTGTCTGATTAGGTACACATTTTTTAAAGTGAGGAATGGACTTGTCCAATAAAGCATGATTAGGTACACATTTTTTAAAGTAAGGAATGGACTTATTGTCTGATTAGGTACACATTTTTAAAGTGAGGAATGGACTTGTTGTCAAATAAAGCATGATTAGATACACATCTTGTAAAGCAAGTGATCAGATCATCAGATAATGCATGATAAAGTGGCCATTTGGTAAAGTGAGGGATGGGTTTATCATTAAAAATGCAACGAGGCACATATTTTATACAAGTGGGCAACAGGCTCATCATCTGATTAAGTATTTGGTACAATCAAGTACACCTTTTGTAGAAGTGACTTATCAGGGAGAAATTGTGGCAGTGGTTTAATCCTATTAGGCAATGAAAATGTTGCCTTGTAAAAGGGGTGGTCTGCCATAAAGGAGAAAAATAACAAATATGTCAGATGTGTCAGTCATCCAGTCTTTGGTGAAAGTACATGGCTATGAACTGAAACTTTTGTATAGAAATCGTTTATTTTCATTCACAGAGATCTTGACCTCTGATCTTTCACTGCAAAAATGAGAGGCTCAATTCGTAACTAAAGCACAAGTCATCCACAAAAGTTTGGTCCAGGCATGCTATTGTGCAGAAACCATTTTTCTTCTTTCAGTTGCAGTTACCCTTATCATTAACCTTTTGTCCCCTTATATGCAACACTTACTGTAAAATATAATTAGTGTTCTGTGTTTGGGAGTTTTATTTGCAAAAAAACTATCAACAAATTTTTCAGTGTATTTCTTAAATGAATACATAAAAGAAGAAATGGTGTTAAAACACCTTAAAAAAAAAATCAATACAAAAAAAATTTAAACTATACATGTTTGTTAACAATGTTCCCTGCTTTTAAACAGTTTTTATTTTTAAGCATTTTTTTTATATTCAGGCTAGAAATTTTGGAAACGTCAAAATAGGTGGGAAACATCAAATGCTGTCTGATATGCTGGCCTTCACATCATTCCTGTTATGTACTGAAAAGACAGAGCTGTTTCAATCTCACAGTTGTGGAAAGCAACAATCTTTAAGAGTCAGTGCTTAAGAAAGTACCTGGAAACAAATATTTGATGCTGAGGAGGTGGTTTAACAAATGGGTATACATCACGAAAACAAAATTCTTTAATTTAAAAAATATATAGCAATTATTGGGTGAAAATCTATATTAAGAAAATTAAAGTGGAATAATACATCTACTGGTAACACTTTTGTGCTTGACAAAGACTACAAGGTAAGTTGTGAAACCAAACAAGATTGCCAGTAGTGATCAGTCAATTAGTTCTTTAATCAAATCAGAATATTCAATAACTGATGATTGCCAGATAAATGATATTATGAACAAAATCATGCAAAAGAAAAACTGCATGAAAATCATCTATTATACATTAAGTCCAACCTTTATTTTTAAAAAATTAAATCCCTCTGTATTCTGAATGCTCACTTCCTTTTATCAAACATTCCTAAATATTAAGCTTTAGAATAGATCCTGCCAAATCTTGAATTGAATTTCATCAACAAATTTAGTTTTTATGGAAATAAAGGGTAAAAGAAGTTGCCGCAATTGCAAAATTGATATACTAAATGAAAACATCTATGTAAAATGTTTCTTTGAACTACACACATTCTAGCCCCATCAAAAATAACTTGCAATGAATATACAACATAATTAGCAACTGCAATGGACATTATAATTGTGAAATTGCGATGTCTGCATGCCATGGCCTTCAAGCTGTAACAGTTTTCAAAAGCCAAATCAAAGTTAAGGGCTTTCTTCATAATTAGGTTTTGTGATCTCTAAATGATGATTATTCTATATTTGTATAGTTTTATTGTTTTGGACATGTTTTACAAGGCTGTGCATATATGTGGACTAAAGATGTCAAACCAAATCATGCCAATGGTAAAAACAAGAACACCAGCACCAGTCACCTATTTACCCAGGCAGTACATACATACACTGAGGTACATCCCTGAATCAGTTAGAAACTCTAACTGTGCTCTGCATGAGAAATGAAATTAACACAAAATGTTAACAAAAGCTGCTACAATTTGAGATGGTTTCTTATTTAAAGAAAGAGTTTTAGGTGACAGGTGCATAACTTAGGATTATGCTCATACCAATTTACTCCACAGGGTATTTAACAGCGCAACTTGTGTTTAGAAATCAAAGTTAAGAAAAGATGTGTATTAAAGGGCCATAACCTCTCTAAATGATGTGGAATGTTGGAAATTAAGCTTACTCAAGGTCTTTTTAATATAAAGTTTTCTTGCCAACCTGGAGTGAAGTCAGAAAGATAAGCCATCAAGGGCCAGAACTCCTTTAAATAGTGTTGCAGAATGCAACAATAAAACTCGTTCAATATCTTCCTAACGACATATATGTGCCTTATCTAGAAATCAGATAAAAAGCACGACAATAAGACAATATATGCTCATAATCACAATATATATTAGTTTGGAGACTTCAACATCATATGCATTGAGATACTGAATCTGCGATGCTATATGCATCACAATGTTGTAAGCGTTTTATGAACTCTAGAAAAACATGAACATGATAATATTTAAAACAGAATTGCATGTTATGCTGCAGACTCCCAAGTTAAAAGGATATTAAATAATGGACCATAACTCTTAAATGAAGTCAATATGAAAGAGTTAAAATAAAAAAATAATCCACTGATGAAAATATGTCTCTTCAGCTTTTTGATTATAGGGAAGATGATGATATATTCTGAACATAAATTGTATTCCTCCAAAACCAAAGAAAGTTTAAAAACACTGCAAGCCCCAACATGCTACTGGGGGTTTTGAAAACAAAGAGGCTTCAGACTAAACTGACTTCCAAATTAACTGTCACTCCTCAAACATAATCAGACACTGAATCTTCCATGGTTAGAAATTTTCAGCAGGTATTTTGGTGCCCAATACCTTATAAGACCATTGTATATATCATTTAAAGAATATCAAAAGTACCATATATACTCGCTTATAAGTCAAGGGGTTTTTTTTACTTAGAATTTGACTCATACAGTGTAGGGGTCGTCTTATAAGTGAGACATTAAAAAAATAAAAAAATCTTGGGGTAATGTTGGAAACTCTAGATGTTTACAGTACATAAAAATACTGTCAATTCATATATTTTTACGTTTTCAAGCCACTATTCCTATGCAGTAATGCATATATGGTATGCACTGTGTTTATCCGTTTCATGACGGTCTTATAAGTGCAACATACAAATATTTTTTTAATCAGACCCTAATCCCTCAGCTTATAAAGGCAAACATGCTTTGTTTTTCTCCAAGTTCACAATCTTTTGATCGAGATACTAATTTGACAATTATGACCGTAATCCCTTAGATTATAAAAGTAGCACTGCTTTGTTTTCCCCAGTGGACAATCATTTGATCTTGCCGCACATTTGATACTTGTTCAATGTCATGTTGAGTCCCTTTGATCATACCGCACCTGCTCAGTTGCGGCGACCCTTTAATGAGATATCAAAGACCGTATAGTCAAATGCTCTCACAGAGTCTCTACATAAATAATGGTCCAAGTTTATGAATTGTTAGTGTTCTGTCAGTTACTGTGTATTTTGTCACTTAGATATCATACAGCGTGAATAGCTAAACTTAGGTAATTTCACCAATATGGGGAAAAGACAACGTAATGCGTACGATGGAGCATTTAAGCTAAAAGTTATAGACTTTGCAGAGAAAAATAACAAAAGCGCCGCAGAATGTGAATTTGGTGTGTCGGAGAAACAGGTGCGTGACTGGCGCAAGAAAAAGTCAGTTATAGGTGATAGTGCCAGGCATCTGAAGAAAATTCGAGTAATGGAAAGCCCTTATGCAAACTGGGAATTTAGTTTAAACGAGTGGGTTCTAGAGCAGCGTCAAAATGGGCATGCAGTTACTAGAAACGCTATTAGACTGAAGGCCCTTTCTACTGCCAAGGATAACGGCGATGAATATTTTAAGGCTTCAGCTGGATGGTGTACGCGATTTATGCGACAGCATGGACTTTCAATTCGACAACGTACTCACATAGCCCAGAAATTGCCTGTTGATGTTCAGGAGAAAGTGGAGAGTTTTTTAAAATTTTGTTATCAACGAGAGGAAACGGAATGATTTTGATCTGGCGCACATAGGAAATATGGACGAAACTCCTATGTTTTTTTATATGCCGGGAAATTCAACTGTACACCCAGTTGGAGACAAAAGTGACTATAAGGACTTCGGGAAAATGAGAAACATTTCACAGTAGTATTAAGTTGTTTAGCAAATGGTACAAAACTGAAGCCTCTACTTGTGTTAAACATAAGGCGATGCCAAAAGAAAAAATGCCAAGTGGAGTGGTTGTAACTGCTAACCCTAAGGGGTGGGTAGACGAGGCAATTTGTTTGGTGTGGATCGAAAAAGTATGGAATGCTAGACCAGGTGCATTGTTGAAACATAAGGCATTGCTTGTGTGGGACATGTTTCGGGTGCATTTGATGCAGTCTGTGAAACAGAAGTTGCGGCAACATAGGACATACCAAGTTGTGATCCCTGGTGGCACCACATCTGTACTGCAACAATTGGATGTTTGTCTAAACAAGCCATTTAAGGCAAATATGCGTAAACAGTGGCACAAGTGGATTGCAGATGGGCCCAAAGAAAAGACAAAAGCAGGAAATCTGAAGCGTCCAGGGATTGAGTTAGTAACTCAGTGGGTGTGCAATGCCTGGGAGGAAATTCCAAATGAGATGGTTGTGAAATCATTTAAGAAATGTGGTATTTCAAATGCAATGGATGGGACGGAGGACGACGAACTCTTCAGTGATTTAATTTGTGACAAGACTAACACCAAAGCACCCGCAGATGACAGTAAAGACAAAGAATCGGAGTCGGAAGAGGAATCAGTCGGACGATGTTTACAATGACGGGACAACATTGGAGGAATTTAGAACTTTATTTGGTTACTCTGATGATGAGGATGATTTCTTGGGCTTTGAACCAGAGGACATTAGACAATGACATTTATAGGATACCAATTTTATACCTGTATGTGACCTATAATCCAATTCATGGATTTATCATATAAATGGATTACAAATGTTAAGCTATATGGATTTCATTACACAAAGATGGACAAAATGTAAGCTGTAAATTTATTTGTACATATTCAACTCAATAATACAATTGTATTTATTCTACACTGGTTTTTGCTTTTATTTGTCCTATTTATCTATATGTCTATCTATCTATCCAGTTTGTCTCATTTATTTTTCCTAAGTGCAGCTCTGACTCAGTGATGACATGTCACCCCTTGCAGATTTAATTTACAAAAAACACCTAGACTTATAGGAGGGTCATAGCTGAATTGGCTTTTTGAAGCCATGACAAGGTGGGGGGGGGTCGACTTATAATCGAGTATAAACGGTACTTTGAATTCATTTAGTTTTGTTGCTTTTCAGTTTCTTTATTTTGCCAACAAAATTATATTTTCATCATTACTTATATTTGTTGATTGATGAAGGGGTCCTATGAACATGGTGGAAGGATTTTGCTTGTAGAATTTTTAAATTCAAGGCATGTTACAACAATATATTACAATAAAACTGGTACCCAACAAAACTTTGTAAATTCAGAGTTACAAATAATGCACTATTATTTTTAATCATGGTGAGATAATCAATGCCAAAAATGAATTTATGCACCTGAACAATTATTCTAACCATGGTAAACACAAAATCAAGACAACAGAATCTCTCCATTTTACTGTCATAGTCAATGACAGCATGTTATAAAAGCAATTTTAAATATCACATTTACATATTTAAATAAAAACAATGGAGAGAGTACAAAATAAATCCAAGAGGTTTATGAAGAAAGTATGTCCTACCTTGGATCTGGAGGCGGCAGATGAGCTGAGGGGAGATCATGGCCCTGCTCAACTGCAGCCCTACAACAACAGGTGTCATCTTAAATAGTACATGAAATCATTATTATATAGAATTCAAGTGACATTTAAAAAACCCTTCAAGATCTCAATTTTGTATAAGCTTATTAAGCCCGACCAAGTGCTCTTCAGAAATTAAACCTCACAGGTGGGCACAAACTAATTGGATGTCAGATCATTTCATGAATGCCAATGTCTGCTTTAACAAGAGTACCATAAACAGTATATCACATGCCCAACAGGTGGTCAATTGTATTAGTAAACATTTTATATAAAACCTTCTTTCACTGGATGTATACTAAAATGTTTTGAGCATGAAATCAATTGGGTTCTCTTCCTCATCTTAAATGCAACCTATCCATAATAAATGTGGTCACAAAACTCTAAAATATTTTGCATAAAATTACAATTTCTTCTTTCAGTCTTGGTGACCTTAACTTCCGATCTAATTATCCCAAAATTGACTGGTGACTTTCTTGCCTGAAAACTGCACAAATTGTTTGGTTAAAATGTTTTTCCTTCATGCAGCCCCTCTGACCTTAATCTTTGAGCCTCAAATAAAAAAGTTCTTTGCATGTCTTTAATGCAAGGCATCTCTGTCTGGTCATGGTTAGTGGCACAAGACTTGACGGGGTGGAGGGCTTGGTTGAAATTGTTTTCCCTTCTTTCCATTTGGGAGACAGACTTTTTGACTTCAAGATGAATAGGTGCCTTCCTAGTCTCCTATGCAAGCATGTGACAATCATGGGGAATTAATTATGAGCAGAGCAATCTAATTATTTTCTTAATAGAAAAAGCATGATCGATGCATGACAAAGATGAAAATGTATGCCACGTTTACTGCAAGTATATGGCTACTTTGAAAATGTGCAATATACAAAATATATAATGTTTACCAAAAATATCTAGTAACTTTGAAAATGTATGATATACAAAATGTATGCCATTTTTACCAAAAGTATCTGGTGAAAAAGTATGATATACAAAACATATGCCATGTTTACCAAAAGTATCTGGTGAAAAAGTATGATATACAAAATGTATGCCATGTTTACCAAATGTATCTGGTGAAAAAGTATGATATACAAAATGTATGCCATTTTTACCAAAAGTATCTGGTGAAAAAGTATGATATACAAAATGTATGCCATGTTTACCAAAAGTATCCAGCTACCTTGAAAATGTATGATAAACAAAATATATGCCATGTTTACCAAAAGTATCCAGCTACCTTGAAAATGTATGATAAACAAAATATATGCCATGTTTACCAAAAGTATCCAGCTACCTTGAAAATGTATGATAAACAAAATATATGCCATGTTTACCAAATGTATCTGCATACTTTAAATTATGTATAAAATACAAAATGCATGCCATGTTTACCAAAAGTATCAGGCTACATTATATAATGTATAATATACAAAATGTATGCCACATTTATGAAAAGTACCTGGCTACCTTGAAAATGTATGATATACAAAATGTATGCCATGTTTACCAAATGTATCTGCCTTCTTAAATTATGCAAAATATACAAAAAGTATGCCATGTTGCCAAAAAGTATCTGGCTACTTTAAAAATGTAAGATATACACAACATATGAAGTATAATAGTAATGCACTGCCTGTTTGGTCACGATATGATACATATCATAATACTTAAGTAGTGATGCAATACAGACCAGGATATGTATCGTACAGTTGACAGACAATACATACTGCAATACATGAGTGAAGATACAGTCTGTTACACAATACATACCTGTTCTTTCGTCTTTGTATGTAATACCTATGTCAACCTATGTCAATATTTTGGTGTTGTAAAACAAAATTAGTCAAAATCATAATATTTTATTGCTGAGACATAAAACTTTCTTTCTTTTCCCTACTTTATTTCATGTATATTACAATACATCACCATGAAGTGCTTACCATATTTACCATATATATTGGGACAAAAATGGTGTCATAACAGATATGGCAATATATATGGTATGCATAATTTTTAGAATTATGATGCAATATATACTGGGATATTCTAGAAAATAACACAAATGTCATTCTAGAACAGCATCACATAAAATGTCACATTTCTAACATAAATCAATAAATCATGACTTCTCTAATAATCACTATGAGTCATTCCATTTCAAGTAGGCCAGGGGCAGGAATTCGACATATGCAAATAGATAGCGATGAAATATTGGGCATGTAGTGAGGCAATGGATGACACACCATGATTAATCTGTAAAAAGATTAATCTGTAAAAAGACCTGTATCTTCATTAGAATTTCAGATCTTTCTACCTTAAAGATGTTTTCAGAGCAAAATTGTTTGAATTTTTCTCTTATTCAAAAGGTCATAGAACCCTGTAGATGACCTCCTAAAAATCTGAAATTGAGGAGCTTTAGACTTGATTTCAAAGCCTCCAACATATAAAAAAAATTTGTTCCCTTGGTTCTCATAATCATGATATGTTTTTGAGTCCATGGTTTATCCAAAAAAAGATTTTGGTAAATTTTTTGGTAAATCAATCTGGGTAACACGGATACCTGTTCTATGGTTCAATTTGGATTCTGTGACCCTGAAAACCATACAAATGATATATTACAAGCCTGTGTGAGGCAAGTCAATATTTATGAAACATGTACTTCAACATATATTTTTTTTACATGTTTTTTGAGGGGATCGAATTCTCAACTTTCTAAAATCTGCCACACTTGATATGGAATTACCCTTATAGCACTGATCATAAGAAAAAAATTAACATCATATGTTCAGATATGTGCAAATATTCTTATATAATCTGGCTAATTCCTGATAGTTTGAATTGTGGTTTTTTTTTTCATATGTCAGCTGTACTCAAACATTAGGTTGAATGTGACAATCAAGTATTGGTTTATCCTTGCTGTGAAACTATTATTTTTAAGGACAATTTTTGCACTAATAATTGTTTATGTAAGAATAACTAAGATACTCTGATTGCCAAGTATGCTTGGACAAATGGTGAGACAAAGAACATGAAACTCAAACTCTACCAATGTGGGGATCCCTCTTGTCAAAATAACATTCCGTAAACAAAATATTTATTCTTAACTGGAAATTGTTGGAGACAAACATTCTAATAAGTAAATTCAATATTAATAATGGAATATTCCAGTCAAAGAATAACAATATAATGAATGATGGAAGTTGAGACACATATCCAACTGCTATCATTTTGTTTTTTTTCAAGACCTTCAATTATTAATTGCACGAAATAATCACCTTATTGGAGAAAATCTCCAGCAAAAGGAACAAAAGTTCAAAAGTAGCAGATAAGGCAAAGCAGAATAGTATGCATGGTTCTGGTTACCTGTCTCACCCTATATTTTTCTGCTGCCTTACACTGGGAGGGTGATGGAGGGAATTGGGAACAAAAAGAAATTTTGGAAGAATAAAAATGTTGAACTAAGATGTAACTAAACTCAGATTTTAAATTCAGGATGTGAATGACACTTATTTTCTAGTTTATTATTCAATTAAATCTGTCTGGACAACAAAGAAAATATTTTATCAAAAGTTTGTACTCACCTAACTACTGTTGTTTCTTCCTAATGAAACAAGAACCAAGCCTTTTTTTTATTTGGCTTAATGTTTTTCTGCCATCAAAATCTTGGAGGTCACAAAATAACTCTAGTCATTTAAATTTTTTTCTATTTTTTTCTTTTAAATTAAAAGTGGCCAATTAGTGCAACAGCATTATCTGTATATATTTCCAAGTTCTTTAACTGGGTACTTTTCATCAAATTTGGTCAAATGCTGCTATCAGTTTTGATTTTTAGTAATGGCAATAATATTTGATGGTGGATCAGCATCAATTTTACAAATTTTAAAACCATTCAAACCATGATGCTTTCTGGCTAAATTGGTTAATTCTGTTTAGTGATTTTAGAAATTTTCCCTTTAAATGTTTCTCTATTGTAAGTAATGGAAGCCTATCTGATGGCTGATCTTAATCATATAAGCAAATTTGAAGTTATGGGTTGTTGGTTTATTTTGTACAAATCATTTCTGAAATGTGTGTGTGTGTGTGTGTGTGTGTGTGTGTGTGTATTTAAAAATAAAAACAAAACATAAAAAAAACCATTAATTTCTGGTGCGATTGTTGTCAGGATAGTTGCATCATCAAAGAAGCAACCCATGTAGAAACAAGACACACTTCAGAAGTAAACATTCTCTAAGGGAACTGTAACAACTTACATTGTAGGTTTCCCAAACAGGCTGTCCCAAACTACAAGATATTTAAACAGCCAGAATAAGTTACTCAAACAGTGACTGTGGTATATTTTGACCAGCTCCATGTCATGTTTACTTCACCAATGAATGAGGTGTTACAAATAGCAAAAATTCAACCTACATGTACAATGTATATATACTAAGACGTCACTTCAATTTCTTTAAATGTTCAACTGAATATACAGTGGTTGGCAAACCTCAATCCAACAAAACCCGAAGTAATATTTTTCAGCAACAAGAACAACATCCTCTTTCGCAAATTAATCACTTGCATTTGTTGACAATCCAACATTTGGACCTTACACATAGCAATCAAGCACTTAAGAGTCTACATACTAAAGATCTGATACTGTACTGCTTTAATTCTATTAAAAGACATTGGTTCCTTTTGGGTGTTATTTCTAGATAATGATGTGACTTAGTCCAAGTCTTATCACAAAAGGATTAAAAAAATATGGACTCCACAATGATAACAGGCAGTTTCTCTGGATGAATGACTGACAACGCATAATGAATCCACATCCATACCATAATGACTTTATCAGGATGGGGGCTAAAAAAAAAACTCCAATAAACAATGTCTGTACAAAAACAAGAATCCTATATGATTGAGATTTTTATTTAGGACTGATTTTAAACAGACATGGTTTATTTAGGATACTTTGCACTTGTATGCTTTTTTTGTTGACAAACACTAATATCTGAACAAGTGGAACACTAACCATCTCTTGGTAATGATTATGGAAGTGCTTCAAAATAATGGTTGCCAAAATTAAAGGTAAATAGCTGGGGACATGGTTCATGTGGTAACAAGCTCAGTCAATCAGATGCATGACTGGATCATTAATACATGTGATCTTGGTCATTACTGAATCTATCCAAGATCCCTGATGATATACACCCATATTTCAAGTCTGATTAAAACTGAATCATAAGAGGCTTCTGAGTGGAAACAATAACAACGAATCAGCTGCAAGATGAACCAATTAATATATATGCATCTCACTCAGTATCAAATTCTTACAAGATTTTATTGATATATGCATGACATTCTAATTTGGATCAAAATCAAAACAGAAATGTTGCCTCCTGAGTGGTAATAAAATCAGATTATGTTTATTACAAAGTTATATTTCTATGTGGAAAGAATCCAGCCAGAAGGATACAGGATTTACAGCATTTAATTCTGGTACAGATGCGGCACTTTTCAATTCTCCAGTGTGAAAAAATAGTATCAGTTACAAGCTGAGGCAATACTGCACAATTCAATAACTAATATTTAGAAGTAGAAATTTGAAGAAAGAATTTAAATTTCAAAGAATAACTGTCCTTCTAATCAACATAACTGGCATAAGCATTGATACCATTTCTCAACACTTGAACTCTAATCAAAGTTTCCACTGGATGTCACATAGTACACCCTGTCAGGTCATATGGAATAGTCAAGACACCACATTCATGTATTTCAATGAGACTGTTTACAATGTTTACACTAAAAAGTGTTGTTTGATTCCATCATGGACATTCAACACAGATACATTGTTGGTAATGGCAAAAGGAACATATTCCAGTTTTTATTCATCTTAAGGGATATTAAAAGGATGCAAAAACTACTAGATCTAGAGATGTTACAGTTAAAGGAGGTATGCCAATGATTTTTTTTTTGCATGCATACATCTTAAGTTATTCCAAGAATGAATATTATTGTTAAATGCATTATTTGATATGAAAGAATACTGTGCTTGGATAGCTTTGCACATAAGTAACAACACTGCATTGTTGTGATTTCTTGGGATTACTTGGGTCAATCAAATCTACAGAAAGTGGATACAGTAATTAAATAAACTATACTATCAAGTCCACCAACTATATGATAAAAACCCATATTTTAAGCTTTAGATATACCGACTAATTTAACAATAGATACATGATCATAAATTACCATCAAACCTAATTAGCAGAAATTTAAAAAAAACATTGTCCAATTATCAAGTACATGACACAATGAATGAAATATGTTTGCATATGCACTTGTTTAAACAGATATGCAAAATATTTATAAACACTGCTGTACCAGGTGAAACAAAAACTTTAATTAAAATAACCCTTACAAATGGGTGGATGAAGCATACACGAGATAGCTAAATACACCACCCAGATCAGTGCACCTAAATTTACAATGTACTATATCTGTATTTTGTTTCTGTACAGTTTAATTAAAGCATAAATTCTCCGAGCATTAAGTTTTGACATAACTTCATCGATTACATATCTCTCACCAAAAATCTTGTATGTCAATATATATAAAAATTAAAGTTTAATAAGGCTTTTTTTTTAAAGAAAAAAAATATTTAGCTAGACATTTGTTGGAAAGCTAAAGTTTGTAATTACCAAACTGTCTTAACAAAGTTAAACATGACATGCAGCTGGTCTAAAAATGGTGACAGCCTGCATCAAGTCACTGATCCTGGCCATTTTTAGAGTAATGCTAGCATAGGACAACCTGTCTTGGAAACATGTAAGCTTTCTGGAAACCTGGAAACATTTACTTTATGACATGGTTTTCAAGTAAATGTAGCATTTAAAGAGGTAGTATAAAGGACTAAGTCTTAACGGATGATTTTTAACAATTTTAAATGTTTCTTTTCTCCATTCATTTTGAATGCTACCCTTTTCTTGCCAAGTCAGGTTTGTGACACTTAGCAAAAGCTCCTATTTCACCCAAAGTCTCTTACATTTAGCCCAAACTTAAGAAACTTGAATGGATGAACTTAAGTTACTTTAACTAAATCTAGTCCAGGCCCAAGTTTATGCTGGTGAAAACTTTAGTCTTAATAATTAGTATAATTACCGGAGTGGGGGAAGTGCTCGATCTCTGTAGGGGTCTCTATATCGGTCATCATAGGGATCAGCGCCTCGTATGGGTGACCTCTCTCTAGCAGGGGGTTGTGAAGCTAGACCATCTCTTGTAGGATGGCCTCCACTCGCTGTGGATGCAGGATACCTGTGAATAATAATAGTAATAATAATAAAAAAAGAACAATAAGAACAAGAACAAGAATAGCACTATTCTTTGCAGAAAAGATAGGTAGCACTGGCATCTACTTACAAACAAGAGGCAAGATTTCTTCCAATGCTATTAATTCTACATTTTAAAAACGTTTCAGGATTTCCCTTTTTTGTATATCTTCATTTATTAATGGCAAAATCAGCATAATTTAACCACTATTGAAAGGATTATTTTTCTTCTATTTTTCATAAAAGCAAATGGATTTAAAAGTATAATGGCATCATTATACAAATAAAAAAGGATAAGATGTTTCAATTTTTTTTTTACAAAGTGCCTTTTGGTTCAAACAAAAGAGTATTTCAGAATCACTTACACACCTTGATAACTATAACTATAACTATATATATATTGTATACTCATTGTTCCCAAGGTGAAAACAAAGTCATATGGATAACGTTCATTTGCACACCAGGGCCTGGCGATGTGGAACGAATTGCCCATTGAAATAAAACACAAAGACACAGTGGTCCCTTTTAAGAGTGCTCTTAAGACTCACCTGCTTCGATTGCAGGGACAAACTTAGCGACCTAATCATGTTTTGTATCTTATATGTTTTCAGCATGTTTTTGTTTTCCAATTTCATTGTTTTTGTCATTCGTTGTTCTGTAGTGTAGTCATATCATTATTGATGGTGTAAAGTGCTTAGAGCTTCGAAAGATTAGGCGCTATACAAAGCCCTCATTATTATTATTATTATTATTATAACTCATGCCCTGATAACTCACAAACCTGCTTATAACAAGGGGTCAGGTGTGGATTCAATTTTTTAAACCAGAAAATACCAAAAATGTGATTTGTTGTAACATTGTTATTTCTCGTTTAAAGTATATAAAATTATGTAACTCTGAAAAGGTAATATAATTTGCAACACTGTGATATGTTTTGTTATCATTCATCAATGTTCATGCTCACAACGATATGTTGAAATGACTTGAAAGAAGTAGAAAAAAAATTAAGAAACTTTTCCCAAACATTCAAAGACCACAAAAAATATTTGATTTTTTTTCTCTTCAATCATTTTGGAAAGAGAGCCACCACTGTCATCTTTCCCTCTGCTCTTCTCCTAAGAGCATTTGACTCTGTGACAAGCACAATGAGTCCTTTTAACAAGGAATACAATGAATGCCAAAATGAAATACTACAATATTGTTTACCGATTAAAGTCAAACTATAACTAATTTCCTAAAATTGCATTATAATGATCTGGAAGATAGGTTAACATTCGTTGTATTTTTCAGAAATATGTAACATATGTGTCAGATTTAATACAAAATAAATTGTTCTCTTAACAGACATCAGCACTGCTTTAAATGCATTATTATATTTGATTTTTTTTCCTCTTCAATCATTTTGGAAAGAGAGCCACCACTGTCATCTTTCCCTCTGCTCTTCTCCTAAGAGCATTTTTTGACTCTGTGACAAGCACAATGAGTCCTTTTAACTCTGCCTCTTCTGCTTTCTGTACAGAGGAAGCATGTAGACTGGCAATGTCAGCTTCAAGACGCAGCTTTTTGGCTTAAAGTTCTTCCACTTCATCCAAGGCTAACTCCCGTTTCTTTCCCTTTTGGTTTTTCTTCTCATCCTTCTCCTCTTGCTTTCTTCTTATCCAGATAGGTATGGTAATTATGTCTTGCAGAGGAGGCATGTCATCATTTCATTGCTAATGATGATTTCCAAAGGACCACCTGCTTTTCTCATTGTGTCAATGATTAGCCTTTGAGCTCTGAGACTTTCTCTGCTGAGGTTCTCAACAGATGCCTGTTTGTTGACAGAAAATCCTCTCTCCACTGTTGCCTGCCCATGTGACAACAACAACATTTTCTGGACACATTACAAAGTTCCACATATTCCTTTCTTTTGGAAAGGACAGAATAAAACTCTTCATCCAGGCTGTCATCTGTTCTATTGAATCATGTCAAGGGATGATTGTCCAATTGGATAACTTAGGGGTACAAAGAAACGGGGTTGTATAGTCAGACTAGAGATACACAAATCAATTTCGGCAATGTGATTTTTTAAAATAATTTTTTTTATTATATAGAATTGGGGAAAAAGTCTAGGGTCGGCAATGAGAACCAAGGACATGCCATCAACTGTAAACACTTTTTAATTCTTTTTTTTTATTTGCCTAATCAAATGACTTGACTTCTTACAGTTAAAGCTTCACACAAGTTAACGCCATTGAACAAAAATTTTTTTCTCGCAATTTAAAAACAACAACTCTTGCTTAACTATACTAAAGTGTATGCATGCGCACTTTAAAACTGTTTATCCGTGAATTGAATTTTATTACAATGAATGTTTCTATATTAAACAAAGGAACATTATTATGTAGAACAAAATTATCGAAAATGATTTTTGTCCCTCAAACATGTTAAATAAACCAACAGTAAAAGTAAATTTAAACAGGCCATCTTCTGCCGTATCTCCCAAATCATCAAACTAAACAATATCTTATTTTATACCTGAAGAGTATTTTGCCCAAAACTACCAATAGCTTATACTTCTGCATCTTTGTTGCACTAAATGAACAGTATGTAGTTACTAATTTGCAACTTATCTTTGGCATGACTTGTAAAGGAAAGGCTCCTTCTCCCATTGAAGACAAGTTGATCGTCTTAATTTTACACAATGTACAAAATGCCTTTCGTTTAGATAATTTATCCTTTTGCAGCCATTCCATGTATTTCTCATGTTCAAGCCAAATAGCGTTGAAAGAGCAAAGACCTGGCATTTTTAAACACTGATGATGTAAATCGACTAAACAAATTTGAATCCTCGAGCGTGTTACTTTCTACGTAGAGTGAATTAGTGTAATGAACATTTTGATTGGCCAAAGCTGATGGACTCGTCCAATCAAATTGAACGATTCATCAAAAGAAAGAAGCCAGGAAAACCAGCTACATCTGAAGCTAACAACCTTAGGCTATTTTATTTGTGACTTCCTTTGATGAAGTGTGTAGCCGTCTTGCTTTGATGAAGAGTGCATGTGCGATTGAAGTCGCCGCCGAGGCCAATTCTGGATGGTCAAATAAAGCCTCTTTTGTTTTTGCAGCAGCAATTAAACTGAATGGGTCATCAAAAGAAAGAAGCCAGGATAACTAGATTACATCCGAATCGAACAACCTCAGATAATTTTATTTGTGATTCTGGAAAGAAATTTAAAAAATTGGGGTTTATTTCAATTTTCAAAGACTTTTAAAGACCTCAGGGTAATATGCTTGATTTTCCCAAACTTTCAAGGCCTTGAAAATGCTACCTCATTTTTCCCAAACTCTCAAAGACCTTCTAAGACCGTACACACCCCGCATGATGTGCAGTGAATCTTTTGTTTATGAAGATGAATGAAATGATCTCAAATATTTCTAGTATTTTGGTCCACATTTGACGTTTCTAGCACCGTAATTTCAAAAGCTATAATAATTTTACTAAAATTGGACAATAAAACACCTGGAACAATTTGTTTACATCACTCTAGAAAATATACTTCAGAGTGCAGTTTCTGATGAAAATTTATTACAAATTAATCTTAGAAATCTTTCAGTAAGATCATGGTAATTAATCAGTAAATTTTATTTTTTAGGTCCATATCATCACTATGTCAGTAATAATATTCTATCAATTTAAATCGTGGCTGCAATCAAGGTGAAAAATCATTCCGGATTTGATTCAATTCTAATCCATCATGTCAATATTATCATCAGAATCATCCAAATCGTCAACTTCAATGTTGCTACCCTTGCTGTCAATGTCAATATTTACATCAGAGTTGTCGCCCATCATTTTATCAGTTGATTTTCAACCCATCAATGTCTTCTCCAACCATGTTTTTTTTTTAAAATTTCGATGCACATGTGTGCTTTAACCATTTCCTGTGTTGTACACAAATATCTGTGATGTAGAACACGTGTTTCTAGAGACACTACACAGTGAACCAGCACAGAGATATCCACAAGGATGACAAGTTTCACTATTACTGCCAATGAAATCGTTACATCAATATTGTATTAACTGAACAATACAAAATTGAGTTTCGACATAAGACAATTATCTTACAAAATAAATGTCACTAGGTTTTAAAAAAAGGGAATCTTGTTTGGTGGTGTATCAACTGTTAGTCTAGTGCTCAGCTACTTTGACTCCTGACTTGGCACTGTTCTATTAAATATCTCTGGGAAGCAGATTAATCAACAAAGCATAATGCAGTGATGTAATACACAGATGTTTGCGCATGCACGTAATGGTTGTTGAAACCATTGGAACGACCTTTCACATTACAAAGCCCAGTCCATCCTCCTCCCCCACCCCCACATTTTTCTCAGAGTTTAAGTGGATTTTTTCTATTTTTGGAGGCCTTCCATAGTTACATCCTAACATAATGAGCAGTCTATTTTTGTTGACCCTGTTGTGCATGAGTTATTGAGGGAGAGGTCTATTTAGAACTCATTATCTTTAAATCAATTTAATTGCTAAAGTGCTAAATTGCTCTTTTACTGAGGTGGAACATCAAATGACAACTATGTACAGCTGCGACAAAAGCGTTTTCTGTGCTCCCCTTTCCCTAAATCTCCAGAACAAAGGACTTTGTAATTTACTTTCTATAAACCTTATGATCTTGACCCAAGATCAAAAGCTTGAGCAGTGTATTAAGAATAAATCATCCTTGCTGCATGTTAAAGCACCAAAAATGAACAAAATCTGTCAAGTGGTTCAGGAAATATTGAAATATGAAAAAACTTTAACCGAAACTCAGTCCATTCAATTCATTCAATTACAACATGTATATATATCTATCTATCTATCTATCTATCTATCTATGTGTGTGTGTTATAATGAAGCTCTTAGCTTTTGTGTACAAAATTACCTTGATTTTCAACATATCCAATCTCTGAAGCATCATTTAACATTACTCCAAGTGGTTTTAATAAACATCACTATAATAAACCATTGACTAATATTGGATACTTATATTAAATTACATATTCTTACAGTGTTCAGATTGTCAACAGAAATGAGATGGCTTAACATATTACCATAACCACTAGCTCTTATGCAGGTAAGAGAATTAAATGCATTTTAAATACCCCATTTGCTTGATTTGCTACAAAAAAACTAATAAGGTAATAATATAATGCTAATTAGAGATCAAAACAGCAGGTACCTAATGAGATTGTCACAGAAATGCTCAAAGTCATGGTAAAACAAATATTTAAACAAATATTAGACATTTGGTTTCCCAAAATAGATAACTAACATCTGTCTCCTTGTTTTCTTTTCCTTTAATCTTTGGTTCTTTGGAAAAGTATATCTCAACTTGAAAGTGAAAGGGCATAAGAATACTGTGAACCTACATGTTGGCAAAGTTCGATGCACAGATGCCACAGGATACCATGCGAAGTGGAAATGCCAGCGGAAGTGTGTTGGAAAAACCAACAAACATGGTAGACATGGGCAACAGAACAAATACACAGGGAGTAACCAAACAATAAGCACAAAATGACAGAGTTGCCCTTACTAACCCTTAGGGACTAACCTTAAATAAATATACACCTTTTGGATTTTTGGCAAATTTAAATGTTAAACAACAGTTGAAACCTGCAGAATGAAGAAGCATATTTTAAAAAAGAAAATGTGGATACAGACTCTCAGTAATTAAATTTTATCAGAAAAACGACACACCATGACCAATCGGAATGACATACTAGGATAGTTTTATTTAGAGAGCTCGTAATGCACCATTTTCTCATCAAAATTAAAAAATTCTAATAAAATATACAAAACAATTTGGAAAATTGGAAAACCAAAAAATTTCATACAAATAAGACAAATGGGTAAACAATTTGAACTAGAGAGACGTCCCCACTACTAAAAAAAAATACATAAAGCAAACATGGGACAGATCACCAAAAATCATGGGAAGGAAATCTGATATGGGGGAGACAACCCATATTCGGTTGAATAATTCTTTAAAATACACTAGGGTCTATAAATACTGCATCAAAAGTCTTAGTTTTGTAACTAAATTTTTTATCGAAATTCTTTTGATTAAAAAAAAAGCAATACAAACACACCTTTGGGGGTAACATATATACATAAAACAATTTTTATTTTTTGGGGAAAATGGAGGGATCTGTCTGGTGCCCCTCACCCCTCCAAAAGGCATGGTAGGGTCTGTGATTAAAACTTGCTTGAATACAAAAGGGTATATAATACAATTATGATTACTACACTAAAACTGAATTAAACAATAAAACTAAAACATGAATATCACTTTACAAAACTTATTAAATTCATATTTATTTTTTCAGAGTATTACCCACACCAGTAGGCATTAACATGTTAACTGAACAATATTGTACTGAAAAAATACTTCTGCTAAGACAATCTAACAAAATGTAATTTCTTATTAAAACTTCACACATTTTTACAATGCCAATACACAATTTATTGGCACTAACGACTACTGTCCACAATAAACCAATCAATGTACCAAGGTTTCATCAACCTATTTTCATTGCAAATTTCTTCATGTTCAACAAAAAGTTGACAATTCTTTGTATATTCTACGCAAAAATGGGATCCCATCCTGACACTAAATTTTAAGCAGGTTCATTAAATACGAGGAGAGCTACTTATTGAGGGAAATATCTACTTGAGACTGATCATTTAATTGAGGGTGGGTCTGAGATTTTCCTTTGAGCTGACATATATTTTCCTCCTTTTACCTAATTAAATGTTTTGTTCAACTAAAGTAATGGATATAATAGGGGTTTATTTATGCTATTAATTCGGACAAGAATATTATTTTTCAATATATGTGAAGCTGGTAATTTTGTACATTTCCGGTGCCCCCACCCTTCCACAATGGTAATTTCCCTTAAATAGTGCATGCTGGATGGAAGATTAGAAGGCATCCAGTCTGGGAGCTGTCACTACACTTTCAGGAAGGTGGTATCAGTGAGCAGCTGTCTACTATTGAGAGTGGAAGCATATTCCAGCTTCTTTGATACATGAAATTAATATGTGCCTATGGACGGTTTTAAAGAACTGTTTGGGTGATAGAACTTTATCGATGTGAAAAAGTGTGAAGCACATTAATCTTCAGAGTGGTTGTGACAATTAAATATTCTACAGTATATGTTCACTGGTTCATTATTCCTGGTTGCCACTGGTCATTTTAATATGCATTAGCTAGTCAATTTGTTACTCTGTGGAGAAATTTCCTGTGGAAACATATTTACTGAAGTTGATGAAAAGGGTTTTCATCCACTGATTGCTGATGTATATTTATTTTAAATTCTATGAAGATGAAGAATTTGTATTCATGATCTGTAACTTGTACACAGAATGTAAACAGATTTGGGAGCAATTACACAATTTTTATTATATTCAAATTTGAAGTGTAGCAAAGTGTACAACAGTACCTTCATGGATCAGCAAATAATATTTTTAACCAAATCCCTAACAGACCTGTTGATGCTACTGGTAGAAAAATGACTTACTATGTCTTGACAAACATTGACACTGTAACTCAAGTCAAGAGGATGGGTTTGCTTCAAATGATTCCAAAGATTAATAGATGAAGACCAATGTTTCCAAGTGAATTTTCATTTAGTTCCAAAAACAAACAAATTGTGCTGAGTCCACCTGAAAATCATTTTTTAAAAAAAAATATTAACATAAAAATATTACCCTCTGTCTCTATTGAATGGAGATTTTGACCTTCCACCTGCTCGTGGTTGATCCCTGTTGCGTCTACCTTCAGCTGCCATCTTTACGTCTGTAACAGGACAGAAAGCATCAATGAACAAACTGACATAACTACACACTGCACATTGTAGAGAACATAATTCTGACATTAACTTAAATTTACTTACTTTCGTAAAAACCAAATGAGTACCATGTGGTTTGGACAACTAGATTGAAACCATCAAGCTGTGGGACACAAAATAAATCAAAAAATAAAACTTGATGATAGTAATTATCACAATGTATGTAAAAATTAAGTGGGGATTTTCATGGAAAGCATTTTAAATAAGGCCCCTAAATATATGGAATAATTTAAATGGGCAAGTAAATTAAAAAATTTATTTGCCCATGGTTCAGTTAAACTTTACAAAATTGAAGATCAGATTAATGTTATCAGCGGGCAAGAGGCATAAATATTAACATATTTGGTTTTGAAAGCGGATTCAAGCATATTAAGGATCATGGGGATGGCAACTGTTTACAGAATATGAGTATTCAATGAACTCTGGCAAGATGTTCAATGCACTTTTTTTAAAACATGAACTTTCTTAAAAGTTATGCAATGCTTATTGACCAAAATCAAATTATCATCTCTTTTAAGAAGTCCATATTTTAAATCATTAACTAAGCATTACATTTAAAGCCCTAAAATTCAAATTTCAAATAAAGTGTAAATATGGTTAAATTAGATTTTAGTCAGTTAGCTCCTAATTTTAACCTTTTTCTGGTAAACCAGTAAAGTAAAAATGTTTGCCATTTGATTAGACATAAGCTAGTGTCTATGATATGATAAGCTAATGGCATATTTATCTCCAGTGATAGGTAAGTTAATGGCATATTAATCTTTGCTCTGTTGATAAATTATAACCCAGCAATTGAAGCCCCAGTGGTAAACTTGGCAAGGTTCCTGGGCCTAGAATATTCCAAAAATGTTCCGAATTTGAGTCAGGATAACTCCTGAAGCATTGACAGATGTAGTTCAAACTTTGTTATTAAAAAGTAACAAGTAAAAATAAGTTTTAAGTTTTTTTTCAATTAGTAAAGATGTGTACATCTGACTGATGGTGGGCAGGGCTTAATGCAAGAAAATGCGGTTAAAATTAATATAAAAACATTCAAGAACAACTTTTCAATGAATCCCATTTTCATCGTTAAAACAAGAAAAGCCAAAATTTTAAGTGGCAATTATGAATGCATTCCATAACAGATATAATGGGTCAATGCTGTTCAAGCATGGATCTAGTCACATAAAAAAAAAAAATCTCTAGATTTTTATAAATGTTATACTTGACTGGACACCATAGAGATGATTCCTTATCTTCATTAGCCAAGGTTCTGATGTGATAACTAGTGTTGTTCTGATTATTGATTATAATCGATCATCAGTTGGTTGAGCAGATAATCGATTGTGAACTCCATAAGGTGTATGCAAAGCACAAAGGTTAGTAAAACTCCCAGCCACTAAAGTTGACCTGAAATTTATTAATTCCCTACACAAATACAAATATGAAACCTTATGAGTCATAATTAGGAACGTATAGTCATTATTATATGGTCAAGTTGTTAAATTGTTGAGTTAATACATTTAAACACTTTTTGTTGGTTTGTTTCAGTTAAATTGCAACATCTTTTGTAGTATTTATAAACAATGACAAACAAGAAAAATATGTCCTTCTATACTTTATATTATAGACACATCACATATGAACGAAAGAATTTTGGGTGATTGTAGCAGTATTTCAGTTACATTTGCCTGATCAGCCATATAAAGTTGCGTTCATTTAAAAAAGTTGTAGAAAAAATATAACACAATGTAATATTATTGTCAGGTTAAAGTATACATTTCATTAATTTAAAAGAGATTATTCCTGTACATTTATAAACATATTGAACTCTTGATCAAAGATATAATTGTTTAACAAAAATTAAATTTTTTCTTAGTAACCGATTATAATCGATGATCAGTTGGTTAAAGGGAACCGATTATCGATTATGAATTTCTGATCGATTCCCATCACTAGCGATAACCCTATCCATACCTTGGCATATTGAGCATATGCTTTGGGTCTTTGAATTTCACTGGCTTTGGAAGCAAGCCACTGGATCCAATGAAAATTGTGTTGTTCAAGTCTAAACACTGTTCATAGATGATGCTAACCAAGGGAGAACAAAATATTTTTCCAGAGCCGGTACATGTTGGCACAAGTACCTTTCATTCAAATATGCCTGTAATTGCTTCTCTCTGGTACACAGTTATACTTTCAATGTGTCAGGACAATTGCCCCACCATTTTCAGCTCCTTTACAATGCACCACGCTATTGGTTAGTTGGCATTACAAACTAAGGAAACTCATGAAACACAATAGATGTCACTAGGACAAAACATCAATATAACTGTTCATTCCATCAAGGTGTAGATAAGATTCTCTCTGCAGAACCTTGGCAAGCGATAATGATTCCTGGGGTGGCACTCTCGCTTGGAGTTGGCATGCTTCATGTTTTGAAGTTAGTGCAAAGGAATATTTTGCAAACATGTAATTAGCACTACCTTGTTTTTTAATGTTTTTTAAAATGCACATTCTTGTGGATGCAGAGCAAAGAGTATAAACTATATGATTACATTTCAAGTATTTAAAAATTAAAAGAAATTATGACCAAAAATCTTCATAAACATTAAATAGCATGCTTTATAATGCCAAAAACTTGTTTTTATGATCTAATTAACACATAGTTAATGTGAAGCCAGATCATGTGGTTACAATTATTTTTCATTCCATTTCCAGAAAAAGAAATTTGTATGCACGTTCTTTGTCGAATACCGGTATATGATTTGCTGATAACTGCTGAGGATTTTCTAGAAAATAGTAATACACTTTTTTGGCTTGTAAATATGTGCATGTTGGTGAATGCTTTGTTAAATCAAGGAAACCAGGCTCTTTTTTTCATCCCATAAACAGTTCTCTAATTATACTGTGGTAGTCAGCTCCACAAATGTCGTCTACATTATGTACCAAAGTACGTTATATTGAGCACGTTTCAATACACCAAATCACGATGTGGAGCACACATCGACAACTTTTTAAATAATGGTAAAACTAAGTTTTAATTTATTTTCTTTCAATCATTCTGGCACCAGAATCACATGATGACGCATGGAGTTTTAACATGGGAAAGCTGTACATGTTCATGCATGGATGCATCCAAAATAGAAATGTTTATTACATCCATTAAAATAATAACATTTTTTAAAAAAATTATTTTAAAGAATATATGTACATGACAGGTAACATGAAGAAAAGTGATTGATACATAGTGTACTCTACCAGGAGGTGAAAACTTCATAATTTTGCACATAGTGGAAGCAATTTTACTTTAGTCATTGTACATGAAGTGCCTGTGTTTTATGATTAGAGATCAAATTTCCAGAATTTTGTTTATATTTCAGTCCATTTTCAAATATCTGAAGTATAATGTATTAAGAAAAGGTCAGCATGGATATGAATCATTACTGTTTTTGACCTTGTGAAAATCAAACTGTAAATCGACTGAATCCACCACACTTCTTTCTTCACTGCAGACACTCTGACTTTTTGAATGACTTGTTTGCCAGACTGGTCCCAGTGGATAGGTTACTATATATAGTTTTGTTTTTGTAATGGAAGAGTTCAAAAGATATCATTCAAGAACTGGTTCCATGGTTCCTAAACAAATGATTTTTATCTGTCCACTGGAAATAATAATATTACTAATCAGTAGGAATGATAACATAATCAGATTTTTTTGTCAAGATGGCCTCCTCCCTTACAGTTGTTTAACGCACCCACTTTAACACAATGACAAGCAAGAATGGAAGATTTTCATGTTTTTGTCATTTTCCATGACTTTTCAATTACTCTCCATGGCAATATTTTTGCTGGAAAAATTATTTTTCCAGGACTTTTACAGCATTTGGTTTTTCTGTTTTTAGTACTGCAATAACTCTCAGGTTTTGTTTGTATTAGTGATTGTTGAGGGTTTTGGCAATTAAATGTAACCATGGATCTCTTCTGTAAATTATGAATGGAATAACTAGGAATGGTTTAAACAAATCTGGATTGCTCAAGCATACAAAATTCTTGCAGGAATCCCAACACCAGGGAACAGTTATACATTGTATAATAAATAAAAGTTTGCCAATCCTGGGAAAGGAATGCCAATGAGGAACATCAGCCATTGTCTTCCCAATCAGTATTTTAAGATGGCGCTGAAGGCAAGTAGATCCAGAATGCTTTTAACTTTATCCTACATTGCAGATCTATTGTTGTGCAGAAAACGTTTGAGATTTGAGTAACAAAAAAGTATTAACCTATGCCTGAAATGACAGGTGCCATTCTGTTTGCAGAAAGGTTAGTCTAACAACAACTACAATAATAATAATAATAAATTTCAATCTCAACATTATCGTGGTGTTTTGGTACAAACAGAACAAAACAATATAAGAATACAATTTACAAATTACCCGTATCAGTGTCAGTAATTTAAAATAATTTCTGGTTTGTATGATGTATGTATAAAACATACTGCACTCTGCACATAAAAACATACACGATACAGGAAGCTGGGCAAGCTATTATGCCAACATATATAAATGTTATCATTTGAAAAAATTTACTCCCGATGTGACTGAACAATTTGACCATCCATTTTAATATGTCTATACTATTGGCAACTCACTTTTTCACTGAGGCAAAACAAGTATTATTTAGAAAGTCACAAGTATCGGTTGAACATAAACCAGAATTGCACAGGTCCTACTTGACTAAAGCGCCACCTTCAATATCTGGGGGGAAGTAACTGACTGACATCTCCCATTAAAAGGAGTATAGCTGTGATCATATTCTGGCCCAGTATTATTTTTTCATATTATCAAATTCAAAGAGCTCAGAGTTTAGTATGGGGAGTGTCAAGCTTAAATGCAAATTATAACAATGTATAAAAAAAATTACATTCTCAGTAATCAGAAACAAATATTGCAAATATGAAAGAAATTAACCACAAATTAATGTATTTGTAAACAACATTCATGGTTAACCGTTAACTTGTATAAATGATAACAAAACAAAAAATTTTAAAGTATCTTAAATTAGTACAAAAAAAAGAACACAAATTGCAGGAAAATTTCTTTATTTCTTATTCCTGGAGATCTCTCTCTCTTCCAATATCGTACCTCAGAAAATTACAGCTAAATAGAAGACAGTCATGAATATCGGGATTGTTACTAACTGTCGCTCAATCTGAATTCCTTCTTTACACACGATGGGGGAATGATTCCATAATTGAAATACATTTTATTTATTTGCATATCACTTTTTAAAAATTGCCACTGAAAAGAAAACTTGATGATAATACATATATGAAGTGATGATGATCATAACCACACCTGTCAACTCACATGCATCATAAGCTGTTGTCAAACTTATGGGAGAAGAAAGAGAATAAGAAAAAGAGTGAAAAAAAGAAAGACAATCAAAATATGTAAATTTGTCTTATGATCATGTAACCACTATTTATTGCTAAAACTTTGGTTGTGATGGGGATTCCATTACCTCTACAGATTTATCCTTGTTCATTAAATTGATGGTTATTAACAACCAACCATGAAAAATGTCTCAACGAATACAAAACAAATTCAAATTAAATGTTGTGTTACTTAACAATTTAGTTATGTGTGGAAAATGGCATAGTATTATAATAGCTTATACAATGAATTCTCAAGATCTGAATGTCTTTTCTGTTTATTAAAAAAAGTTTAAAAATATGGATAAATTATATTCTGACTTACCTCAAATACTGTCATAAACCATGTTGATTGTCGTTCAAAATACACGAAAAACTGATGGGTGCAAAGTCTCGAAAAATAAACTGCTAAAATCTAACATGTTGAGAAATTATAATGGATTTTATGCCTCTTGAAAAGGTTATATATGTGAGTATAATTTGGCAATCTGACCAAATCAGAGAGTTTCTGAAACCAAAACCATGTTGTTGATGGGAAAAACAGCTCTATCCAAATTAGAAAATATATAGTCTTAAATCTGATTTCTGTTTCAAAAGTTCGTTAAATAGATTATTCTTAACAAACTGCACAGACCCAGATATGCCAATGCAATACATAATGACATTTGGGTTTGTGCAGTTAGCCTAGACTTATAAGCGAGTGTAAACAATGATCACCAAAGTGACCTTTTATTTCCCAAAGATTTTTGCTTTTGTAAATTAATTACTTACTTCACTGTAAAAATGACTGGATTATTACATTATGATGCAATCAGTATTTTTAACAATCACAATAAGAATCCTCTATCTTAATTCAGCCATACATTACATTCTGCTGTAGAAAAACATTGTGATCTCAATAAATGCATCTTATTCTTACTGAAATAAGTCTTGAATGTTTCACTGTGTATTTCATGAGGGATCCATGTTCTACAACCTGTACAAATTTGACAAATTTTAAATACCCATTCAGCCAGTATTGTATTGATAACTGATAACGAGATATTTTATCCCAAACATTTCTAAGTAACGATTCCTATTTGGGTCGAGATATTCAACCCAGAACATTATTTTTGGGTATAATGCCATTTTTCAACACATGATGGTTTTTACATGATAGCCTGTTTATTTTGGTGGAGTATGATTCCAGAAATATACCCCCCCCCCCCCCCCGAGCAACTACCAACATAAGGAAAGTTACCGGTAAACTTTCTCACATACCCACATTGAGCCTAAACTTAAACCCATATGAACAAAGGTTTGGCATGCGAGTGATTTGAAAAAACACACCTGCACCACTCTACCACTAAAGTCCCTGAACAACACATGAAAATCCACAATAACATGTAGATTATTATTTTATTTTTGGATTGCTGTAAACTTTCAATAAAACATAAATTTTCTGATGATCCATGAAAAATTCATTAAAGGTTCTGCAGAATGCAGCTCCCCCTGCAAATTTTGCTGTTATAAGACTTGTAATAATTATAACACTTAACTCTGATACCATCATAATTGCTTGGAATGAATTTACAATGCATGTTTTAAAGATGGCTGAAGTATCTGGTTAATGTCAAGTGTGTTTAATGCACGCTATTATACTTACCTATTCAATGGATGAAAAAGTTTGATACCATATTTCCCCATATAAACTATGCACACAACTATGAACAGTGTAGGCATGTGTCTGTTGTTGCATAATGCACACAAAGAACTGGTTTACAAAGTACATTTCAAGTTACAGTTTCAAGCAAACTGCATAGATCCACAATATGTAACAGCACATCGGTGTCAGGTTGAAAAATCTCTAAATATACACTTATCCAATAGCAATGAACTAAAATGGTTTACTTAAGACAAAAAGTACTTTTTATTGAAAAAGAAACTGTTCAGCTATTAATCAGTACTCCATTTAACTGACTACCATTAATATCACGCATCACTTTGGGTTAGGCAAGAGAATCCACCACACCCATGGGTCTGTTTTTCTTAGGTACAGGTGTGTTATACGTTGTGAGAAAGGCTAAAAAAAAAGTAAGGTTAAACTGCCAGGTTACTTTTTGGAATTTCGTCTTTTAAGTTCTTTAGGACGGAAATGACACTAGTCAAAAACATGAACTTACATGCCAAAACGTTGCAATTGTTTGACTTGATTTGATTGGAAGTTTTGATCTTATTGCAAAATAGTCAATTATCAAAAGGAACAAAGATATAAACTCAGTCTCAATCCAGCATGAGCTAATATTTTCTTATTAAAGCATGGACATAATCTTCTTTCCCTGTGCCATCAGATTAATTTTCTTGAAAGCTCAAATGAATTTTTAAAATAAATTTTTTGATCAAGCAACAGACAAATTCCCAAATTCCTCAAATTTATCAGCAGCTGGTAGTGAATTGTTCTATACCTGAAATTCTGATGCACAAACTAGTCACTCTTAAGAATTTACACAACTGTACTGATGGGCAAAGTTTGCCGTAAGAGGATGCTTGCCATGTTGGCAATTCACTTCAATAAAAGCACAAATCTGAGCAACTGAAAATACAGAGGCATAAACTCTCGTGTACAAAATTATGCATGGACTTTGGTGATGTTGGCTGGTACAGATTTTCGAGAAAAATGTGGTGATGTTGGCTGGTACAGATTTTCAAGAAAAATGGAGATATGCATTCTTTAGTAAAAACAAAAAGGAGCTAGCAATGATAAAAGTTGAACCAAATCCAATCCAGAAAGAAAATTTTCACTGTAACCCTTCTCTGGTTGTCCTAGCTTCACTCAATAGAGGAAATGGGATATGCCATGGATCCTCTCCCTGGAGAGCGATTAGCGATTAGTGATAGCCTCTTGGCATGAGAGCAGTGAGCAACATCCCCTCTCATTTTCCTTCGATAACAGGCTGTTGGCAGCAGGAAAGATGTAAGGTATGGTCAGAAAAAGAGTCATGGCTGACTCACCACAGATGATGGCATCATCAAAAAAAGAAATATCAACCAGACTCTTTCTGCCCAATTGGTCCTCAAAATTCAATTGCCCGATTTAACTTTTTATAAATGCATTTAAGGATGCTATTACCATGAATTAAATAAAGTATGTATTAATTAGTATTTTATAATTACTTTACAAATGTAATTATGGATAGTATGGACTCCAAGAGAAATGATTTTATTATTTCAAAACAACAGGCTTGAATCGATGTTGTTTCTATACACGTTATTTGGTCCTTAGTGGGAAAAACTGGCTTTTCTGAAATTTGTCATTGTATTTAAACTGAACTGTGTTAAATCATTAAAGTGAAATCACAGCAACATAAGTTTCTAAATAAATGTCCATAACTTTCAAAACAAATATATTAGTTTTAATATCCTAGCAAGACCTCTGCAGTTAATAAACAAATCAATATTTTGTCACAATTTTTTGTTAACTGATGGCTAAATATTTTCATGAAAACTGCATACAAATTTTTTTATCTCATAAAGTAGGCAACCAAACTATTTAAATTTTTTTAACAAGTATCCAGCATCGCTCATTTCCAATTCCCACTCTACTAGGCTGACTCAAAGTAAACTGTATTACTCCATCTGGAACTGTGTCCAAGCATTACAGTGATATTATAAACAATCCAGCATCTGGACAGGCATTCTCACATAATCTCTGCCATTTATTAGAAAATCAAATTTTCAATTGAAAATTTCCCTATAATACAATGGTGACATTTTTTTCAAAAAAAAAAATGTTCCAGTCTTCCTGGTACTGCAAAACCAAACAACAAATAATGTCAATAACAAACAAGATTCAAGCTGGATGTGTAACATTTTTTTTTATTACAAGCAAGAATAAAAAAGAACAAAATAACTTGCACTTATATTCATATGATTGCAAAATAAATATTATAGACAATTCCTTCCCACTCCCAATAACATATGTACATGTGAATTTTTAACGTAGCTTTAACAATTTTCCAGTCATATCGTTATGTCTGCAGTATGTCAGTTTATAGTGATGTCAAGCACTGCGGCATCATGCCGCAGACATGTAACATGATGTCCCAGCCAGGCACATTATTCTGATATAAGGCCAACCAGTCCAAACACTGACATCTTATTGCTGAGCAGCAAGGCAGCTGATAGTACCATTTTTACAAGTCTTTAGGTCGACTCAGCCAAACCCCAAAAGATACATCTGAGGTCTATGCTCTAACAACTAGGCTATTGGAGCAGAATATGCTTCAGATGATTTAGGTATTGGATTAAATGTCATACCACTCTACAATGTCATTTTTCTGTCCTGAGAACACTAGTTAAGAGTAATCTCCTGTCAGGTAGCCAGTATCATGAGACAAATGTTAGTGTATATGCACATAGTATGATGGACCAACAAGTTGTTCTCTATCTCTTGCCTGATTTATGTGTCTGATTAAAAAAAAAAAAAAAAAAAAAAAAAAAAAAACAAGGCATAGAATAACTGGGTGGTCAAATAGTATTATTATTAAGACACATGACATATCATACTGACTGTATCAAACATACATGTTCACTTAAAAATAATACAAGAAATAGTCAAATACAGTGGCCCACTTCTTATATGACCATCTCTTCTGTGCTGGGAAAGTGGCTGTATAAAATGGGTGGCCTATCCAGAGGGGGCAAATGTGACAAGTACATGTGCTATCGAGTAAGAACGCAACAAGTAACTTCTAAGCATTTAATAGCTTCATTTAAAAGTAGCTCTAATTATTAAAAGGCTATTCTTTTCTTATGAACCATTTTATTTCAAGTTAACATACCAGGGCTCAAAATTAGTGGTAGTCCGCTAGCCTGAGGCTAGTAGATTTCCTGTTGGACTAGTAACTGTTATAATGTTATTGGTCCAAAGGGCCAGTAAGTTTTGTTTATCAACAGTCAGCGTTTGTTAACTCAATACCCTAATACAGATGTGACTTCAGCATATATTCTGTAGAATCAATGCAGTGACTGTTGTAAACACAGTCATAAAATATTAGCATGAGAAGATAAAGTAAATTTCTGTCTCAGAAATGTGTGTTTCTATTATAAGAAGCAATCCAATTTTCATGTATCAGCGCCAATCATGGTCCTGTCCTTAACAATGGAAGTTTGGTAATTGATATCCTAATTAATCTGACAGCAAATTAAATTAAAAATAACCTGGTATCACACTTTATTCACGCGACCACAGTAATAAACTTCAAAACTACAACACAAAAGAACATGGCATCAACTATTCAAAGAAATTAGTTTGCATGCTTGTTTGTTTCCCTTTTTTTATGCTTGCTAGCCAAACGGGAAACTTCATATTTCACGTCTGTATAGAAATAATTATAAGAATTAGATCAATTTATTATGATCACATTACTGACACTGCCATCATTTGCATACAACTACTTTTTCTGTGACAATAAAAATTGTTTTTATATTGTTCCCATACAAGACTGAACAAATAATTGAATAAACATGGAGATATCTGAGCTGAATGCCGTACATTTGTTGGGAATTAAAATTTCTCAGCATGGGCATCTAAGATTTGAAAATTTTCCCACTTATTATAAATTTCAACAATACACTGAGGTCCGATTCATTAGGAACTCTTACTAAACTTACAGTATTAATGATGAGACCATAATAGTTGCCATTAAATATAACACGCTGAGACAGATGGCTTCATTTGATGGGAGCACATTTTCCAAGGATACAGTAACAATATCTTTTGATGTTAATATTTTATAAGTGTTTACAATAGCCACTACTTTGATTCTGCAGAACATCTGCTGAAGTCACGACTTTATTAAGGAGAGGCCATTTAATTGGGGGGGGGGAGAGATGCACATAATTTGAATTGTGTTTCTTGCTTGGACTTTCTTATATAAAGGACACTGTGCCATACCTTTTCTTACTTTAAATAATTTGCGTCAGCTATACTGTAACATCTCGTATTTCAAAATGAGACAATTCTTTCAAAACAAGGCACAATTCCCGCTTAATAAGAAAACCTTAATGTGGCATTTTATAAGTGTTCATCCTCCAGAAAAAGAGACAAAAGTTGAATGAAAATGACGTGAAAGAGAGGAATGCAATACTAGTGTGTGACATTGTTTTGTTGGCAGGAGTAAATGTTTGGCAGTACTAGTAAATTTCTCAGTAAACTAGTCCTTCTGGCTACAAAGAAATTTGAGTTAAAATGTATTATTGACATATGCATAGCAAAAAATTCAAAAATGTGATTTAAATCTTCTGAACATACAATGCTTAGCATTTAAAATAATTCTCATTCCATTCTGTAATGATGTATATTTGAGTCATCTTCACAAAATATATCATCATGAACTCTTGAATTCTCCCCACCGTTGTCAAGTCCAAAGACTTGTACTTTTCTTTGTAAAGTATTAATTTTAACGTTTATATGATGACACTTAAATTTGTAACGATTTATTACTATATTGCTAATTGTTCAGCGCTGGAATTTAATGAAGCAGATGAAACTTTTTTTTACATTGACAAAATGCCTTGTTTATAAAAGAATTGATACAAGAACTGTCATGTGAATTTTTGGTCTTTATCTGTTGCCATTTTTTGTTGAAGGTTAATTTCTTTTGTGTTTTGATCCACATAATCTATAGTTGACACTTCAGCTACGACTACCGCATCTCCTGTAAATATCAACTGAACCCCACTGATGCATATTTGCAGTGCCTATAAGCCTAATTTTTCTTACCCCAGTGTTGCTTATTTGTGCCAAGTTCAGCAGTACTCGAAACCCCAGTGTCGAGTATGTGTGCACAATAATACTATGTTAACTAAACATTGATTGGTTGAAAGTATGGAAGTGTTATTTATGATTATCGTAACGAATGTGAGGATTATTTACTCAACATTTTGATACAAGTTTGAAAGCTGAGAGGTTAAACAAGTTTGAAAGCTGAGAGGTTAAATTTAGACACACTGTAAGGGATTTTTCATGCCTTACGGAACACGTGTAGTTGAGATAAAGATGGATTCAGATTCTGATATGAATGACTTTTAAAGGGTTCAGTGCAAGCAATATCGACGAGTTTAAAGGATCGTTCTTAGAAAATGGATCAGATATTGATGTTAGTCACATTTCAACACCAGATGCAAGTGATTTTTAATTGGATGACAAGGCAGACATAGACCCACTTGCACAATGGAGTGATGACCTCGCAATGTTCGAGAACAATGACTGGTTCAACAATCAAGCTTGGATCACTAAGCAATGAGAAAGACTTTTTTCCTCAAATTTTTTCTTGAATGTCTGGTGGAAAAGCTTGTGAAAGAAACAAACGATTTTGCCAAGAATAAAGGGGACCAAAAGTAAGTCATGAAATAGTATGAATCAGCATCACTGTGATATTTATGTGTGGATAATGACTGTCTTGAGAGATACAACTCAACTTTGTAATTAGAGTGTGGATTTCATTCATGTTTTTATATGTACATATGTAAATATTGGATTTGTTTTGGATTTATACTGTGGGATCTAAATCAGTTTATATGACTGGGATTTCTTGTATGATGGGATGCAGGAGTATATAAATATATGAATACATTATAGAAGTTAAGCTGTTTTTTATTTCACTGAAATCCAGCAAAAACTAATGAAATAATAAATATAAATGTAACCATGTTTTTATTGTCAGTTTCTAGTATTCAGCCTAGCAATCTGCCTCAGTAGTCTCAGTAACTGATATGATAGAAATCAGTCTCAGCAGTAGTGAAACTGCACAACAGCTGTAGTAGCTAAAGGGTTAACCAATGTTGACCAAGTACAGATCTTATCTGGTAGTAATCATCAAAAAAAAAAAAAAAAACTCAACCTCTCTATGAAACCCAAAACTCTACCACATCATTGTTGACTGGTATTATTGCTTTGATATTAACCTTAGTGGTACATGTACTTTAGCAAACACTTCTTTCATTGACGAAATCCTGACATTGGGAAACAGACACAAGTAGAAATATAATCGGATTACTTGATATATTGTACAAATTAAATACTGATCATGGATACATTAAACTACAATATGGCAACTTGCAAGGGGTAAATTTTACATTTTGCACTATTATGCTGGCTGAGTTTGAAGGGTGGCCTTTCTCGAGTGATACATTTGTATATAAATTTTTTGGTACCAAGCGATTCTATATGTAAATAGTGGATGGCCACTGGTCAGGGGACCATTATACCAATTTCTGATTTCATTACTCACCAAAAGCTATGTCTGTTTAAATAGTTATATCAGTGCTAACTAAAGGCATCGATGAATTACTTATGTTCTAATAAATACCAAGAAACTTTTCACTCTATTAAATAAACAGAACAAAAAGTTTCATTACTCAATGAGAAGAAAAACAAGTTCTAGTGCCACTCAACCTGTACCGCAAAGGCATACATATTTATATAAATTTTCACTCGATGATCTTTCTCACAATAAAACACAACATACTAGGGATAATTTGTTTCATATTCAACATTTGATGGTGCCAGCAGGACAACAAATCACATAATATTGACATCATATGGATTTGAATCCATCTTTTTTTTCCTTACAATATTAACTATCAAGTTCACTAATTGCAAATCATAGTTTGTTCTTCCCAGCTAAAATCTTCTTTGATAACACTACAACAAGTGGAGAAATCATGCTGCAATTTTTTTTAAGCAAACAGGAAATTAAAATCTACTATGAAATTTGAAGTCTACTGACGTGAATACATAATCTTGCAACAGATATAATTAAGTAATTGCTTCAGTATCTTTTAACAGGATGCCAAGCTACTAAATCCATGAGCTTTAAGATCATGGTTTTGAATTTGGGGGGAGGAGGGAGAAGGTGAGCCCACTAGGTTTAAGGCACAGAATGACCTCTAAGGTTACATCATGCCAAGCAGAATAAAGTGCATTGTCCATTAACACACAATGGCTGCCAATCCAGTAAATTCAGCACCTTAAACAACGAGCAACTGTGGTTTGCTTTACGAGTCTGATTAGGACTGTGCAATATATACACTTATTGACAGAATGACATTTTCTGATGATGTAATCAATCTTGCCATCTAACTGAAAGATTTTTTAAATTGGAATTTTAGTGCTTGATTTATATTCATCACAACTTGGAAAACTTTGATGGACTGCAAAGCTATTTTCATGATGATTTGTTTGTTTGATTAGGATTTTTAACATAACTAACAATTTTTCAGTCACATCACTACGATGTCTGCAGTGAGGCAGTTTATCGTGATGTCTAGCAGTGGGGCATCATGCCACCAGACATGTAGCATGATGTCCCACCCAGTCACATTATCCTGACACCAGGCTGACCAGTCCTAACAGTAACCTCTTAATAATGAGCACCAAGCGATGCAGCTAATAGTACCATTTTTGTAAGTCTTTGGTATGACTCTGCCGAGGATCGAACCCACGACCTACTGCTTCTGCAGCAGATGTTCTAACCAGTAAGCCACCTGAGTGGTTTTTCATGAGGAAGACTTTTCCAGCAAAAACTCCATAGAAAGACTCTGGAAGAGCTAAGCAAGTCATTTGAGTCATTTCAATAACCTGACTACATCTAGTTTAATTATAATAACAAATTTTACCTAATGCATCCAAAAATGTATAACGCAAATGGGTTCCACAAGGGACCATGAAAATTCCTTTAACAGAATTAACCCTTAAAGTTCTGCATTGTTTTGTAGTACAAGGTCCCTCAGTGCTGAATTGTTTCAGGAGGAAAAAAACAAAAAATGCAGTCTTTAAATTGCATGTATTTCATTAAATATACACAATTGATAGACATACCCTATATGAAAAATGATGGTGCATGTCTAAACTTGAAGATTAGCATCAAGACACATGTGTAAGTTTAACATATTGGCAAGTACAGGTGTAAATACAGGTAACATGACAAGTTACAATTGTATATCATCAGTATTTTTGTTTGTTTTTGATGGAAAAGTTCAAATATATCTAAGAAATGTTATATTCTTTAGTAGTCAAACCATGCACATGTTCTGTCTGTCACAATGTTATCTATAAATTGTGAAAATCACAGGTAAAGGAAGGGTGACAGTTTTGCAAAAATACACTCCATGAATGTCAGAGGTAAGTTTAAACCCCTCCAGTCAGTAATTAATGTTCATGAAAAACTTTTACCTGTTATTTATTCTAATATCATCAAACCGAGGTCCATATCTGGTGATTAAACCTCAGCAAAGGCTTTATTTTTGTTCAATCATTGGGTTGATTTTGTGTAAAGAGTCACCTTAATTGTTCTCATTGTATAGGTGTAAATTGCTTGGAATAGCTTGAAATCTAACCCATACTTATTTTTTGCTGAAGATTGCGGTTGATATCACATCATCAGTAGCCCATTAGGAATCGAGATCTGACATATGTACCAAACCCATTGTTTTAATCGATGCGAAAACGTTTTAGATGCTCAGGTGTGACAGGCTGCCATTTCTTCATGTGACTATTTTCCTTCAAGTCTGCCCCATGAACTCTGATCTGCATTATGATATGTTTGATCTACTATCAGATGCAATAACTCATCATCTAAAAAAAAGTCTTCAATAGTCCGTAGGTTCATTATTCACCATCTCGACATTTAATTTTGAATTACCAGTGAATGGGGGTAGACAGACGCACCATCTTTTCACGTCAAGCGAGCATGTACATCTGATTCCAGTTCCACGTAAATTCCTGGCTGAAAATCATTCATGAGTATTTCCATCAATACCTCGCTTGCTCCAATAATGTCATTTTTCTCAAATTATTCAAAATCATTATTAGCATCACTATCGAAAGCGAGTATTTGTTGCAATAAATCACCTTCGTATTCAGCGTCAGCCATTTTAGCTTTGCACAAGTACCATGTGTTTAAAAGCGAGCATTTGTAAAATTTCATCGTTAAATCTATAGTAAAGTACTGCCGAATGCTTGTTCCGGGCCTTTTTAAACCAATCAAATATAGTTTTACAGGCATTTATGGCAAGATGAAGTTATAGAATGCGATCATTGTTGCTTACCTCGAAAACGACTATAGTCGCAACAAGCACTACAGCACACTGAACAACAGCGCAACTACTGTTAAGACCAGCACTTTAAGGGTTAACTGACATCGCACATATACCAACGTCTGCGCAGAAAAAGCATAATCCAAGTGGTAAAAAAGCGGAATCCAGGCAGAAAAAGTATAATCCACATATAACATACTAAAATTTCAATAACAATGATTTATTTGCCCCTCTCATCTTTTAACATTCTTTACTGCTTCAAGTTTTTATATGTAGCACTTTTAGCTTTACACACAATTCTTTCCACATGGCCTGTAATAGAAGTCACGTGATGCTGCCCTCATGTCTTTATATTTGGAGGATTCTGCTATTTTTGTTTATGTTTTTGCTTTTTTGTAATCCAACTGTGAATTTATTTGAAAGGAGATATTTTTGCTCTCATACTCATTGCCTAAAATAAATACTTTTTAGCACCAAAAACTTTTAGACTGGTTCTGCATTAAATATCAATTAGAACAAAGAATATGCGTGTAAAGATTAAAATTACAAAACCAGTCTGTTCTCTGCTCACTAAGCCATACTGATGCTATAAATAGAATACGAGGTTGAAAGTTTAAAAGTAGAACCAAGATGATTCTTGGTAATAGGATAGTTATAAATAGAACATTATATTATCGGGCAAGTGCACACTAGTACATGGACAAGCATCCTTTTATATTGTAGTTACATACAAGCTATCTTTTCGAAAATATGGTCTGTGATATTAATGGAATGTTAATAAAAACGAGAAAACAAATGATTGATTTTGGGGGGGGAAGGTGGATATATCGAAAAAGTGAAATCCATAAAAGTGTAAGTGAAAGGCGTAAATGAGTTAATTTTGGTGTAATGATTACACCAAAAGCGTAATGGTTGTCATGTATTCGATCATTAGTAGTCCTATTTCAATGAAATCTGGTTGTAATCAGTGAATGGAGCAACTTGGTGATTATGACTTTTGTGATTGCCATTGACTGAAATTATGTTTTCTGCCATTCCCACTGTTTCATACTTCAGTATATTTGACAAGCAGCTCTGGCTTTTGTAAAAGCTCAATCAGACAAATTGAGCAATTATTAATCAATCATAAATCTGTAAGAAGAAACTGACAATCAATTATGAAATATGATCCAACTTCCAACACCGTATGTACCCTGTCAGGCACAATTTGATCTTTCTCTTTTTTTTCCAAATTGAAAGCTGCAACTAAGAGAATGACTGAGAAGTTCTTGGCCAGGATACTCTTCAACATTTAAAAAATAAATCAATGCTTGTAAAGAATTAAAATCTTAACCTTTTTGTCTATTCACAGGCCAATCACGACAAGGATATTAATAGTCCCATTTTCCCGTTCTAAACAAGTCAGATACAAATTATATCACATTTAGTGTAAGAACCTTTCCCTCTGACCGCCTGGTGGAGTAAGTAACAGTGAACCACATGAATACAAAGCCTTATCTCTAACAGCACCATAACTCTAGCTTTGTCTTTTTTTCTGTGCAATGAAATGTGTGAACACGCGGAGTTATATAGTTTGAAAACTAGATTGGTAGGATATATGGTTTGCGATGCAAATACATAACATCTACTAATGCATGTTGTACTGTTTGTTAGATTGCAAGTTGAAAACCACAAAAAAGTGGCATAAAATAAACTGCTTCTATAAAATTGAAAATTAAATCAAGCAACACGTTTTGAGTTGTACATTTTATTATACATAAACACATGCAATCTAGCACATTTAAGACCACCAGAAGGCTGATATAAAGAATTTTGTTAATTCAAGAATCCCGCAAGATGTATACATGCTGGCTCACATAATCTTGGTTAAAAACATAATATTCTTGGTCTTAATACCTTTTTGTTGAACACACTGTAAAAAGTTCAATTTATAAACTTTTCAGAGAATCATTACAAATGTTCCACTGAAGATTGTTGTCTGCCCTGTGAATGCCATAGATGTGAACATAGCTCTGTGCTCAATAAGAAAAGTTTCCCAAAAAGAATCGGTTCCAAAGTTTTAGACATGTAGCAGTATTATTCCTCCATTTCAACTGAATACACAATGTATATGACTTTAAAAACTTGAACATGGCATATATACATTGTTGATGAACATGTAGCTGTTGTAAAATTGAAACTCATGCCTTGCCACTCACTCAGGCGAGACAATAACAGAATCTGACAATTAAAAGAATGGTCTTGTCCTTGTGTAAGTGAAGATTTGCAGAATTAGTCTCAAAAAATCCCCCTTTATATATCACACTGAAAAATACGAAATTAACACCACAAACTGTGTTAATCTTTTATTACTCTATATACTTGCTTACAACAACTGCAAACAACAAAGACTCAGAGCAGCTGTCACATAATTAGCCAACAGATCATGGTCATTGTTCTCCTGATTACTCAAAATAAAATGCAAAGACAGATCTGCAACAACATTGGTAAGGGCAGATCTGGGTCTGTACACTTTTGCAGATGGACTCTACTTAAAAATGAGAACATACTAATGGGAAAAAGTATCAGCAACAAGTCTGGGAGGCTACTTACCTAAGACATTCCCTTTATACAATGATCCTTTTTCATTTTCTACAGCCTTACGCGCTTCTTCTTCTTTATCAAACTGAATAAATCCAAAACCACGATCATGTATTGAGACACCTGCAATGCAAAAATATCAAATGCAAGCATGTAAACAACATAATGGATCCAACAGTCAATGTACCTTAAAAAATGTTTAAAAACAATTTTGTAAACAATTAATTTTTATGCAAAAAACATTTTTCTTCTTTCAGTCTCTGAGGCCTCGACCATACAACCTCAAAACTGACAGATTTCTTCCTTACCCCAAGTGGAAGCAGTCCACAGTTGGTTCAGGTGACCACAATATTTGATAATATACATGTATATATACATAAATAATCCACAATATTTGACCATATGAACCAAAACAATAAGCTTCCTTAATCCAAGTGCAACTTGTTCACAAAGTTTGATCCTTGGTACAAGTCACATAGATCATGTATATGCATTTATTATTTTTAAATTAAATATAAAATGTTCCCATAACATTTAACACTAATTTTCTTTAACTAAAGTCTTTTCCATCCTGATTACTGAATGCTCTGCATCTGAACAGTCACCAATAACTTCCACAGACTTCCCGAAAGCTAAAAAAAAGTATCGGACATTCGGTCTGACAAAACCTGAAAATCTGTCAGACCGAAAAAAAATCTGTCAGACCAACAAAATATAACAAAATTGAGGTATTTTGTAAAGTGTTTTGTTTTCTATTTTCTAAGTGTAAATAACACATGTTAATCAATTAAAGTTAAGTCAAATTCACTGATAGTCTGTTGTAAACATGATCAGTTTATCAAAATTGTCAAGTTCATCTTGATAGTCTAAACAGTCTTCCTCAATGTCCATGGTCTCCTGTTCATCTCTTGAGATATCTGTACTTCCATCCATCATAAAGGCAAAAAATGGATTATACTCTAAGATTGACAGTTTTTTACTTCTCTGTCTGTGCTATACTGTGTATGAAATCTGCAGCTGCTTTGTCATTAATATAAGTACTGCATATGTCTAATTGTTTAGCTTTGTCAATTTCACACAGCCATGTATAATCTGATAGTGGATGATTATTTTTGGCTACTGCGTGTGCATTTCTGAACAAATGCACTAATCTACTTCTTTCAGCTGCCTTTAATTGCCTAAGTGCTTTTCCGGCTTCTGACCCTAGTGTTTCCTGAGCAGTTTTCTGTCTACATGAAACAAACTCTGATGCTTTTTTGTTGGACTTGGAAAGTTCATGATCATTTATTGTTGACATTCTAAAATTTGGACATCCGACGATAAACGCGTTTCGCAAATTTTCATCAGACCTCGCTTTCTTGCCGTAGAAACTGAGACACATGGCACACTGCATAACTTGTTTTATTTCATCAAATATTAACGAGTCTGTTTTCTTAGCATTTATCATTAAAGATTCTTTCAACCCTATGTTTTTCATAATCCTTTTTCTTTTCTTTCAATTCTTCATAAGATAGTTTTCTTTTTCTTCCCTAGTTTTGCTCCGTCGTAATATTTCAACGATGCCATGCTGACAGGTGAGCCGCAAAACTGTTTATAATAGGCGTAGCGATTGGATCACTCAAAAGCTTGTAACCAATGAAAATCTGTTTAACAAACTATATTCAAGAAGGAATACTAGAGCGGTGCAAAGTGAGAAAACTGTCGGACAGTCGGTCTGATGCCGACTAACAAACTGTCGGTCCGGGTAAAAATTTTGTCGGTCATGTCCGATGGCTTTCGGGAAGTCTGCTTCCAGATGACAAATTATCGATCACTGGACTTTCACAATTGTGGCTATATATTGAACTTAGGTCAAATAAAAGCATGTCGAGTGGAATCGTCACAATTGTGGGTGGTATAAATCTGTTTATCAATATGAATAGCGTTCATTGTGACATTTTTTTTGGAGTATACTGGTCAACACCTTTAGGTTCATTGCATCCAAAAATATATACATTATATACGTACTATAACATTTTGCCAGATGCACCTCTCATGGATCTAAATGACCTTTCAAATGAATATGGATGTATACTAATCCAAATGAAGTGAATACTTAACACTTAAAGGTTTGAAGAATCAAACTCAGAAATGACACCCATTACTGAAATAGTCATTGTTGAACGTCTACATGACCTGTGTGACTTGTACTATAACTGAACTTTTCCGGTTGTCGTGGGCTTAATGCCAATTTTCATCACATGATAGACTATATGTAGCAACTAGAAAATCTGTTGAAGGAAGAACCCAAGAAAACTTAAGGAAGAACCACATTTTCATAGGAAGCATATTGTTTTATTTGGTAAGCTATTTCAAATACCCACATTGGCCAAGACCAGGAATCTTACCCATTAGGACATAGATGAGATATTTGTGATCTATAAGAGTACAAGACTCAGGGCTAAAACTGTTGCCTTGTTTTTGTTTTTAGCGTTTAACACCATTTTTCTGCACAATATAGGCTATACATGGTGGCCAGTGTTAATGGTGGAGGAAAAACCCCGGAAAGAACCACCAACCAAAGCTACTGGCAAGCTTTCACATACCCACACTGGCCGAATCCGAGACTCGAACCCACACAGACAGAGGTGAGATGGCAGTGATCCGTAATGGACAGCACTTTAGACCACTCAGCCACTCTGGGCCCCTAAAACTGTTGCATTGACTGTGACTCCAAAATCAAAGAGATTCCACCTTACCCCAAATTTGGTAACCATCAATGATCTAAAATTCAACTTAATGTGTACAAGCCAGTTTTTTTTATATCAGTCAGTCAGTGACCATGTCCTTTGTCCTTTTTAGCCTGATATCAATAACATTCTTCCTTACGTAAGTGCAAACCCTACCCTCAGCTATTGTGTAATCTCATTCAAATCAGCATCCCTTGCCATGAACCTGACATTACAGTAAAGGTGGTGGGGATCTGTAAATTTCAATGGACAAACACGCAATGCCAAAAGATATTATGCCCAGCTGAAGACTGGCATATAAAAACTAAGAGTTCATGAGAACATGTACATCTCAACAGTGCCTGAAATGACAATAACAAAACTTACCAAGGTGTGATGGAGGTATGCACATATGAACAAGGGTAACACTATGGTATTTGCCTCTTCCACAGTTATTGTAAAGCATACAAAACATAGTTTCTACCAGAGTACCAGAGCCCCTTTTAGTAAAGGTCATGCAATTTGCAAATAAAAATAATCTTGCAAAAAAGCAACAACAACAAAAAAGCACATAACTGCCAAATACTTATACGTCAGTTTGCACAACTTTTCAGTTTATTTGCATTTGTTTTATCAATAAATATTCAGAATAAGTTTTTTGCAACACAAATTCAACATTTAAATATTTAAACTGTGGGTTATGTTTTTTTAACCAAATCAACATTCTCTTCTTTTTATAATCTTATTTACCCATATAATTCAATACAATATTTTCATCTTTTTTTTTTTGCTTCTTGTGAATTTTTAAAATTATGGATAAGTTTATAAAAAAGAAACATTAGATTAACTTGCAATGGATAAATGGATTATGTTACAACAATTATAATACATAACTGTTTTAATGTGCAGTACTGTATTGCACAAAAACATGCATAAGCCTTGCCCAATATTTCTTTTCAAAATATTTATTTCTATTAAAAAAGTTGAAGATGCTATTTAGCTTTTAAGGCAATTAATTTTGAAGAAAAATAAATTAACCTCGTGTTGTTGTAATGTTTTTTGTTACACACAAAAACGATATACAATACATTCACAATAAATGACTGAACATTTTTGGTGAAATTAGTAACAGTGAAAAAAAGGACATGCAGTAAAAATTATTTGTATTCTGCGCAAGATCCCTTAGACTGAATAGGAGATTACCTAAAACCTTTCCATACTGTCCAAACTTTTGTTCTAAATCTTCTTTGTTGACTTTATCAACAGGTAGCGCACCAATAAAAACCCTAGCATTGAGGAACCTAGGGTCATCAATGTTTGTTTTATTGCTTAAATGTTCTTTGGACAGTTCTCTTTTCTCCCGCTCTAAGCTATGACTTCTGCTTCGTCTGCCACCACGACTTCTGAGGCTGTGATGTGAATGTGATCTGGATCTATTGTGACTAAGGCGTCTGCGTTCAGGAATTCTTCTTGACCTAGATTTGGATCTGCTATGACTTCTTGGCTGAACAATCCTGCCAAATCTATCATATTTTTCTCTTTTTGGAGAAGAGCTCCTACTTCTACTACTGCTAGATGAGCCAGAAGTAACAACAACTGGATCACCCATTCTCATCAACTTTGTTTAATTCTCTGAAAGTACACTTAAAATTCAATAGTGAAAACAAACAAATGATATTACATGAAAAGTATTATGATTATGTAAACAGGAATGTGTGTGCAAGTTAGAGTCAGAGACAGAGAAGAATGAATGTTGTAAAAGGATCCTCTTGAAACTTCCCTTTCATACATATAACTGCTCAGCATACATTGGTCAATCAAGGAGCAACAAATAGATGAATTAAATTTTCTACCCTTCACAAATGTTTCTTTAGCTGAATGAAACAGCAATCCACTGAAATTTCCGAAAATTCCGTCCTGAAATAGGTTATCAAAATGGCACGTTCCTGAAATTCTTCAAACTGTCCAAAACAAAACCTTCTATGACAGCATTTTAAAAATAATGAAACTAATTTATTTGTATACAGGCACATTTTCTTAAATGCAGGATTAATACATACTGTATATGCTTGCTTATACGTCGAGTCCAACTCCAAAGTGCAGAGACCTAAATCTGCCATCATATAATGTGCAGGCAGATCTGGGTATGTGCAATTTATTTGAAGCAAATAGTGAAACAAACAAGAGAGACCCTGATCTGCCTGAGCACTATGCAATGATGGTGCAAGGTCGATATTGTTTGCAGTTGAACTTATTGATAGTATGCATCATTGGAGGGTCGTTTACATAAAATGCTTCATATATTTAATCAACTGATAACTAATTAACCATGAAAAAACCTGTGTCCAGTATGAACTGAGAAACTGTTCCAATCTGATTGTAAGTGGGTCAAATTCCACCTACATATTTTGAAAAAAATACAAGGAACAAAATCTCAATTTATTCTTGAAAATTTGTTTACCAATCATACTTTAGTTCAACACTGACAGGTCCAGTTACATTTCCTAATCATGCAAGATGAAATTTATCCAGGATCAGTGCAGCTGTTATTATGGTGATCTTGAGAATCTGAGGGAAAAAAAATGTTGAGCCCTGTATTCCAAGGACCAGTTTACTGACCAAACGTTTATTGTTACGAATGTGTTTTTTTTTTTAAATTATGAATATTTCTGCTAGTGCAGAATAAGTCTGGCAAAGCAAAGATAATATAACAATTATATCAATGAGTGTACTTGTGGGGTATAAACCAAAATGCAGTCAAATATATAATAACAATGTTAATTTTGGTAAATCTGGTATGATTATTTAAAAATTCCATGCTATGTATTTAAACATTTAATGTTGCCAACTGACAATGATATGAAAGATACAGCTGATGTTTATGGTGCGCATAGTGCAGACAATCTCTTTCATTAATGCGGTACCAACTTGCATTTTACTGGCACTTCAGCAGACAAAATATGAAGAAGGATCACTTACATGTTGTCACATGAAGGACTGCTCTGGGACAATGGCAGCATTATCAATATTGGTTAAAACAGAAGTTGACAAGGGAACAGACATGGATGAGTTGAAGGCAAAATTGATTATGTCTCTTTATTACTTGGCCCACATGTGTTCGAGTGGTCTAAAGTGCTCACCGAGTGGACTAAAGTGCTCACCGTTAGGTAGACCAGCGAAAGTTGGTCGCTAAGCCTTTTTTTATTTTGACTTGGCGGCTAAGCCGCCAAGTCAAAATAAAAAAAAAGGCTTAGCGACCAACTTTCGCTGGTCTAACCGTTAGGGATCACTGCCATCTCATCCCTGCGTTGGTTCGAGTCAATGTGGGTATGTGAGAAAGCTTGCCAGTAGTTTCTCCTGGATCAGTGGTTAATACTGGCCTCCATGCATAGCCTATCTTGAGCCGATAGATGGTGTTAAATCCTACAACAATTACTTCTCTACCAAAAATGGACAGTTTGTCTTTATGGGTTTCATGATATTTATCAGCACATGCGAATATGAATAATCTTCCTATAGATTTTATGCTGGTACAGCAAGATTTTAAATGAACTTTATTATTAACATATATTTTTTTACGTAATGCTTTCGGGTTTATTCCCGGCAATGGAAAACTACCGATGATGCCTCCTCCGCGTCGCTACACGACTATCATTGCATTTTTTCAACGAGTTCAACTGAACAAAGAAGCAATACATATTGTATTTATAAATCCTGTAAAAGGTCAACAGTGTAAACGATAAAAAGGCCATGCAAAGAAATATGAGCGTTGCCTGCATACATTATTCACGATCGTCAAAACTGCAAATAACGCGGCCATCTTTGTCACTTTGAACACGAGGTCCTTTTCAAAATATCTCGATCTTCAGAGAAACAACGTTTACTACCACAACAAGATGTAAACACCATTATTAAAATAACGCGCCTTACAATCCTGGTTTATACTAAATGATCGTTTTCTTCATGTAGCAATTTTCTTACCCAAATTTCACCAGTGCAATAAAATTTCTCCTCTATAGCCTCGTTCTCATACTTCTGTAAAGCAAACCCTAAAACTCGCACAGACGAAAGAGTACAGGAAAGTTGTTAAACGACCGATGCCCTGGGCACATAAAACAGAAACAAGCTCTAGCATCCACCCATTTATTGAAATGTCAAAATAATTAGTCTGAGTCTTTTTAAAACATTTTAGAAACGAAAGAAATCATCTGTTTATATCATAATATTTGCATTTTGCAATCTTGTAGCTGTAGATGTCTTTATGTGGGGAACAGTTCAAAACGTACCAACCCGAAACGTAGCCAAATCAAAACGTACCAACCCGAAATGTACCCAAGTCAAAACGTACCAAGACCGAAACGTATGCAAGTAGTCAGAACGTACCCAAATTGAACATGACCTACACTTACTTTAACTAAGGACATAACCAGTGCATTATGTTATATAAGACAGATACTGAGCTGATGGGCACTCGAAATCGGCAGATTCCATCAGCAATACTTCACTTCATTTTGCTCAACACTATTCATTATAAGGAGAAACATACAATATTTAGCTGCATTAAAATCCCTGTAATCCTATATGCTTATGGATTAATCCAATCAGATGAACTTAAAAAATTAAACGCCTAAAATCCACACAAATCCAATGGAACATTTTGCAGAGATGCTAATTATCATAAAAAGCTAAATGGATGACAATTTTCTAGCAAATATGTGCTGACACAATGAAAAACAAATCATCTTAATGCAGTTTCATTTTAAGATGCTTCTGTTCTCGGTATTTTCAGCATTTATTTATAATGAGCAATTAATTGCCACAGGAACCGAGTATTACTGATGATGCCAGTTGGTACGACATAAATACGCAATGGAAAAATTGAATGCAATGGAAATAAAATGCGAAATATAAAAATTAAATGCAACGCAATAGAGACGAAGTGGAAAATGATTGTTTTTAATTTTTTTAATTGTAAGAAGTCAAAAGAATTTTTTAGTCATCAAATTTATACTTATCTGTTTCTATTGCGAAATATTACAAATGGAATTAATTTTCAAAACTGAAGCTAATAATTGTATGAAATGTGTGCATTTGAGTGTTGTTTAAAACGCACAAAGCGTCATCAAGCATGGTTCAAATCAGTTGATCGAATTTTCTCCTCGGAAAATCACAACATTGATACATTCAAATGATACTTATTATTATAAACACGTGTTTCTTAATGTTAGTTGGAGCTAGATCAAGATATGATAGTTCCATTGCATCTGCCGTACGGGTCACGTTTTGACTTGGGTACGTTTCGGTCTGGGTACGTTTTGACTTGAATACGTTTCGGTTTGATACGTTTTGACTATAAACCCTTAATGTGTTATCTAATATTATAAAACGTTTAGAGCTTTAAAGATTACGTGATAAACAAAATCCACAATAATAATAATAATAATAATAATAATAATAATAATAATAATAATAATAATAATAATGATAATGATAATAATGATAATGATAATGATACTACTACTACTACTATTATTATTATTATTATTATTATTATTATTATTATTATTATTATTATATAACAATCCTTTGACGTATAGCATGATGTCCTTTCTCGCAATATTTAATACATTGAATTCAAATGTCAACATTTATATGCATTTACTTGTAGATATACTACACTATGATAAATCAATTTAAAAATCAACTCTTTTAGATAAATGAACCATGATTTACTTTTTATAAAAGTCATACTAAACTTAACACATTATTTACCAGCTGTCTGCGATGTTCTAAGACAGGCACGTTTGTTTAGATGAAAATTTCGTATGAACCACGTGTACCCACAAATATAGGTGTAGGTGATACCGACCTAAGATCGATGTATCGTACCAGAATGAGGTCAACAAGTTTACCACTTTTCTTTTAAATGTAAACAAGTTTAGGATATAAGATGAGAACTAGACCTACGTCAGCTCTAATATTGTTTATTTCAAGGTGAAAAGTTAAAACACAGAAAATATCATATGCACAATTCTGTGATAATAGGCTTTCAGGGTAAGATAAACAAAAAGAAAACAGTGTTCAAAACAGAACTTCATAAGCAGTGGAGTACTAAGGGTAAATGGGCAACGACGAAGGCTTAAAGGTGTTTTTGGCGCCCCAAGACATCTGTCGCCCGTGGTTTTGGAGCCCAAAAATCTGGTATCCATGGCAACTAACCCCCACCCCACCCCCGTTTGTACTTTTCGGTTCATACGACACCGTATTCCACCATCAATGAGAATTGATGCAACGCCGTATATAAAAATACAGTTTTTAAAAAAAACTTAATTTTTATTTGTATCTCATTGTTCAGTGTACCAGATATACACTGTAAACTGCTTTGAATCCGTCTATTGAGTTCCTTATCTCGTTAAACGAAAAATCGGGAGCAGCACACGACTGACTACTACGTAAGAAACACTGTAGGACGCCTACATTATTTAGGCTAGAAATATCATTTAAATAAGAAACTAACATAGAAAATTGACAGTTTTTACATATCAGTCTAACTGGTTCCTGGAATAATTCTGCCAAAGCTTTAGTTGCATACAGATAAAAAGTATAATCTGTTCCTTTATGAACGAATGTCACACTTTTCTTCTTGTTTAATTTTGTTTATATCTTTGATAGTTTATAAAAACCAACAAATACACGATACAAATAGCATTATAAACCAACGCGACCTTATATTCACCATCTTTTTTAACTTCTGAAAAGACCTTATCCACCATGAACTGTTATTATATGATGTGATGTTATGAAATCTGAACATAGTAGCATAGTTCGATTTTTTATTTTTTAAAAAAAAAAAACACTCCTTTCAACGTTTTGATGTAAATATAAACTATTACGGGTTACATGTTAAATTTATCATAGTTACACCACCATCTCAAATGTGATTATATCTAGTTTGTTAGGTAATTACAATCTATATACCAAGTCAGCTAATGCGCAGTAAACTGTAATATGCTCCGTAATTTTACATAATATACAGATAATCGTCAATACTGAAGAATAATCGGTAACCTAAAAGCGGTAAAATACCAGTTCTGAGATAATTAAATGTAAATGTATTAGTTAATAAGAAATAATGTACACCGTCAGGTAATACGCAGCAAGCTCAAAACTGTATACTGTACATGCACAATTTATATAAAACAACAAACTTTAAACGCTGCTAAAATAAAATATAATCAAATTTAATAATATATAACATAGGCTTTATCCTTCTTCTAACCATGGGAAACTCAAAAAAGCAATACAATGATCATAACACCGATGTCTTCATTCAGATAATTTAAAAGGTAGAACAAATTTAAACCCTTACAAATATTCTTGAACATATGTAACTGTTTTTGTTTTGTTTCATACGTCAAACGTGTAGCTGATTTGAAATTACACGCAAAAAATTTGACTTGATACTTAAAGAAAACATTTATCAATCCCTTAAAATATATTACTGAAAAACTAGTGAAAATGTAGTAAACACCAACGCCATATTTAGCCGCTTCAACTTTTTGTGTAGCGAGTAGGTATAGACTCTCCACTTAAATAAATAGCGATTTTTAAATCTTAAAAGTAAAGAGGATTTTCCGTTATTGTGGGGCAATTGCTATTTTGCTTTGGTATGTGAGAACAACCTCTGCAGCCAAAGCCGGGCGAATTAGTCCATTTCGTAGAAACTCAAAAGGAGACTTGTGTCTTATCGTTGCAGGTAAGATGCAATGTGTGTACAATTTTCTATATGTTATATTGATTTGTATCATTACAGGTAAGATGCGGTGTGTGTACAATTTTCTATATGTTATATTGATTTGTATTGTTACAGATAAGATGGAGCGTGTGTACAATTTTCTATATTAAATAGATTTTTATTGTTAAGATGCTAAAGTAAGAGTTCAATGTAAAATCGATTCATTTGTAACATTTGGATTTAGTTATCGTTCTTAAATATGTATTTGTAATTATATTATTGATTATAGTAAAAGGCAACGTCTGCTACCAAGTTTATACTCAGTAATAATTAGTTCAAAAATAAAATAGTCATTAAACAATTGAGTTTAATATGTTGGTATTTAAGATTAAATTCAGTAAAATATATTTCTACTAAAGTATTGCGGCATTAGTCTCAAATATTGAATTTTAGATTCCTTAGCTGTCGTGAATTTAGTCGATATTTAAATATATCTATTATATTCTAAACGACATAAATTATACAACTGCATTATGTTGGTAAGCGAAGGAAGATCGTAGTTTTCTGTGTCTAATTTTATGTGGATTGATATTGTTTTCTATGTGTTTAATTTTGTGTGGATTGATATCGTTTTCTATGTGTTTAATTTTATGTGGATTGATATTGTTTTCTATGTGTTTAATTTTATGTGGATTGATATTGTTTTCTATGTGTTTAATTTTATGTGGATTGATATTGGAATGTAATTTTATATGTTGAGTATTTCAATAGGCATTGGTCGGTTTCGCCGGAACTCAAAGAATCTTGCATTGTTAGAGCATACTGTATCCTAGATATTCACATTAGAATCTTGGCATTGATAACCAAAAGAAAATACTTAAAATACAGTACATATTTTTTTCTTCTTAAATGTACAGAGAAAGGCGAACTGTCATCACGAAGTCTAACTGAAAGTATTAAAATTTCAATCATAACATTTGCGTGATCACATTTTAATTTATTCATAAATACTTTAAAATTTACAGGTTTTAGCCATACATTTCAGAGATGTTTCGACTTCAAATGACAACAGGCATTATCAAAATTAACATTTTTCAGCGCGTATGACGAAGTTTAATGATACATAATCTGTCTGTCTGTCTCTCTGTCTGTCTCAAAAACTGTCAGAAATACGAGTACCACAGGAAAAGTCCGATATGTTAGTCGAAATAATACTGAGTAATTCAAGCAGGTCACTTTCGCTGTTTACATTCATTTATTTTATTTTGTTAATACTTACAGTTATGATATATACGCTACTCACCATGTCGGTCTATTCTGACCGTCGAGTAGACCAGCGAAAGTTGGTCTCTAAACCTTTTTTTTATTTTGACTTTGCGGCTTAGAGACCAACAATGTAATGCATCTTTACGAACTGCTAGTATGAGTCCGCTTCTCAAAAAACGCGGATGCACGATATTAATTAATAAATGTATTAAACACACTAACCTTTGTACCCAGACGGTAAGTATAATCCCTCTTCTAATGATCCACTGCGTTAAATCCTTTAGAACACTCACTTTTTTAGTATAAATCCCTGTCAGAACAGAACACCTGTGTATTTATCGGATCGTGACCTCAGATTTAAATTACCGACGCATGCGTGTAAAGCAGCATCACCAGATGGCAAGAGTAACGCGATGAAACTGTCCAGCGAGGCATATATCATTGGGAACTTACTAATGCTTGAGTGGGAGCTGTGTCGTTACGGCATATCAGAAATAGAGTGAATGATAAATAAAATGTATAAAGACCACACTGTATTCAGATGTGAAAATATGCTATACAATAAGAACAATAATAATATAAATTTATTATTATTAATATTGGCAGTATTTTCAATCATATTTAATAACATTTACAATGGTATAAACGGAAAGTTGACACACACACACACACATGTGTATATATATATATAACAAGGTAGAACAATCACAATCGCAGTCTTACCAGATAGGTATGTATCTCTCTCTCTCTCTCTCTCTCTCTCTCTCTCTCTCTCTCTCTCTCTCTCTCTCTCTCTCTCATATTTGGTTGTCTCTGGGACTTATAAATATATTAACCTAAGAGACCTTTGAAGCAGCCACCTTTGTTCGAAAATTTATAAAGGAATTTATCTCTGTAACATTTCCCCATCGCCAGTTGTCTTGTGTATTGCATATACATGTAAAATTAATTTGAAATAAAATGTATTTAGTTGGATTTTTTTAATTTAGGGTTGATATTTTCTTTATTGATAATTGCATCCTTAAAGTTATTTTATTTTGGCAAGTATCCAATTCTGTACTGTATGTTTCATATAGTAGCCACTTTAATTTAAAATTTCTTTCCCGCATCTCCTCCTTGCATCAGTACTAGTTTTTGATTTCATCAAAGACTTTCGTATCATTACTATTATTAATATATAAAATATTTCTCAATTTCGTCTACACTGTCCACGACTGCATCATCGGGTTTGTGCTTTCTACCTTAAAATGAGTTTTCCAATGAAACTCCTGTATCATGATTGTGTATATGATCTTATCGGTTTTTTTCGTCCATATTTTGTTATTATTTCTATATCTCATAATGATATCTACAGTTCAAACGTCTTTTTGGTTCTATGAGTTTGGCAAGTCTGTGGTTTTTGTAGATTTCTGGCAGAGTACTCAAAATATATCATTAAGAATAAATTTATAATGTTGTTCATGCATGTATTTTTGTCTTTATTCATATTTCGTATCATATTTAAGACAACAGTAGTTTGCCTATATTGGAGCAGAGGGATGGACAAACCTTCCGCCAATCTCTCTCTCTCTCTCTCTCTCTCTCTCTCTCTCTCTCTCTCTCTCTCTCTCTCTCTCTCTCTCTCTCAATCTCTCTCTCTCTGCATTTACCTATCAGACCTGAGTGCTCTTTAATAGTTCTTTAAATTATCTGGGCAATAAAACGAACGACAATGATACAAGTATATAATCTTGAGTATACAATTGTGATTTCGATGAGAACAAAGGAAAGCGTCTGCTGTTATTATCTAACTATCCAAAGTATTCATAAAAGGGTGGGAGTGTATATTACAAGGTGTATGCAAGTCTTCTCAAGCTATCAAACAGACTAACGCGTCATGTTCTTCAATGCGATGACTGGAGATCAAAGGCAATTTCTCCTCCCTTACATAACTAATTTTTGGGGAAAAGAGATATAATTACCATCATATATCCTCTTCAATACTTGACCACTCGTTTATAGACGAATGGCATCTCTAGATTATAATCCAAATTAAGTTGAACTATTGTTTTGGGCATCATTGCTTGACGCCACCTTCACCACTCCGTCCCCACTAAAGATAAGTGAGAAAAAAACTTACAGTAACTAAATGAGAATAGTCTTGCTACATCTGACATCAATTATAATCTCATTTATTAATCTGATTGGCGGCAAATAAAACGTTCGATGTTTGATAAAATGTTACACTAACATTTAAACTTGAAATCTGAGCAACATTTAGTAGGCATACGCAGGAGAAATTTTTCAGGAATTTTGTAATCATTCTTTTTTTACGATAAATATAAATATAAATAGTTTGTAGTACTCCTAGAACTAATAACAATATTAATTTTTTGCAGGCCTAACATTTTCCTAGACATTGTTGAAGCATCTGCAGACTGTGAAGAAGAACTCAAATGGTTTCTTCATCACATCAAAGAGACAAGGCTATCAGCCAAAAAGACAATTATTTATTGCAGGTATGTATATAATACCCCCACCACAAATGTGACAGGAATTATTCATGTATTATTTAATAGTAGTAGTAGAAGTAAATGTTTTTCTTTTCGCAATTAATCGATGTCTTTTTCGTATATATATATATATAGCAGTCGCAGTAGTATGCTTTAGGAGCACGTATTATCACCACCCCCACCCCGTTTGTTAGTAACTCAGTCTGATATATTCACAAGTTTTATCAGTTGTTCAAGAAACTTACTGCTTTCATTGTGTATTTAATGGCTCTCTGTCATCTCTCTGTTATTATTATTATTATTATTATTATTATTATTATTATTATTATTATTTCAGGACATACACTGCTGTTTTTAATGTTTGGTCCTGGCTGGTTGAAGAAATGGGTGACCAAGTATACACAGGGGAAAAATCAGCACAGACACGATTGATTGAAATGTATCATTCCTCCACAGATAAAGAGACACAGGACAGAATTATCAAGGAATTTCGAAGATCATCAAGCATAATTCGCTGTCTTGTTGCTACGGTAGCATTCGGAATGGGGATCCAAATCAGCGATGTAGACATCGTTATTCACTGGGGATGCCCAAAGAGCATTCTGAGCTATTGGCAAGAGATTGGGAGATGTGCCAGAGATGGTAGAAAAGGTTATGCTTGTCTCCTACCTTACAAGACAAGCATGATGAAGACGACAACAGACCGAAACATGATAGAAGCTGTCAAAGATCGGCAAGTCTGTTTCAGAAGAAAAATTCTTGACGCCTTGTCGATCACCGAAATGGATAAACTTCCAGCTGAACTAAACGAATGTTCCACGGGAAGTTGCACTATATGCTCTTGCGACAAATGTAATTGTTGTGCAAATTGTCGTAACACTTGTCAATGCAATAGACAAAAAGGAAGAAAATATTGTTTTTAATTTAAATATTATGGTGTAAAATTATAACACATATGTAGCGAATTATGCTTGAGGATCTTCGAAATTCCTTGATAATTCTGTCATGTATGTATGTATGTATGTATGTCAAGTGCCAAATTTTTCGTCAGTGAAATTCAGTAATTAATTCGTAGGCTCGCCGACAATTAACTGTCTAGGAGTAGAGTGTTGAACAAAAAGAATTTTAGTTTACCTCGGTCAGACTATTACAATATTTAGAGTGAAAGCGGGCTGAGTGTTTGACACGCGTAAAATATGTGATCCCTCACGCAGAGCTGTCAGAGCGATTGGAAACAAATTATAAGGTGACATTTCGACCCTAAGTGGCATTTTTGGCATCTTGATAGACGGGTTTCAAAAGGTCCATAGGAATAGCATTTATTCCGATCGGGCGAATGTATAGGGAAGGGGGGTGGGGTGGGGGTGTCGGACCCCAGAATCAGAGAAATATATACTACGTATATAACCTCTGACCAGCGGCTTGTGCAATATTGTACTAATAACCTTTGTTAACCGGCGGCACTTTACAATGTATGTATGTATGTATGTATGTGTGTGTGTGTGTGTGTGTGTGTGTGCGTGTGTGCGTGCGTGTCATAAATAAAATACCATTGGAAATGTTATCAATAATGTTCACTATAATAATCATGTTTTTCTTATAAGTAATGTAGAGTATTAACGTGTGTGTGTGTTTTTTTTCTCCATAAATACCATTGCAAATGTTATTAATAATGTTCACTATAATAATGTTTTTCTTATATGTAGAGTATTAACATATATATATATATATATATATATATATATATATATATATATATATATATATATATATATATATATATATATATATATACACATGTGTGTGTGTGTGTCAACTTTCCGTTTATACCATTGTAAATGTTATTAAATATGATTGAAAATACTGCCAATATTAATAATAATAAATTTATATTATTATTGTTCTTATTGTATAGCATATTTTCACATCTGAATACAGTGTGGTCTTTATACATTTTATTTATCATTCACTCTATTTCTGATATGCCGTAACGACACAGCTCCCACTCAAGCATTAGTAAGTTCCCAATGATATATGCCTCGCTGGACGGTTTCATCGCGTTACTCTTGCCATCTGGTGATGCTGCTTTACACGCATGCGTCGGTAATTTAAATCTGAGGTCACGATCCGATAAATACACAGGTGTTCTGTTCTGACAGGGATTTATACTAAAAAAGTGAGTGTTCTAAAGGATTTAACGCAGTGGATCATTAGAAGAGGGATTATACTTACCGTCTGGGTACAAAGGTTAGTGTGTTTAATACATTTATTAATTAATATCGTGCATCCGCGTTTTTTGAGAAGCGGACTCATACTAGCAGTTCGTAAAGATGCATTACATTGTTGGTCTCTAAGCCGCAAAGTCAAAATAAAAAAAAGGTTTAGAGACCAACTTTCGCTGGTCTAACCGTCGAGTAATTCTGCTCAACGACAAAGACAGCACGCGGGCACAAGACAGCAAGCGATAAAGGCGGAGCCACAAAAAAAAAAACAAAAAAAAAGCAAGCAAAACATGAATTGCCTCAAAGCGTGGGGTCTAAGGCGGTTGCCTTGTTCGCCTTGCCATAGGGCCGGACTTGAATTGGTTGAATTCTGTATGCGTTTTGCGTCAATATTTTTGACGGAAACCTTACAGGTGCAGAACAGAAAAGCCCGACAACGGTGTACACGTAGCACACACATATATCTGTTTATGATGATTTGCATGGATCTCAGAAATAAATAAAAAGCTAAATTGAGCAAGATCTTATTTTATTGATTATCCAATTGATTAATCAGTGGGTGAGTGATTTGTTTATTTCTATATAGTAAATTGGTAGGTATATTCACATTTGCCGTATTTTATGCAACTATCTATTTTTGTCGTCGAGCCTGCAAAGTGTCAATTATAACAGTTTGGCTACCATAATCAACAACAAGAGGATTGAAATAAATCTGGAATCGTAACTTATGCTGGGTATTTGTCTGTTTCGTTTCTTTATGTCAAGCGTTTTTATTGGCCTATCAGTTTAACGGCAGCAAATCCAAGGTAATCTTTCAGACAACATTAGGAGTCGTGCTGATTGTCGCAAGTAGGGTTATTGTTTACATACAATTTTAAACGCAAACCATGTCATTAGAACAAACAGAAGGTATGAAGTATATATGTAATAAGTTCTTGATAGTTTCTTTGTAAATGTTAATAACGATATTTGTATGTTTATCATTTGTGAAATTAAGTACTAACCAGTCGAATGTTATATAATTTCGCGGTCAATAGCCTTCAATGAACCTTGCCAGTGCAGAGGAAACAACCGTAGCACGAGGAGACTTGCGAGTCAAATTTGATGTAAAATCGGTATCGACACCCTGTACTAGAAACACAAAAATACGCTCAAAGACCAACAATAATATTCATATGTTTGTCGTGTGTGTGTGTGTGCTATACAACGTCTGCAGCATGATGTCAAAGAGCTAGAATTTACTATATACTGCCACACTGCAGACATCATAGTGATATGACTGAAATTTAAAAAAAAAATAAAACCCAGATCACTGTATGTACTTGCGTATAAGCTCATTCGCGTATAAGCCGCCACCCCCCCCAAAAAAACTGAACAGGTGTAGACACTACAAAGTGCATGACCCGCGTATAAGCCAACCGCCAGCCCACAATTGAGATATCTCATGATGCACAAGGTAAGTGCATTAATTTAGGCAAACATATATTTTAAAAAAATGCATATACTTATCTCAAGGTTGGCGTGCATGATTATTAAAAAGGAGCAATATAAACTTGTTTGAAAATTTAATTAATTTTCTGTTTTCATGTTGCTTTTTGCAGTTTAGATTTATGTATAATTTGATCGAATGATGACAAGAATTTAGCAATCAAGAGTTGCTGTAACACTACCTCTCCCTTTTGACTCTATTATTTGTTTATGCATTATTGCTTTGGACATTTTATATAATAATAATAATAATAATAATAATAATAATAATGAGGACTTTGCATAGCGCCTAATCTTTCGAAGCTCTAAGCGCTTTACACCATCAATAATGATATGACTACACTAGAGAACAACAAATGACAAAAACAATGAAATTGGAAAACATAAAAACATGCTGAAAACATATAAAATACAAAACATGATTAGGTCGCTAAGTTTGTCCCTGCAGTTGAAACAGGTGAGTCTTAAAAGCACTCTTAAAAGGGACCACTATGTCTTTATGTCTAATTTCAATGGGTAATTTGTTCCATGTCGCCAGGCCCTGGTGTGCAAACGAACATTGTCCATATGACTTTGTTTTCACCTTGGGAACAATGAGTATACAATTATCAGAAGAAGAGCATAAGGATCTAGCTGGTGTATACACATGGGTGAGGCTGGATAGGTATGTTGGACTGGAGTCTGTCATTAAAACATAGCACAGAGAACAAATTTTGTGTTTGATTCTGTATCGAATTGATAGTCAATGTAGGGTACAGAGCAGTGGTAAGGTGTGCTCTGATCGAGGTACTCTAAAGATGATTCGTGCAGCTGTGTTTTGAACTTTTTAAAGTTTCTGGAGTAAATATTGTGATGAACCAGACAGAATTGAGTTACAATAGTCCAGTCTTGAAAATACTAATGAACACACAAGTGTTTTACTGGCATCAACTGAAAGATATTTACGAATGGAACTGACGCGTCTCAATTCAAGATATGCAGCCCTGCAGATGTTCATGACATGTTGGTGCAGTGTGAGAGTACAGTGGCATCCCGCTATAACACAGTAGTTGGGAGCCATAGAATCCGACCGGGCTATGAACCGAACCGTGTGATAAGCAACCATGTACAATACCAACACATTTTTGGATTTAATGGTGGGGGGGGGTTTACATAAAGACGGGTGCAAAAATGCATGGCACAATTACCATTTTTGATCAATATATATTAAATGAGAAAAACATTTCCTGTGGTAACAGAAATTGCAGATATAATATATTACTTTATTCAGAGAACCATGCATTGGTACATACACGTGTCTAATTTATGTATACATGTATAATCTATTGCATGAAAAGAGTATCAACACTGTACTCACCAGCGAATCTTGTAACATACATTGAATCCATAATACAAATATTTCCATTGAAAATATCCACACACGGATGTAAAATATTCAATAATTTTGTCACAGATCATTATGTGATTGAATTCAATGAAAAGAAAAAAACAAAAATTACGTAACGGGTGTACGTAATGAATGAAGAAATAGTACATGTCCATAGATTAAATAATGGAAGCTAAAGTGTATTCTTATCATAACTACATGTACATCTCAGGATCTTTCTGTCTCTGAATTCAGCCATTGTAAATTTCAGCACATTTTCCCACCCAAGCTGCTAGTCAAAGTCCTTTGAACTTGCCGCCCAGTTATTGCGTTATGTTCTTTTGATGTACTCTAATAAATACAGCAGGCAGAACTGGCTGTATTTTAACCACTGAATTATGTCACAGTTTAGCTCGGCAGTTCACTTTGATGATAAACAATGTACTTAAATTAATTGATTTATACATTCTGGTGAGAATCTTTTATCAACCGCCGCATTGGCTGTTGCTTAGTTGTGTATGTAATTAAGAGAACATATATCGGAGATTATTTGAGCAATGATTGTATTCGGAATGCATTCAAGACAAACACAAAGTAGACACGATGGCTTCATTACTCAGAAATCAGTAATTATAACATTGACACTTATGAGCTGTAATTTTTCAACAATAAACAAAGACGTTTATTTTGGCACAAAACTAGAAGAAATTTGATAATACATTTTCTACACGTTCTTTTTCGCACTGTTTAGACGAATATGAGAATGATAATTAAACTCTTAATTTATTTTTGTTCATACTTAAATTTTTTTTTTTTTTTTTTGGTCTTTGAGAAAAATACCTGTAATAAATTACCCGAAATTTCAGGAGCCATGCCACGACCGGGTTATATCCGAATTCGGGTTATAGCGGGGCGGATTATAGCAGGGTCCCACTGTACTGTCTAAAGTAATGCCTAGGTTTCATACTGACTGTGAGAATTTAATGTTGGTGTTGCTGATATTTATTGTCTGAGGTAAAGGATGTGAATGAGAAAGTCTTTGTGTTGTGATCAGAATAGCCTCAGTTTTATCATCATTCATCTGCAGCTTGTCACATGTCATCTGTGATTTCACATCAGAAATGCACTTCTCTACTCCATGGATGGTAGCATCAACTTCAGTTGGGTGGCTAGACTTGTATATTTGGGTGCCATCAGCATACAATTGGTGCGACACTGGGTGATGATCTATGACACTTGAGAGCGGCTGAGTATACAGAATGAAGAGAACAGGTCTAAGAACAGATCCCTGTGCAAAACCACAATATAGGTCAACTGGGCTGGAGTGTATTCCATTTGCAGATATAATTTGTGTCCTGTTGACTAAGTAGGACTTGAACCACTGTAAGGCTATATTCTGAATGCCAAATACATGCCGAAGACGATGAATTAATATATCATGGTCTATTATGTCAAATGCTGCAGATAAATCCAGGAGAGTGAGGACTGTAATCTTTCCACTATCCAAAGCAGAGAGAATGTCGAATGTCACTAAATACTTTCAGAAGAATAGTTTCCGTACTGTGTCAAGGGTGATATGCAGACTGTACATTGCTAAAAAGACTGTTTGAATTCAAATGAGATACAAGTTGAGTTAGAACAACCTTTGCTAAGATCTTTGATATGAATGGGAGACTAGAAACTGGGCGGTAGTTCTTTAAATCATTATGGTCCAGTGTTGGTTTCTTAAGCAGTGGCTTTACAATGGCAGTTTTGAAAAATGATGGGAATTCCACCGATGAGAGAGATATATTAATAACAACAGTTAGTGAAGGCATTATTGGGTCTAAGCACTCAAGCAGCAGTGATGTCGGAAATGGATCAAGTTCACAAGACTTTGGTGCACTTTTCATCATGATTGTCCGTACTAAATCAATAGAAACAGGTTCAAATGCTCCTAACGGTTGTTGCTGAAATTCTGCATCATAACTGTATGGTGATGAGTCAGTTGAAATTGTGCTGTCAAGTGAATCTCTAATGGTTTGTACTTTGTCATTGAAGAAATTTGCAAATTGGTCTGGTAAGTCTAGTGGAGAGAAGGTTGTTGGAAGTGGTGTACATTTGTTCCTTGACATTAGTTTGTTAGTTATCTCAAAGAGCTCTTTGCAGCTGGAACTCTCCGTGATCTTAGTACTGTAGTGGGATGATTTGGCTAAATGGACTATGTTTGTGATGTTCTTCTTAGTGGCTTCATAGATTTGTTTATGAATAGTGAGCTTGGTGGAAAGCCAAAGCCTCTCTGCTTTTCGGCGATGTCTTTTAGCAGTGCGAAGCTGGTCCCTAACGCTGTTATACCATGGAGAACACTTTTTTTATTGATACTCTGCATTTGGTGGCTGGGGCATGTTTTTCAAGCAATGAACGCAGGCAGTTATCAAGTTGTTCCGCTGTTGGATGTAAGAAAGTTGTTGGGTTTTCTTGAATGTCATGGGTGAATTTGGTTCTATTTATCATACGGAGGTTTCTCTTAGTAGCAAATAGAGGTGGAGGGTTAGGGACTGATACGCCAAGATGGCATACAATGCAGAGGTGATCCGATGCAAGTTCGTGGGATACAAGGGTGGATTGCAGAATATTATCATCAGGACTATAAAGAAACCAGTCTAAAATGTGACCAAGTTTATTGGTAGGTTGATTAACTGACTGTTTAAGATTGAAAACATGAATGGAATCTAGGAGTTTTGACGTGTATGGTTTACCAGGACAGTCAAAGTGAAAGTTGTTTTAAATTTTTTGCCATATTAAATACATGCTGGTAATGTTAATGATTAACCCTTGTTTTTTGTTTTTCATTTTATTTTTACGCAATCAAATTTATATATCTGTCAATCTATTGATCGACATTGTTTCTTGAAAAGAGAGTTGATGTTTTGTATTAAAAAAATACGTCCAATTTGGTTCAAACATTTCAAAGAATAAAACTAGAATGTATCCAATTCAACACAAAAATTAGTGACATAAACAATGTGTGAAGTGGTACACATGTTTAAGAATGTCAGTTAATCCTGTTAAAGGAATTTTCATGGTCCCTTAATGAACCCATTTGTGTTTGTATGTTTTTTTTATGCATTAGGTAAAATTTGTGATTATAATTAAACTAGATGTAGTCAGGTTGTTGAAATGACTCAAATGACTTGAATAGCTCTTCCAGAAAGTCTTTCGCTAGAGTTTTTGCTGGAGAAGTTTTCCTCATGAAAAACCACTCAGGTGGCCTACTGGTTAGAACATCTGCTGCAGAAGCAGTAGGTCGTGGGTTCGATCCCCGGCAGAGTCATACCAAAAACTTACAAAAATGGTACTAACAGCTGCCTCGCTTGGCGCTCAGCATTAAGAGGTTAGTGTTAGGACTGGTCGGCCAGGTGTCAGGATAATGTGACTGGGTGGGACATCATGGTACATGTCTGCCTCACTGCAGACATCGTAGCAGTATGACTTGTTAAGCAAATGAAAACCCTGTGGAATAATGTTTTCGATGATCTCCTCAATATGATGTAATTTATCCTGAAATGAATGTTACACTATAAGGAAAAAACTAAAGAACTACACTGCTATGAAGAGATATTTATTGACAGTTAATCTCAGTATGATTATAAAGTGTTTATTCAACACTACAATCTCCCTCCCCCCCTCTTTTTTCCTTTATGTCGACCCCCTTTATTGTTTTTTTTAAATAAGTCCCTTGATAACTCGCATCTTGCTTATAGTGCAGTGGACCACGATATGCGTGAGTTATCAAGGGAAAGGTGTACAAGTTTTATCAATGCCAAGGACAGTCTGCCTAGAACAACACATATTGTTATGTTTGTGTGCACAATTTCAGACTTAGTGTACTGCTGTCCTGATAACTGATCATACAACAGGGTTATTTTTAATTTCCAGATTTGTTTGGCAATGTTTCTGGAATATCATAAAATTTATCTGTCTTTGGATTTGTGATAATATTTTTGTCACAGATTTGTTAAACTCCAGTCAGTTTGGACAGTTCACCATATTTTGAAGTTAGTTTATTTAATAATCTATTGAGGTTTAATTTTTAGTCATTTCCATGTTGTCATCTTAAACATGGTCAGAGGTCTTAAATATTCTGTCTTCTGTTGGAAGTTTCAGTGCATTGTGAAACCAGGGAATATGCAGAGCATTCTGTCAGTGACAAATTATTTATCAGATCCCCTCACCCCTCAACTATCTTACTGCCTTTTTGTACATATTGTCTTTTTTCTACAGAATTTTGTTGTTGTAGGGTATTAATGCCATTTTTCAGCACAAGATAGGCATTACATAGCAGCCAGTATAAATGGTGGAGGAAGAACCCAGGAAGACCCAGGAAAGAACCACCAACCCACGAGAAGCAAGCTTTCTCACATACCCACATTGGTTAAACCCGATAGTTGACCCCATGCAGAGGTGAGATTGCAGTGATCCATAACGGCTATGTAGACAAATTGATTTTAGCAGATTACTGGTCAAAAATGCACAGTGACCTATGCTAGCAACAGTGTTAAAATGTCAGGATTAAACTTCATTTCTTGGTCATTTTACCGTCATGAAACTGAAGCTGATTTTTAGGAATGATACTTACTGCTATCATTAGTGCTTAAATGTGACTTATTGTGACATGACAAATAGTACATTACATTTGGAATTTATTTACTTTCTTATCAAGTCATGCATGTAACATGCTGTATTTTTTATGAGTCTTTGATTGCATTTTTTTTTCCAGCTTAAAGTCCCAATGCCACATTTATCAGAAATTTCACTATTCTTTCAAGCTAACTGAAGTTTGGAAGGATGGAAAGGATTTGCTAAAATAGCTGTCTGACAGTATGTTCTTTAAAATAATCAATATGTGAGCTTAAATGATATTCAGATATTTAGTTTATAATAGAGATGCCACCCATTCATTTAGTTACTGAAGTCTCTCATAATTAAGATCCTTTTCGGGAATACCCCAAAATATAGTGATGCTTTACATTCAAAAAATTTCATTTGTCTAACAACAATGTAACACACATATTGACTCAAGAGGTAAGAAAGAATATTAATGATTAGCTGATGCTATAGAATACTTTGAAGCACTGACTTGGACTAAAGGCAATCCAACGTAACTTGGTGTTAACTTCTTATGTTTGCAACAGCAATGTCATCAAATTATACATTCCAGCTTTTGACTGAAATCAGATGAGGCACGGATGTTGTTGATCAGCATTGTATTAATTCGTACACATGTAAAAAATGTCATGGCTTCTCTGTTTGGAGGAATTCATGGCTCATAATGTAATCTACATCGATATTATCTGTTTTTAATGGAATCCAATGATGTTTAGGACAGTCATCTTCAAGATTCAGTACTATTCAGATAACTTGCATATAAATTTTTGTTCTCACATGACTTTAGCATTGAGTCTTTAAATAGTGCCTCAAAGAGTCATAATTTTTAAAATTGGTTTCCAAAATTTGGTTCAGTGTATTTAATAGTCAGTAAGCATTGTTGACATTATTAAATTATATTTTCTCCAAACTACTTCGTGCAGCAAAACTTTTTTCAGAGGGAAGATATGAGAGTAAACAACAAAATATAGTGAAAAACATTTGTGTGTATTATTTATTTATTAATAATTTTTCTTAGAACCATTTTATTTGTCTTGCAGATCTGAAAGCATTTGAAAGAAGGTTGACAGAGGTCATAGATAAGCTTCAGCCAGCAGCAAGAGTCTGGAGAAGTATAAAATTATGACTCAATACTGTCTCTGAATTTTTATCAAAGTGTTGCTTAATACTTTAATTTAGTTTTGAATGAAATTTATCTTCAGTCTACCACAAGTTTTGTAACTTATGTTACAGGCCATGATTGTACTACAAGTGTAATACTAGTGTTTCTAAATACTGTAAAACTAATGTTACAAATAGTGTAATATTCAAATACTAATATAATACTCATGATACTAAAAGTGTAATGCTGATAAAGATAATAATAGTGTTACTAATGTTACTATGGGTGTAATACTAATGCACTAATAGTATAATATGTTTGGTACTAATTGTGTAGTAATTATGATACTAATAGTGCATTACATATGGTAATAATAGTGTAATGCTAATAAAACTACATATAATGTAATTAATGCACTATTAGTGTAATACTAATTTTACTAATAATGTAATGGTCATGATACTAACAGTGTAATACTTATGGTACTAATAGTGTAATACTAATGTTCTGAATATTCTGCTCATGATACTAATAAGGTATTAGTACTATGGTACTTATAGTTCAATACTTGTGATTCTTATAGTGTAATACTCAGGGTAGTAATATTGTATTAATAGTATAATACATATGATATAAATAGAGTAATACCAATATTCATAGTACAGTGGGACCCCACTATAACACGGTAGTTGGGAGCCATAGAATCCGACCGGGCTATGTACCGAACCGTGTTATAAGCAACCATGTACAATACCAACACATTTTTGGATTTAATTGGGGGAAAGACGGGTGCGAAAATGAATGGCACAATTACCATTTTTGATCAATATATATATTAAATGAGAAAAACATTTACTGTGGTAACAGAAATTGCAGATATAATATATTACTTTATTCAGTGAACCATGCATTGGTACATACACATGTCTAATTTATGTATACATGTATAATCTATTGCATGAAAAGAGTATCAACACCGTGTACTCACCAGCAAATCTTGTAACATACATTGAATCCATAATACAAATATTTCCATTGAAAATATCCACACACGGATGTAAAATATGTAATAATTTTGTCACAGATCATTATGTGACTGAATTCAATGAAAAGAAAAAAACAAAAAAATTACGTAACGGGTGTACGTAATGAATGATGAAATAGTACATGTCCATAGATTAAATAATGGAAGCTAAAGTGTATTCTTATCATAACTACATGTACATCTCAGGATCTTTCTGTCTCTGAATTCAGTCATTGTAAATTTCAGCACATTTTTCCACCCAAGCTGCTAGTCAAAGTACTTTGAACTTGCCGCGCAGTTATTGCGTCATGTTCTTTTGATGTACTTTAATCATTGAATTATGTCACTGTTCAGCTCGGCAGTTCACTTTGATGATAAACAATGTACTTAAATTAATTGATTTATACATTCTGTTGAGAATCTTTTATCAACCGCCGCATTGGCTGTTGTTTAGTTGTGTATGAAATTAAGAGAACATATATCGGAGATTATTAGAGCAACGATTGTATTCGGAATGCATTCAAGACAAACACAAAGTAGACACGATGGCTTCATTACTCAGGAATCAGTAATTATAATATTGACACTTATGAGCTGTAATTTTTCAACAATAAACAAAGATCAAAGTTCTCAGTAGGCACAGCAATTGGTTCGTATTTCCGACGTTTATTTTGGCACAAAACTAGAAGAAATTTCATAATACATTTTCTACACGTTCTTTTTCGCTCTGTTTAGACGAATATGAGAATGATAATTAAACTCTTAATTTTTTTTTTATACTTAAATTTTTTTTTTTTTGGTCTTTGAGAAAAATACCTGTAATAAATTACCCGAAATTTCGGGAGCCATGCCACGACCGGGTTATATCCGAATTCGGGTTATAGCGGGGCAGGTTATAGCGGGGTCCCACTGTATTTATAGTTTATATTAATCATACCAGTAGTGTAATACTCAGTTTAGTAATATTGTAATAATCAGGGTACTAATCGGGTGAAATAATACACCTGTGCTGCATATTTTTACAGTTTACAATACAAAGCCTGCATATATGATACATATCGATACACATATGATACATATCAATACACATATGATACATATCGATATACATATGATCTTTATGGCGTTTCCATCTTTGGAAGGTAGATGTAGATGGTGTCCCTTTATTTATGTTGACATAGAAATTTTATTTTCTGTATGCAGATTAAATATAGAGATATAGTTATTATATATTTATATTGAATTTCTCATTGATGACAAGAAAACAAAAATAATTTTAAATTAAGTACCTGTTGGTTTTCTTCGAGTTCTATTCAGCGTTTAAGGCCATTTAATGGTGGCTCCATTTACCTCGATTAGCCACCAGGCCTTTTGTTTTGTACAGCATGAATGCTTAGGAAACATCTTATTACCAACATCACGTCTCACTTAAACTTGGAAGACATTACATGTCATGTTGAAAACTGAAGAAATACTGTAGTATCATTCATGGTAGACCAATTTTCATGGTTTTCATTGTTGCCATGAACCACTAACTTAAATCCCAAATGAAAAAATGATCCATTAAAAATGTTGACCCCCCCACCCCCTTTTTTTTTACAGTGTTTCATTGCTAGATATTAACATAGCTACTTGTATTTGATCACTCAAAGTCGATACTGTTATTTAGTATTAAATATTAGCATTTACATGTGTTAGTTTTATTTTTTAAACCGTTTGAAGCAAGAATCATAAATCATTTTATATTGTTTCAATACACACATTTGATTAGGTACTGTATCTGATAGCTGTAATTTTATACTCCCTGCCTTAAATCAATATGTGAGGTAAGTGAGGATAGAGAGAAAATATAGAAAAAGCATAAGGTATTCAACCAATAGCAATACTAAAAATGAAAGAAAAAATAATACAAAATAACTATATAAAATTAAGTTTAATTCTTATTCAAGTCGATCCATCATTTGAGTATTCCTAGCATCAAATGATTGGCCCAGGATGATTTTGGTAAATTAGAAAGTTCTTGTTCAGCTTGCTTTTATAACTTTATGTATTGGTCCTGCGTACTCCATACAGTGGTCTCGTTGATCATACAACTTGGATCGCTACTGAATTTGCAGGCTGCCTTGGCATCACCATTATCAATGGAGTATTTGTTATCTTTGCCCAGATTTCCTCATTATAACTGTTCTACTCTCCTTGCTTTTTTTTCTGGGTCATAGACTGAAGCTGGGGTTCTACTGCATCAGTAGCTGCCTGGTAAGCAAACGCCTGTGCTGGTTTCACAGTTTCTGATGGGTTAGTAGTAAGTCCAGGAACTGAAGGCGATCAAAGTTGAATTTACCACTCTTAAGCCACTGTATTAATGCCATGATAGAAAGTACTGATAGTGCAACTTGATGGACAGTGGTTTAAGTAAGAGATCATTTATATGTACTTTAATAACTGATTGGTCTGGTTTTGTTATCTGCATCGGCTTCATTTGATGTTGAACAGTCAAACAAAAACAAGGCAAAACTGATTAATCTTGATGATTGTTTTATTTGTGCTCATAGAGATGGAAGTAGTGTTTTATTGTTGTTGGAGGGCCCTGAGTGGCAGAGTGGCCTAAAGCGGTGTCCGTTATGGATCATTACTATCTCACCTCTGTCTGCATGGGTTTGAGTCTCATATTCAGCTTCTTTAATGATTCTGCAATAGTTTTGTTTATTCCATCAGCAGCTTCATTCACTGGTTAAATATCTCGGCATAAAAAGAGAAATTCTAATTTTTCCCCATGTACAATTTGAGGAGAGATGCTGCCAGGATTTTGTGTTAATGGGGACATCACATGTCACCGAAATAGGGGAAGAGTAGAAAAAGAGGGGAAGAGGAAACAGTTATTGTTCAATATTTATCTAACACTTAAATATCTTTCTTCCCTCCACCATTTTAGAGCTCTACTGAAATCAAAATTTTAAAAAGATGTCACCTCTAGTTGTATAATTATTAATCTGTTAATTATTTTATAGCATAGTCTGTTTCTTATCTATGTATGAATATTTTTCTGTGCTTCATTTTGAAGTGGCATATGCATAGTTAACTTTTTCATCTTAAAATAAAGGATGTTGTAGCCATTATTTATGATTTTCCAGAGCTCACGGATATTATCTTTTGGATACATCTGCTCCAAAACAGGCATTTTCACAAACATAAACTTGCTTGTTTGAATCAGTAGTTTTCTGACTACGATGCCAGATTTCTCATCTGTTCCATATATCTGTATTATGGTTTTTAGTCCATCAATGCCATAGTCTGCTTGTGCAGATAAAGGTATTAAAATTAATATCTTTTTTTCTTAATTTCATTTTTTCATCCTTATTTATTAAGTTTATCTTAACGCTGATATGGATATATGATTTTGTGACATAGGATTCACAGGGCTAAATTGATTGATTAAAAATAAAAATGTGTTATACTTTTAAATTGTTTATATTTCAGTTAGTATTCTGCCTTTTCTATATTGGATTTTGAAATACTACTGAATGGTATTAACTGGTGTGTCATCTACTTTTGTCCATTGAACATGTACATTTGGCTTGTACATAACAATATTTTTGGATTCAAAATCACTCACTGGAATCTCCATTAACAATCTCCAAGCTCCAGTAACCCAATATACTTCATAACTTTGAATATTATTGTCATCACCATTATTACCAACCAGTATTCACAAAACAAAAACAAAATGAACCATGCCAGGAATCAGACATTTTGGATTTTCCAGGTAGCCTGTATTTTAAAGATCATTTGTAAAACTTCCGTCATGGAAGGCTTAAACTCACCTTAATACTTATTCCAAGTCACATTGTTTCAATTAAATTTAATTTAACAACTATTCATGTCATGCTTGAAGAACCTAGTTGTGTAAACAATTGTCTACCTGAAAAACTTTTGTCACAACAAGAACTGTTAAATAATAATTGTATACTTTGCTAAGCACATTTTCATATGTATGGCTTTCATCCTTTGCACAAATATTGCATGATTCACACAATTGCAGACCCTGACAGCATCACTGTTTATGCACATTACGTATCAATGGCTTTTGCACAAAGTTACTCATTTACTTTGCTAGTACTTCCTGTTTGTCACACAGGGAATAAGCTACACTAATTCTTGATTGGTGGTTATTATTTAACCTGGACTGGGACAAGAAATAATCACCAATGAGATTTCAGTGTAACATCTTTCACCATATGACACTGGAAGTGTAGCTTTGAAATTGACTAAAGTAGGCAAGACACAATTCAAGTGTAGAATTTCATGTAGAAGTGTTTATCAAATGATGAGTTGAAGTACTTCATTATACATATGGAACATGTTTGGAATCTTTCTAACATGCCAAACATGTTCCTGGATTAAGATAATTAGCATGGAAGGGAGGGGGCAGTTTCTGAACCATGCCACTTTGTTTTAATTTTACTAATAAATATGAGTGTCTAGGATTGCAAATGATGTTTCAGATGAATTTCATATTTAAAGAATAACAAGGAAAACAAATAATTATTCATGACTGCTGAAGACTAAAATAACTTGCATTTGGTAAGTATCGTTTTCTATTGATTATCTATCTCTTGTATCAATATGCAAAAGTACTGATGCATCAATATATATAGATGAATCATTTCACCCCATATGTCATTTCTCAGGGTACTAGTAGTGTAATATTCATGGTACTAGTAGTGTAATACTCATGGTACTAGTAATGTAATACTCATGGTACTAGTAATGTAATGCTCATGGTACTAGTAGTGTAATATTCATGGTACTAGTAGTGTAATACTCATGATACTAGTAGTTTAATGCTCATGGTACTAGTAGTCTAATACTCATGGTACTAATAGTGTAATACTCAAGGTACTAGTAGTCTAATACTCATGGTACTATTGTTATACTCATGGTACTAGTAGTGTAATACTCATGATACTAGTAGTGTAATACTCATGGTACTAGTAGTGTAATGCTTAGGGTACTAATATTGTAATATTCATGATACTAATAGTGTAATACTCATGGTACTAATAGTGTAATACTCATGGTACTAGTAGTCTAATATTCATCATACTAGTAGTGTAATATTCATGATTCTAATATTGTAATATTCATGATACTAATATTGAAATATTCTTGGTACTTATAGTGTAATAATAATGGTATTAATAGTGTATTTCTGATGATACTAACAGTGTAATATTGATGATATTAATAGTACAGTACTCTTGGTACTAATAGCATAATACTCGTGGCCAAGAAATGTTCACCTGATTGCAGTTTCACTGATTTGGTCATTGGACAAGAGTTTCTCAAATACAATGGAGCTTCCTAAATGGATATGTCTGTATAACATGTACATTTTTAGATCTTTTAATCTCTGAACTGACCTTTTCAAAACTTACTTAAATATATGCAGTTAGTCACCATGACTTTGCTTAGAGAGAAAGAAACAATTTTAAATAAATAGATATGGTAAATAGTTTCAGAGCCTTCTCCTAAAATCTGAGATATTAATTCTGTAAAACCTGCCAGTTGAGACCATTGGGTGGGGTGGTCTTAATTTGTAAAGGGTTTGATTTCAGAAGATACATTTGCTGATTTTTTAAGTAATGGATAGTCCTGGTAGGATTTTAAATGTGATGTGGTATTTTTTTTACCTTGCCTTTCAGTTGTCCTGATCTTTATATCAGTGTGCACATCTGTTGGCGCCTGGTCCTGGCTTTGGGATCCAGAAACATCTAAGGTATGTTGACCACTACTGTCAGATGCAACATGTTACAAGTACAGTCGACTCCAGTTAACTGCACACCCTCGGGCCCATCACGAGACCGTGCAGTTAACCGGAGTGTGCAGTTAACCTGAGTATGGTACAGTACATTTTTAAGCATTGGGAAAAATCGGGACTGGCATGATTACGTGTAGTTATCCGGAGTGTGCAGTTAACCGATGTGCAGTTAAGTGGAGTCGACTGTAGTATCAAATATTGACAAATTAAGATTCAAAACATATTTTGCAAAAGCTTTCATTGGCATCAAAGTATACTAAGTGAATACCAATAATTATTTTGGGTGCAAGGACAGTGGTGGGTGCTTTTGATGAAGACATAACAACATATAATAACATGGCATACCTGCAGACTTCACAAGCAAGTGCACATATTCTTCTGTTATCTTCAATACTTTGAAAACTCTTCTGTTTTAAACCCCAGATTTATTATATGATTTTTTTAGCTGATGTTTTTTTTTAAAATATTTTTTTTATTTTATGGTTTAATGCCATTTTTCAGCACAATATAGGCTATACATGGCGGCCAGTATTAATGGTGGAGGAAGAACCCGGAAAGAACCACAACCCACGAGAAGCTACTGGCTTGCTTTCTCACATAACTACATTAGCCGAATCTTAGACTCGAACCCACGCAGACAGATGAGATGGCAGTGATCCATAACAGACAGCGTTTTAAACCACTCGGCCACTCAGGGCCCCTAGCTGATTGTTTACACTATGCTATGTCTTTTCTTATAATTCTGTTTAGTTACTAGTACAGTCAGATTAACCTGACCTAGATAAATGGCATAGGGAAGAAATTAGTTTACACTTGTAATTCTGTTTAGTTATTAGTAGTCTGATGAACTTGACCTGTAGTATTCACTTATCATTAAGTTTGTTTGTACCCCCTATTGAGTTTAAAAACAGAAGGCATGAATGGATTTAAAAAATGTACAACACTCAGTCAATCATTTATTGATTCATTCATTATAACCTAATTGACCCAAACAGTTATATTACTGGTGTTTTAAATCAAATGGGAGATTTTTAGCAAAGTGAACACTTAAGATGTGCTTAGAGTATTGTAAATTAAATCCAAATAATCCTAAAGGTTGTCTTAAATCCAAAACAATAGAGCATTCCAAATGAAGTCCAATATTGATTGTGCTTATGTACCTCTAGTCTTAAATATATTGAAGTACCAACAGCCTTGATATATCACAGTGATATAATCCTGAATGCCTTTGAATGAATTTCCTAATAATTCCACAGCAGTGTATTTGTCCAAAAGGTCAGAGAGCACTTTGTGATTTCACAGGGTAATCTTAAGATAAGAATGAATAATTATGTATACCACAACTGTATAAAAAATCTAAAATACAATAAAATGACCAGGATGTGGGTCACAAGTTCTTTTCCAGGACATTATAATTTTGTAAATAAGGCAAGACCTTGAACCCTAAAATCAATAAACTTATTTATAACTTTCAAACATGCCAGAAAACATGAGAATAGTTAGGTAGTCCAAACCTAAACATTCAATTACAGATATTCCTTATTTACTTGCTTATAAGACCAGTCCAACTGCAAACTTTACAGACCCAGATCTTCTGTTGCATAATGTACATGCATATCTAGGTCTGGACAGTTTACTTGAGTACAAAACAACATGGGCCCTGATCTGCAGTTGCATTATGCTATAGCAGATCAGGATCGTTGCTATTTGCAGTTTGATAGGACTTATAAGAGAGTATATATGGTAGGTCAAGCAAACTAATTATGCACAAAAGTGTAGACAACAGGATGAACACTTTTATTGACTTAAAGCACACTTATAAAGGTTATGGCTGTCAGAGATTCTAGTTCTGCTGATATTTTTGAAATGATTTTGCTTTATTAGCAATGATACCAAAAACACAGCTCTCACTAGTCCAGGCAAATCTGTTGTATAGTGAATATTTGATAAAGAATGCTGTCCTATTAACAAAAATAAATTTGTGTGTACTTGATAGTTATGAATATTTAGATGTATGTATGAATAAGCAGAGACATCAATGAACTCTATTGAAAACAAGTTGGTATTAAAAAACAACACCTGCTTGCTGTAGTGATTTTAGCAACTCTTAAAAATAATATGTGTGTAACTTTTATTTACGACCATAAATGTTGTATTGTTTCTCCAGGAATTAACATATTAAAAATATTTTTTTTAAACATAATTGTTCTGAATAACTTACGTCATATACATTCATCTTGGAGAATGATGATTATAGGGCTTTAACATAACAAGTTTTAACATAACGTTGTATGTTGTGTCCTCATTAGAACTGAGGGAAGTAGCTCTATATACAGTCGGCTCCAGATATATGCATATCGTATAACTGCATATTCTACCTTATTGCATAGCTTTGTGCCGGTTCTGATTTGTTACCATTGTTTTCAATGGATATCAACTTCGGACAATTCCATATCGTCTGTATGCATATTTCGCATTATTGCATGAATTTTTCTGGTCTGAACATGCATTATTATGTGTTAAGTTGCTTCAGATAACTACAGTTTTCAAAAATTTTCCTTTCAAAATGAAAACAAACCGATTCCGAACATTGGTGGTCAAGGTTGATTAATGAGGTCTGTTAATATCAACATCACAGCTGTTAGATCTCTGTTGGTCACCAGGAGGTGCTGTAGTAGATAACCATAAATATTAACAAGATGGCATTAGCTCTCTGACTCTCTTTTGATCACCAGGAGGCACGATAGTAGACAACCATAATAAGTAACCAAGCATGGTGGACGGCTTTAACACTCTTCATTGATCATGGGGGTGGGGGAGGAGGGGGCAATACAAGCATATTATCTGAATATTTTCTATGACTTTATTGTTTATTTAATTCCCTGCACCTGTGGGTGGTCTTCCAGTTTGACAAACTTGCATCACATCGAACAGCACAATAATGGATTATCCAGTGTAGCAAACTTTGAACTTTCATATACGTAAACAAATGGATTATGTAGAGCTATATAAAATTGTGTTCAACAGAACGATAAAAGGATAAATAATAATTACGTTTATGATAAAAGGGTTTGTTGTCGATGCTACTTCATATGTATTCATACATATATATTGTCTATTTTTTTAAATGCCCAGTTTAACCTGAATCTATGTAAATCAGGGTTTGTTTCGGAGAAATAATGGGTATCAATATGCATGCTGCACCAGATACATAAACACCGGCTTAGTGCATACACCGCCTAATTGCATATCATAGCATTGGTCCCAAAGCCATGCATATAAGTGGAGCTGACTGTATGTGATTCACTTTACATTTATGTTACTTTCTTTAGTCCATCAGTTTAGGTGATTACCTGTTGTCCAATGTATGTCCATCTGTTAGCACAAGTTTATTATCATTATTCCTCCTAAATTATTTACATCAGATTTAAAACATAGGAATCAGAGTGCGAGAATGTCAGATGGTAATAATAATAATTGAGATTTGGAAATATTTACAACAATAAAATCATCTATTTTCTTGTTTGTTTTTTCTTTTCATTTCAGACAGCATTTACACAGTCTCTTCTGAATCATCCATTCTTTACGCTAAGCTGTTTTATACTGTTGTTGTTGTTTTTATGTGGGATTCATCGAAGAGTTGTAGCACCCTCAATGTATCCTTGATAGTTCAGGTCATGATATGTCACCTTAAGATTTTCTTTGAAATGTTGTGATAGTTAGGATGTTAATGTACATCATCATGGATGGTTCATAAAGTTAAGAAAAGTCCACCATTGTAACTTGATTCAGGGTAAATATCTCAAAATTTCTCTCATGTAAAACATAAATTTCAGAATTTTGATAACGTGTAGTAATTGTAGCGAACGTCTGATAATTTACAGGAGTATATCAAAATTATCCAACGTTCACTGCAGTGATTTGTGTGCAGATTCATTAGACAGTGTTGTATTCATGACTGAGAATTTCTTGGCACTTTTGTTGGAAATAAAAACCTCAGAGCTGATATACAGTTACTGTGCTCTAAATGTACTATCTAGATTTTGAAATGATTCTATTACAGGAAAAAAATCTATATTTTTTACATCATAATGTGCCAATATGTTTGAGTTTTCTTCACGTAGGTATCATGTATGCTGGATACAATGTTCAAATTAATACAAAACGTAACCTTTTTTTTTGAGCCAGTTTGTGTTAAGAAAATTATCTTCCCATTACATCTTACTGTCCTACAACTAAAATTTTGATTTTTTTATTTTTTTTATTCATGATATTATATTGCAGAATGGTTTCATGGTTTTGTTTTGTATTCATGATATTATATTGCAGAATTGTTTCATGGTTTTGTTTTGTATTCATGATATTATATTGCAGAATGGTTTCATGGTTTTGTTTTGTATTATATCATATTGCAGAATGGTTTCATGGTTTATGTATTGTCATAGATAAATCTAGTTATCAATTTAATACAGTAAAACCCGTCTTGAAAGACCACATTTTCTATTAAAAGAATAATGGTAACACAATAATAGATCATAGCACTATGCAATTAAAGTACTTGAGAATCTGGCCCATAAAGGCAGGTGGTCTCTCAATGCAGTAGTCTTTCAAGACAGGTTTCTCTTGTTTGGAGTGTATTTCATCTTGCATCACAAAATTTACCAAGATGTCAGTATCAGATTTATCATAGGTCTCAGTCATGTACATAACACTGTCAGCGAGTAACAAACTATAATGTGTAACTAATTAACAATAGCTGCTTAAGATCCATGCCTATTGTTCCATGCAAATTAGTTTTTTAATTTGAATAGCTTTCTCAGTAGACACGAAAACTGAAGAGTCATTTGACCTTTGACCCCATAATCTCAAAATAAAAATCTCAAGACTGAAATCTTAATAGCGATTAATTTTTTACAGTGACAAGTTTATGAATGAGATATTTACTTATGGAGCAAAAAAATAAAACATTTTCCTCGAACATAATGTCTGGTAACTTCTTACTAAGTGATATGTGATTAAAACACCTGAATGTTTAAATATTTCACACATTGAAGCAAATTAAATGCCAATAAAACACAATGTTTGTCCATAGTGTTTGTGGTGAAATGATAGAAAGGATACATCACTGCCTAGGTAAGATAGCAGGTTCCAAGGACCATATGTTGTATCTTCTTTAATTTCCTTAACCAGCTGCAGTATAGCTTCAAGATGTCGACAGGTTTTAGCTGATTACAATATGTCATGTGATGACGTAAGTATGAAACAAGAATGTACATTCAAGCATTGTTATCTGATTTGTCATGCTGTCTTGTTTGAACAAAGCCTTCATTGTTTTAAACTTTTTGTAGTGTTTGAATTTGCAAATCTTGATTTGGTATGTAAAATTCCAAGAATAATTGAACATGCATATATTCCTAAAATCAAGCAATTGACACTTTAATCTCTATAAGGACAGTGAAATTTATATTTGTTTTTTGTCAACTAAAAATATGATAGACATATTTTTTTATATTTTTCAAATACCAGACCATGAAGTTGTGTTAAATATTATTAAGAGAATTCATGCAATTTCATTCTGGTTTTTTGTGAGGGCGGTAGAGTTTATGCATACATGTGCTTTTATCAGGAATGTAAGTGAACACTTGTTCAGAATTTCCAAAGTGAATAAATTATAGGTTTATTGTGCTTTATGAATGAAGTTATATGTACCTACCGTTTTTGCCTTACCAATGTGTTATAAGTTCCAGTTTTCTACTTTTCTAATATATTGGACCAATCATGTACATTGTCTCTGCCCAGATCTGTTAAGTTTATTAATCAAAACTCTTAGATTCCATTAATGTTTTCAACCTTTTGATGATGTCTCCTTGGTTCTTAATGAAAATGGTGCCATTCTTGCGTCCATTATGGCCACTACAGCGGCTATCCTGAAAATCTTGTTATTGCTAATCCTCCTGAATGAAAAGTAATATTGTCATGGTAGCTTCACCAGAAGGCTTCTTGCTCCAAAATAAAAAATCATGTTGATCATAGCAACCACAGCAGTCATCTTGAAAACATGTTCACTGCTCCATACTAATGGATGGTTATATTGACATAGGGTTTTTACTAAACTACTTGCAGTGATGTCCAAATGGTGCTACTCAGTCAACATGTCTGCAACAGTGGCCATCTTTAAAATCTTAATATTATTTATTGTGATTGAATAGTCAGCATGGGGTTTTCACTGAAACACTTATCATTATGTCTTGTTTGTTACAAATGCAAATGGTACCAGTCTGAATTCCAATATGGCTGCCACAATGACCATCTTGAAAATCATGTTATCTCCACTCCTCGCAAGAGGTTGTTCATATCTACATTGTACTCTCATCCAAATACTTCTTAAGATATCAGATTGGTACTAAAAAGAAATGGTACAAATCTGATATTAAATAAAGCCATCTGTCTTAAAATTCTTGTTATGATTATGCCTCCAGAAAAAAAGTCATATCAACATGGAGATTCTACCACGAGACTTTTTATTGTGCTTTGTTGATTCTAAATAAATATGGTTGTAAGCTGACATTCAGTATGTCCACCACAGCAGTTAATTGAAAATCTTAGCAAAGATGGTTTCAACACTCAGCAGTTAAAAGAAGAAATAGTTTTATCTTGAATTCCTGGAAATTCTTTTCAGCCAGCAGAAATTCAGTTCTTTTGGGGGACTTGTGTTCTATGCATCTCCAACCCTTTTCTCTATGTGAGAACATTAAAATAAAATTAATAGTTACAAGTACAGTCAGGATTACAGGTAAAAAGTGCTTTGTAGGATTTAAAGGTCAAATGAAACGATTTTTGATCTTCAAATTTAATAAGTTAAATGACTGATTTTTATTTTGGAAGTAAAAAAAAAACCTAATGAAATTAATTAAATCAATGTCGGGTGCACGTACCCGGTCATCAAAGTCGAACGGTGCGCAAATGTGACCTGGCTTACTTCCCCTGAATTATCTCTTCTGCTGACGTCATACGTGCCATACAATTGTAAACAATATACGGCGTGGGTAGCAAGATAACAAAATGGATTGTTTCTGATGAAAAAAAGTTCGACAGATTGTGAAGAAATGCCAAACTTGACTTCGACGAAACCGTCGATAACACCATATATGTTTGAACCAAGATTATCTTCGGTACAAAATGTTTCAAACAGAGACACACGCTCTGAGTCTGACTCGGATGACAGTCACCTTCGACCGAAGAGAATGAAGACTCCTTACTTGACGAAGAGGTTGATGAAGTGAATCTTTGGTAAGATTTCTAACAAATACTTATATTAGGAACAAAATGCAATCGTTTTTTTAAAGTATCCGGTTACTGTTTTGCTCTTTTCAAAAAGAGTTTAAAAAGGGGGGGGGGGGGGTTTGTATTCAGACTATTTCCCTGCATGTGTCTAAGGACCTTACATTGTATAAAATGTGCATATTTTTATTCACATCTGCTTGAAAAAATTTAACTTAAAAAGTTCATCCGTATTGTCACCACAAATATAATGTTGATCAATTTGTTAGTGCATTTTACAGTTTATGTATAGATCTTGGAAAAGGTAGATTTTTTAATGAGAATAAACTGATTTGGCACACTACTTTAGTATATTCTTTTAATTGTTGCAGGTGTTCTTGTCAACACTGCATGCCAATGCAGACAAGTGAGTCAAAGTGTTGCAAAGACACGAATATAGTGGATGGAAAAATGGAAGAAGCAGGCATTTCCTGCATAACAGAGCATGATGGTTTCCAAGCAAACTGTTTGAATGAACATGTTTTGGAAACATCTTATTATGAGTATTTGGAGGAACATGGACCAAATGATCAAAATATACATGAGTAAGTATTTTTACATTTGTTCTATTAAGGAATAACTCTTCAAGTTAAATAGTTCGTTTGCACCTTCTAGTAAACACTAAACACCCAGTCTCTTTTTCCCCCCAAATCAAGTTTTACCCTTTTATGTATAGTTTTCTTAATTTGTAGAAATAAAACACAAAACAACAGCTGTTTATAGAGGTTTTAATAGTAATGCAAAATAAATGTAGTAATAGATGATGAACATGACAGCAACAATAAAAATGAAATCAAATCAATTTAAAATAAATATATATATATATAAATGTATAAATGATTATTCATCTGTACATCTATGTGCCACATTCAATTTTAATACCTCTTCAATGATTTTAAGAATATTTTTTTTTTACAGACTGTACAGATATATAGCTTATAGAAGATTTGTGCGATGGATTTACCAAAGACTGGGTAAAAAGCAAAGAAAGATCTTGCCATCATGTGTTGTGAAAGCGATAAGAGATAAATTTCCATCACAACAATATTGTGGATTTAAATATCCTAATTAACTTCTTAAAGAGACAAAACTGAACACAAATAATTTTAATTCTAGTTTAAATTGAATCTTGAAATATGTCTATCGACTATTTCAATTTTTGACTGTCTTGGCAATGCCTGTGCCAGAGGGGCTGGTCTAACTTTGTCTTCTCTTTGTCTGGCATCAAAGGCTTCTGAATAGCTGGTGTACATTTCCCGTCTGATCAGAAGTTCATCAGAAGTTCATCAAACAAGTCATCAATATATCCTGCAAACAATCAAATCAAACTGTTTATTACTTGAAACAAGAAGAATAGATTGTTAGATGTGAATGCTATAATTTTTGTAAAAAATTAAATAACTTATTGCATGTTTGTCTGGTTTTAATTTCTTTTGCAACTCCTTCCTTTCGCCATTTTGGGAAGGACACTCGATACTGGTGACTGCCATCTAATGTCACCGTCTGACCTCTATTTACATTCTCATTGAAATGCAATGCGGCAAGCAATAAACTATATTCCAGGCACAAAAGGTACATATATATATATATATATATATATATATATATATATATATATTGAAAGGAAATTTATCTGAACAAGTTGAAGATCCAATATTTTCCCACTTTCAAGGTTCATGATGCTGTAAGACCCATATTTTGCTGTGTGTCCTGGAGAACAGCAGCGTGCATCTCCGCCAAGTTTAATTTCACTCCCTCTGTTTTTGATTTCATCCAACATGTAGGACTGACTTAATTTCCAAACTGATGATACAATGGGAACAATATATGCATTTTGTATCGACATATATGTTCTCTGTGAAAAGCACTGAATTTTTTAATGCATAAACACATTCAGTACAGTTGTTGGACTTGCTCCTGCAAACATGATTGCTCCAAATAAAATCAAATTGCCTAAAGGCATAGTTCCTGACATAGGCTGACTATACCATCTGTAATGCCCTTCACATGTACAGCACATGTCTACAATTAAAGCTGTTCCAACAACTGTTTTCATTAGATCACTATCAGATGAATCCTTCAATACTTGTGCAAGTGTCTGCAAAAAAATTTTAAAAAATAAAATAAAATAATTTAACATCTTTATTTAGCAACAAAAAAAATAAATTATAAAGGAATTTACTAAAAAAAATCTTTGTATTACTGAAATTGTTAATTGTGTGGATAGCAATTATAATGATGAGCAGTTGTTTACTGTATTAATTAGTGATTATATCTTTAGACATGGTCCAGACTCTCCTGCTGTGCTTATCTCATATATACAAACCCATTGTTCTTGGGTGAAATTTGAGAGATCTAGTTTATTTATAGATTCATATTAATGTTGAACATACAGTTTAATTTTAAAAAATAATGATTAGTAAAACAATTCAATTATAAATTTAAGAAAGGAAAAAAAGTTACTTACTTCCATTCTTTTTCTTTTTGCTACTGCCCCCGATTGTCGTTGTTTTCTTTTGAGTGAATCCGCGTTTTCACATCCTTGTTTTTTCGATTCAAAATCGAAAATTGATGGTATTGCATCTCGTTTTAGCTGTAGTTTTTTCAATTTGTAGCCGATTATCATTGCTAATGAAGGATCAACAACAAACTGGTCGTTGGTAAAGTGCTTTGCACAAAGCCTCGAAGTTTTCGATGGACAAAAATCTTTCCATTTTATTCAGGAAATCCAAACTTTTCTCCGCTTTTTGTCTTTCGGAAATTCAAATAATCCTACCCCTTGACCTGGCTCAGTTTTACAGTTAAAAGCGACGCAATACACCATTTGGACATAGACCACAATTAATTTTACTATATGTTCTCTACATATATTTCTCAGTACTGACCTTTCCACAGTGTGACAATCAATACAAATCATATGTTAATCTAAAATACCTCCAAAGACGACTTCACGGTGAAATTCTTGTCAAGGGTTGATCGGCATTTTTTTTAGCTGCTGCACTGTAAACAGAGCAGCATGTAAACAGAACACATATTTCACTTCCGGATCATCACTAAGGCCTAACTACACAGTGTGCACTGTCGCCAAAATACATACAGACAGCCACTCTCAGAGCTCCTATTCTCAAGAATAAACAATTAACTTTAAATCCATACCAAAGATGCATCAATATAACTCTTCTATCACCACCAAAAGGAGAGAGGAAAAAATGTTCTAAAAATAGACTAGAACTACATTCGTGGGTACTGAACTGGAAGTATTAATTGTGGTGTGATTCCTGACAGGCCCAACTTTTTGGGCCAAATTTTAGCAAAACTTTTATATTTGAATGCCACACCTATTTGAACTTTATACATGAAGTCTTTTTGAATTTCCTTGCATACAAGACATGTGACACCTGCTGGAAGGTGTGTACTGTTGGTGTCCCACAGGGTGCACGTGTTGATCCATGTGCCCTTGAGAAACCAAAACTAAATTTGCTATATCTTCCTTAATTATAGGACTTTTTCAATGCTGTAAAAACCTAATTGTACTACAAAATAAGGCCTGTCTGAAAATATGTTTAAAGTTTATACATTTTGATCAATTAAAATTTTCATGGAAATTTAAATAAACATTTAAATTTATAAACTAAATTTTATTGAAAAATTAAATTTTCATAAAAGTTTGAAAACAGATTTTGTCAAAGTTTAGACAGAAAAGTTGATCAATCAATGGTCTTTAAAATAAATGGTTGTTTGGGTCTGTGTAACTGAGAACATTTTTCCCAGGGGTAATGAAGTAGCATGACTCATAGTGATTTTGGCAACAAACCACAATATGCCTGTCAAGGTGCATATAGGTGTACACACTAAAGAAGCAACAATAGGTGCTATGTTCCATATTTATTGTGTCAGGTATTTAGGCAGTTATTTGTATAACTAATAGTGCACTCAGATTGAAACATCTGATGGGACCACTAACATGTTTTATAGGAAAATTGCATTACATTTCAGTGTCGATAACTACAAAAAGCGACAATAAGATAGGAAAATACAGTTTTTAGGCAGGCTTTACCTTACTGAACAATGTTGCAAATCTCTCTCATGAAGATTTAAGCCATGTCCTTGAGGTGCGTTATATTAGTGTGGTGATGTTATGATCACTTATGGCAGTACACTGCATATGTCCTTATGAAACCTTGCTATCACCACCAGACTAATGGAGAGCTTCCAAGCTGATCCACCACTAACACTTTGTTCCAGATAACAGCCTAGACCTGAAAAGATATAAAATGTTTCACTTATATCTACAAAACAGTAAGATGTATGCAAATGCAGTTAAAATGTGTTAGATATAGTGATTTCCCAAAAACATTCAGGCTGCAAGCATAGGAAATAAATATTAAACTTGACAGAGTGACACTCGGAAATGTGAAGTAATAGTCATGTATTAAAGTAATAAATTCATCCTAAAAGTATATGAAGTTTCTATAAGCATATCTGGTCATTTACAGGTTAAATAACTAATCAGGTAGACTATGCATCACAAACTTTAAGGAAATGCGGGGACGGTGAGGTTTGATCATTGGTGGAAACATTAGTACATGCCAGTATACAGGAAAGTAAAGCGACAATGTAGTAATAAAGAATATATTACTATAAGCAATCATATTCATGAGGGAAATAATAATTCTGGATATTGCAAGAGAATACAGCCAAATGTGGCCACACATATCAACTACAGGTACCAATACATCCTATATCATAAACTAAATGTGAAATTCTGATCCCCAAAACTTGTAAACAAGAATGGAAATTTGCATATGTGGGACATATACAATGTAATTGTTATGATCAAATGTGCAAAAATAATTCCAATGATCTGTTTGAACATTTAAAGTGTATTTTTAAGGGTGTTTGATACCAATTATTAACCTCAATGGTTCAATAGAATCCGATATCAGCTGATATTACAATACCGCACTCTATCCAAGTACTGAATTGAAATATGTTACCATACATGGGCATATTAATGAAGAAAATAACATTTTGGAATACATTTAGTGCACACAGCCAGAAATGTGTCTTACAGATTGACTGTAGGTACAATGTCAGCCTATATGATATACTGAATGTGAACTTTGGATCCCAAACATTCTAAAATATGTGAATATTTGTTCATGTGGGATATGTAACCATGCTAAGATCAGTTGTACACAGTTAAACTCAAAATATCTGTTTGAATATATCTTATGCAATCTTTAGAGTGTCAGTTAACAAATATTATTAGTAATTAACAATGCATAAATTAAGATGGATCATTAGAATTCACATACCATCATACAGGCCACAATGCCGCACTTCACTAATTAATATCATAACCAAATTGAACAATAAAATTGAATGCATTTTGTGTTCAACTTACATCATTTTGCTGTTTTCTTACATCCAAGGGTAAATATACATGTGGGAAGTATATTTTATCCCTTCAGCCTGCATTTCATTCTCAGAAAGTTTAAACTGATTTAGTAGAGAACTTGAGTAGGTTCTAGTATAAAGTTTTCATCACTGTCCTCTCACTAAACACCCTGTAACTATATTTGTTAACAATTACTAAAGGCTATATAAGCAGATATGTGTTACTCAGGAAGTCACCCCATCATAAACACATAAATTAACTGATTGGACCCCTAATAAATAGTTTGAATGATCAATACAAAATAGAATCTGTCTTTCATACATTTTAAATGTGTATCTCATTTTGACTTACAAAGATATTTTCTGTGACAAAATTTGACAAATATCCATTATTGTAGCTTGTATATGGTGTAGGAGTATAACCATGCTGATATCATTTGATATAATTTCCAAAAATATTATCTATGTGCATTTTAAGGGGCAAATTTTAATTTTTTAATTTTTTTAAAAAAAATTACTAAAATTTTAAAAAATTAAATTAATTTTTTTAAATTCTAATGTCATTTTTCTATTTTAGATATTAATATATATAACACCTTCAAATTTGATGTGTTTATCATTAATAATACAAATTTTATAGCATATTAAAGTTTCATCAATACTGCCTGTACAGGACATAGACCACAATTAATTTTACTATATGTTCTCTACATATATTTCTCAGTACTGACCTTTCCACAGTGTGACAATCAATACAAATCATATGTTAATCTAAAATACCTCCAAAGATGACTTCACGGTGAAATTCTTGTCAAGGGTTGATTGGCATTTTTTTTAGCTGCTGCACTGTAAACAGAGCGGCATGTAAACAGAACACATATTTCACTTCCGGATCATCACTAAGGCCTAACTACACAGTGTGCACTGTCGCCAAAATACATACAGACAGCCACTCTCAGAGCTCCTATTCTCAAGAATAAACAATTAACTTTAAATCCATACCAAAGATGCATCAATATAACTCTTCTATCACCACCAAAAGGAGAGAGGAAAAAATGTTCTAAAAATAGACTAGAACTACATTCGTAGGTACTGAACTGGAAGTATTAATTGTGGTGTGATTCCATTTCACTGCTTATCGATTCACACAGGTAAACTTGCTTGTAAACAAAGCTTGTTGTGGCACAAGTGACGTCATCAGCTAAGGGAAGTAAGCGATGTAAATATTATGGCGGGAAATATGTACCCAATCATTTTGATCGATTTAAATGGGGTATGATCATATTTTTCAATCGGGGAAACGTTAATAATGATTTTAAACACAAAACTGTACAACATTTTAAAGAAATCATATAACTCATATAAAATCGTTTCATTTGACCTTTAAAGGTTAATTAATATTGCATTGTGTACATGTGTTTGAAAGAAATGTGATTTGTCATAGACAGTAATGCATATTGAAAGGCCTTTGGTTACAAGCTTGGCAGAGGTAAACAATTTTTTTTGGTATATATTAAAGGACTTGACTGATTAATTTAATGATTCATGACATAATTTGATACATACTCATAATTTCTGCATTAAGAAACAATAACATCATTAAATATTAAATACTGATAATGATTTTAGAACCAGTAATTGAACTGTCAGATCACAACACAGATATATATCAGTTTTGATTACCTTCCAACATTTATCTTTGTGATGAATCGGCAAAATTCATGATTATGTTTCCTGTGAATGTGTGCTTGCAAGCACAATTCATCTGTCATGGCTAGAAGGTGAAGTTGAATATGGAGTCAATCATCAAACATGCTTTGAAACAGATTTTATTTTATAGAGAGGATGAAATCGGATTCAGAGACTATGCTCATTTGTATCATCAGACAGAAAATAAAGTGACTTGATGCACCAAAATTGGTCTATTGATTGACTCATCTGTGTGTGTGTCATAACACTACGATGTCTGCAGTGTGGCAGTTTATAGTGATGTCTAGAAATGGGGCATCATGTTGCAGACCCAATCACATGATCCTGACACCAGGCCAACCAGTCCTAACACTAACCTCTTAATGCTGAGGCCAAGAAAGGCAGCTGTTAGTACCATTTTTGTAAGTCTTTGATATGATTTGGCTGGGGATTCGAACCCACTACCTCCTGCATCTGAAGCGAATGCTATTAAAATCTTGGTGGTTAGAGAAAGTATTCCTGATTGGCTAATCAAAACGAGGTGTGTGCGGGTGTGTTCAGGCAAAACTCAGTGTTTTAAGAAATGTGCTGTGCGAAATTAGTCTAAAGTTTCTGAGGCAAGCCAGAATTTAGCTCTGGAAAATAATAAGTATTTCACATTAAATTGTCCAAGGCATGCATGTCAGAAAGTTGACACAGAGCCAGCCATTGTGTGTGTGCATGTGTGGGATTTTAATTTTTAATGTAACTTTAATTTTTCAGTCATATCACTTAGGTGTCTGCAGTGTGGCAGTTTATTTTAACAACAAGCACTGATTTATCATGCCACAGATATGTAGCATTCATGTTCCACCCAGCCTCATTATCCTGACACCAGGTCAACCAGTATGCTGAAAGCTTGTCTTTTTGAAAGACTCCTAATTCAGTTGGCTTGGAGTTATCTTGAATTCTTTGAATTATCTGTCAGAAGCAGATATTCTGGCTCCTTTGTTTCAGAATGAGATCTTGTAGAAATATTATAGAATAATATCTAGTGGGAAAAGATGTGAACTTTGCTTGTTAAATTACTGGAAATATACTTAGTGATGCATTATTAAAGATGGCCAACCCAAATTTAAATCTTTTGACCCCTCGATACATTGATCTCAAAATACTGAGGAATCTGCTATTGCTCTGCAAAGGTACAAAGAAATGATATGCCAGGTTTACACACCAAGATGTGAAAAATTATATGTATTAGATTTTCACATTCAGGAAACTTTATAGTTTGATGACCACAAGATCCTCACAGCGATTCCTGTACAGCAATTACGGATTAATAGTATGAAAGTTGATATGTTCAAAGACGTTTAATAAACATATCCATGGGATTATTGGCCATCTGGTGAATATGCTAGTGTTATGCATGAGATAATCAGTGTCATCTATTACAGAGAGTAGTATTCATTTGTTCCTTTGTTCATTTAGCCTTTTTTTTTTTATCCCCTATCGATGACTGCCTTACATCCTAGCTTCTGCCCTTCGTGACATATTTAGCCTATAAGCAACTGTTTTGTATTGAAATGATTCCCCATATTACCTCACATTTCAACTACTTTTTTTAACTACTTTGCAAACAACTACAAAAGCAACAAAACAAAGCCTGCAATACCTTCAACAAGATCCTAACCTTCCAGGGAACTGTCCATTTTTTTGCCCACAAAATCCAAAAGAGTCTGTCTCTGCCAGTTCACTCCTATTGTCTCAAATGCAAAAGGAATATAATGTATTATCACCGAGAGTACCATTTTATATACATGTAGTCAGATATTTGAAGAAACTACAAATTATTGTGGGTGTGTCCTCCCTCCCCTCAACAATGATACATCGTAGCTGACACAGTTTAATAGATACAGGGCAATTGTGGGTAGAATTTTTTATATCCCATAGATAGACCATCACAATACGGTTTATATGGATCTATTTTTTATGTAATAGATGTCTACAAATGATAGAGCATATTAAAAAATTGAAAATGAATTTGACACATCCATTAATGTTAATGAAATAATTAAAAGAGACACAGATATTTTGGCATGTTAGTAACATTTAAATGTTGTGGTAATAATGAATACAAGATGGAAGGTACCATTACGTTGAAATAAAGGAATTTGTGAGGTTAGTATCATCACAGATAAGCAGATATCATGTATAAACATGATTTTGGTATAAAAATAAAAAAAATTGTTCCATACATCAGAATAATCGTGAAAGATAGTTTGTAACTTTGTTTGTTTGTTTGATTAGGATTTTTAATGTAGCTTTAACAATTTTTCAGTCATATCGCTACGATGTCTGCTGTGAGGCAGTTTATAGTGATGTCTAGCACTGAGGCATCATGCCGCAGACATGTAGCATGATGTTCCACCCAGTCACATTATCCTGACACCAGGCCGACCAGTCCTAACACTAACCTCTTAATGCTGAGCGTCAAGCGAGGCAGCTGTTAGTACCATTTTTGTAAGTCTTTCTTATGACTCGGCCGGGGATCGAACCCGCGACCTCTCGTTTCCGAGGCGAACGCTCTAACCACTAGGCCACCGGAGCGGTCATGAAAGATAGTAGATCTAGTTACAATGTAATGTATGTATGTATCAAAGATAGGATATTTATTCTTAAAAACATACAGATGAAAAGTTATATTAGATCTGAATAATTTGAACATATCAGATGAAGAGAACTAACATGTACCTGATGTCTTTGAAAATTTTAAATTTCAAACATAAAAGATTATTTGTGTAGTGACATAATAATTGATAGAGTGTAGTCTGTAAACATATCCAAGCTCCTCAAAAATGTCACATAGCATTAGCGCATTTTTCAACATACCTAGGATTATTTTCAGGTGTTTTAGAAATGATGTCAACTTATTACATTGGGAGTAACATTAGAAAAGACCACATCCACAGAAGCAAACAAGGAATGCTGCTTGGACAAAGAAAATATAAAAATTGAAGGTCATCATGTACCTAGATGATATATATAAATGATATATATGCCTTTAAAAAACTAGATTGGCAAATTACATTACAAATTGAACTTAAGAAATATTTACTCAATTGTCTTGATGACTGATGCTGTTTAAATGGATTTGGAGATTCTTTTTGAGTTGCAATAATGGTTCAGGGACTATCCAGTTACTCCAAAGTAATTAATTCCCTGATGAAAATGATTTACCCAACTTGCAAAACTTGAGAAGTAAGGGCAACATTACAAAACCAAAACTGTTATGTACTTTAAAAACAAAGTAAAATATGTAATTTACCACAAATGATTAAAACTTTACATACAGTTGGGTTTAAAACTGAAGAATGTGTTCAGTTTTCTTGTTGGATCAACATCCATGGTTAAAATAATATATAAAACATAATACATAAAATTGCAACAACTGATTTGAGAAAGACTTTCAAATTGATAAATTATTCGGTATTTAGTAAACAGATAAGACAAGAACAAGTTAAACAAAGTACAGAGGAAGATATATTTTTTCAGATGCGAAGAGAACAATTTATGCATTAGTCAGTCTGAAAAGAAACTCCAATTAACTAGTGTTATAATGTATGTACAGTATAAAGAACTAGTGTTTGAATTTGACTATACCAAGCTTAAAAACAAATACAATTACCCATACTGTAAAACATAAAAACAAAACACACACAAAACGATCACTTACAGATCGTTCATACATTTTAGTGAAGAACAGTTTCTTGATGACCTATATAAAGTTCCATGGAATATGATCCAAAATTTGGATGATATAGATGAAGCTCTGAGAGTGTGGACTGACTTATTTATGGATGTAGTCTCTAAGCATGCACCACTGAAAGTACATCGAGTAAAGAATGAAATCCAACCTAATTGGCTTACTACTGAAATACTAGATGCTATGAAAACACGAGACCAATTCAAGGCTAGGGGAAACCATGCAAAATATAAAGTATGGAGAAATAAAATAACAAGTATGATTAAAATAGCTAAAAAGTTGTATTATCAGTCATTGCTTGAAAACAAAAAGAGCAACACAATCTCCATTTGGAAAGTCTTCAATGAACTCACTGGAAGAACACACAACAATCAGACAAGTAAAATTAACTCACTTCTGGTAAATGACACCATAGTCACTGATGAAACTGACATTGCAAATGTTTTCAATGATTTTTTCACCAGTATCTCCACAAAGTTAAAAGAATCAAAGATAGAAAACAACTTTAGTGAACTGAAAAAGTTCTGCAGCAGCAAAATCTCTAAGGAAGTATGTTTCTCTATACCACCAGTATCAAAAAACTTTGTTAAAAAATGTCTCAGTGAACTTGATACCAAGAAAGCTACAGGACTTGATCAGATTGGTCCAAGACTCATTAAATCTTCTGCCTCTGCTATTTTAGATAGCATAACATTCATAATCAATTTAAGTATTGCAACCTCATCTGTCCCCAAAATATGGAAAACTGCAAAAGTAACTCCTATTTACAAATCTGGATCTAAGAATGATGCTGATAACTACCGACCAATCTCAATACTACCAACCTTGTCAAAATTGATTGAAAAACATGTCCATGACTCATTCATGTCATATTTAACCAAACACTTGCTGTTAGACCCTAATCAATCAGGCTTTAGACAGAAACATTCATGTGAGACTGCCTTGATCTCCCTAACTGATAAATGGCTTCAAGCACTTGACCAAGGTAAAATAATAGGATCTGTATTTGTAGATTTCAGGAAAGCGTTTGACATGGTGGATCATGAAATCCTTTTGAAGAAACTAAAAATCTACCAATGCGATGAAAAAACAGTTAGATGGTTTACTTCATACTTAAGTGAGAGAACACAACATGTTTATATAAATAACATTCTGTCCGAACCTGAAACAGTTAGATATGGAGTGCCACAAGGCTCAATTCTAGGTCCATTACTATTTATTTTATTTATTAACGACCTACCACTTTTACTAAGAGACTCGATATCATCTACAGATCTCTATGCAGATGACACAACATTATCAGACATCCAAAACACAAAGCATGAACTCGAAATCTCTTTACAGAATGCATTAAACAAGCTGGAAAACTGGTGCACATGCAATGGCATGGTAGTAAATACTGGTAAAACTAAAATATTACTTATCTCAACAAGGAAAAAAAGGAAAAATCTTGATAGCAATGAACTATGTCTAACATGGAAGGATAAAAATTTGCAAATGGTCTGTCACGACAGACTACTTGGTGTTTTGGTAGATAATAATCTATCATGGACTGATCATATCAAACATATCAGTAAAAAGGTTAATTCAAGTTTATGGCTTCTCAGTAGGATAAGACATTTTCTCCCTGAAAGGCACAGAAAATTATTTTATAACAGTTACATACAACCGTATTTTGACTACTGTAATACAGTATGGGGTAATTCAAATGATAAAAACATATCAAAGTTGGAAAAAATTCAGAAAAGAGCATTAAGGCTAATATCAAACCAGAAAGAAAGCAAGGAAAATTTAGCTGGTAAGTTAAAATTATTACCTATTAAAGACTTAATATGTTTAAGAAAAGCCAAATTAATGTACAGGATATCCAATAATAGTGCTCCTGAATATTTACAATCCCTATTTCAGTATAGGCTACCTGGTAATACACCCAACCTGCGATCAATATCTACAAAACAGCATAAAATTCCCAAACCAAATAAGGAACTATTTAAAAAAAGTTTCCAATACTCTGGAACTTTGCTCTGGAATAGTATTCCAGTTGAGATTAGAAATGCCCACTCTATTTCCATCTTCCAAACCCAATATATCCAGTGGCTTCTGAGATGCTGTTGAATTAAATAAATTCCTTGTATGAGGGCCTCAAGGTAGATTAGTTCTTAGCTAATTGTGTTACCCTCTTTAAATAAAGTCATTATTATTATTATTATTATTAAAACATGTATTATTACATAATCTTTGATTACAGCATTGCACTTTTGTACCATCACCCAAGCAGATATTTAAAAATGCTTTCCTCAGAAAAATCGTTTACATATTTAATTTCTTTTTTTACATCATAAATCGATGATTCATTCAAATAGTCAAGTACTGTTTTCTCCAATATTCTCTGTTAGATTTTGTTATGTTCAAAATTTTGTCTCTTCTGTTCATAGTCCATCTCTCCATTACCACAAATTTAGTATTAATATTTCTCCCAAACCACATGTTCTTGGGGGATTACTATGAAACTTTACTCACGCAAATTAATCCCAAGGTTTACTTGGTCCTGAATGAAAATGTTGCCACTTAGACATCCAATATGGCAGTCAATGGCCTTCTTGAAAATTTTCTAACCGCTGCTCTACATGAATGTACTGACATAATGATATATTGCAGTTTCATTATAATGTGTGGTTGGTCCAAAATGTCCTATTAAAATAAAAATGGTGCTTATCTGATAACTTTTAATATTTTTGTATCTATTTGTGATGAACAGATGTTCATATTTACATGGTGCTTGTACCAAAGATTTATTTAGCTTTCTGTTTGGTTCAAAATCAGTAAGGTGTCAAACTGACATGCAGTATGGCTGCTGTGTCAACCATTATGAAATGGTTGTCTTTTGTTTTTTTTTTTGTTGACTTGGGGTTTTCACTAAAAGATTCATCATAATTCAGTACCAATAATATTGAAACAAAAGAACCCCAGTGACATTCTTGCTGCTTGGTAAGCCATTTTTTTCTACTAGGTCAGAAGTAGATAGCAAATAGTTGCTACTTTCCATCCCATGTTTTATTCTAACCCTGGGGATGAGAAAATTACAATATAATTTCAAGCTAAAAGGTCAAAGGTCTGTTAATGTTATTCCTTGCAGTGTAGAGTTTCATGCTGGCTTTCTGTGGTCATAAAAATTGCTAAAGAGTAATTCTACCAGAATTTGGATTTTTTAATGTCTCAGCTGGAGGTGAGTAAAAACTTTCCATCACCAGTAGTTCTTTCTCCTTTCTTTTCATCCTCTTTTCTTTTCAGACTGGAAAATTGATATTAAAGCCACGTCCAACTACATGACAAGACTTGGAAGAGAAAATATGATTTTGGAGTGTAGACTTTTTTTAAATTCATACTGGTTCGTGTACCACTCAATTTGTTACAAGTTTCAAACAGCAGTCCAGCAGGATAAATTATGTGACATTATTGATCACAAAGGACAGAGGGAATTGAATTTTGTATTATGAGAAGATAATATTTCTGCTATTTAACTAAATGTGATTTACAACATTTCATGAATTTCAGTAATAGCTTTTAAAGGCTACAAACTATTTCTTTTAATTGGCACTGATATCCATTTTTGTGCCAGGGTGCCATAAAATGCCAAATTGGATGGAGTTGAGAAGATGAAAATGAAACAGGAGGCTATCCCATGATGCTCAGAATCAACCATGTGTAAAAAAAATGATTTTCATTGTTCAGATAAGAAAATTTGAAAGAAATTAAAGTTTTATGAAACATTATCTTGTTCTCTTTTGGAGCTTGGTTGACCGAAAAGGGTGCCCTGAGCCTACTGGTAACTACTGTTCAGCATGTTGCACTTGCATATTACGTTGGCACAATAACGACTTTGTGCAGCAATATGAATGGAAAATGGGTTGGCATTCCTTATTGTCATAGTGAATCATAAAAAAAAGTTGAATTTGTGAGCAAAACAACAGTGTTAAAGATGTTCTTAATCATGTGTCATAACTCAAAACTGCTGCAAGTAAATCGCTACCAAAGTTTATAGCATGATGGGTCATGTGGTGAACACCACAGACATAATCTGGATCACCACCCTAAAACGGCTAAGAACCGCTTTGCCACATAAAGAATAGCTTGAGAGTGTCTGTTCTTAAATTAATTACATCAGGGTCCAAAAACAGACTTCCAGAAAGACCCTGGACATCCAGAGAACTGCGGGGTGGGGGTGGTTGGGCTGTTTAATGACTGAATCCTTGTTTTTCAATCACATCTAGAATAATTGTCAATAAAGCACATTTTCCAATGAAGTTGTTTGTTACGGTATTCTGTATAAATTACATTTATTTTTAAAATGTCCAAAATCTTAAAGATTTGTTTTAACAACCACCATGGTGCGCAAATAAAAACAACACTCGTGTATTATCTCATGGCTTTTTGTTTTGTTGAAGAGTCTGGTTCCAGGAGTGTTATAAATAATATTTTATGAAAAAAAAAGGATCTTCCAAACAGGAAACCAGAATTACTGTTGATACATTACCAAACAGGATTCATTTTTATAAAAAAAACACCTGCAACATTTCATGAGACCATTGTCTACATCAAAGCTCAATTTTTTAAATGTTAAATTAGTAAGATATTGATGCCGTGATTTCAATGCAAGTAACTAATTTTCTCTATAATTGACTGTATATGTGAAACAGAGCTCTTAATTTAACTAAGTCCTCATTTGGCTGGGTTGGCTCGCTATATTCAATCAGTTATGATTTAGCAAGTTAATTTAAGGTAGTTTAATTAGATTACATACACAATAACTGTGTTCGATAGATCAACTTAAATTAGTTACCCGACATATTACTGGTACCACTGGTTCTTAAGCATCTATGACTTGAATACCATTTATATTCTCCGTTATGTGATTCAAAAGACGTAATCAACATGCTAACAGAAAAGGAGGCCACTTTTTATATAGTGCAAACATACAACAAATGCTAACACTGGTCATATATCAAAACACAGTTATCACTTAATTACATTTTCAGAAAAATGCTCGCTGACATAGCTGTTGCAGTAGATTGACACATTTTACGTTTAATTACAAGAAGACACATTGTGCTTGATGATTACACTTAAAAGGAACTAAAAGATAGAACTAGAACACAAATTTCAGTTAATAAAAAAAATATTAATTGGTATTATTTATTTATTAAAGTATTGCCTCCACTAGGCATAAGTAACATTTTTATTGATTGAAATTTTCTTGAATATCATCAATTATGATGTACATGTACTAAGAATGTCCTTTGGAAAGAAAATGTAACAAATTTTTTTCTTTTCAAACTTGATATTTTATAATGCTGATTAAAATTTCCAGTTCCTACCAACCATTTTCAACGATAAAACGAGCGATATATAAAATTTTCCGTTACCAATTTTTATAGTGATTTTCTTCAAGTACAACAATTATGGATCAGTTTTGGGGCATTTTCTGATTTAAAAATGTGATCCATACCTGTTATAAGCCAGTTTGTGAGTTATCGAGAGGTTGGTGTGTGTGTGTGTGTGTGTGTGTGTGTGTGTGTGTGTGTGTGTGTGTGTGTGTGTGTGTGTGTGTGTGTGTAGAAAAATATCCATGCTTTATAATTTATTACTATTTCATTTATTTTTCTGATTTTCTGTTACATTAACTAATTTTCCTATGTATGCTCTGGTGATTACCTTTACTATATTATATGATCTTTAGATGACTTGATTAAAGAAATGGTTAAAAAGAGATAGTTTATTTACTCATGTTTCTGAAGAATGTCATGATAAAATATAATAAATTGTCATGGTCCATCATTTTATTTTGTTCATTGAATCATTTCAAAATTAAGTACAAATTTTAGCACATTAAACAAATTTCATCTTTAGGATGACTAATGAACAACATATGTTAAAGAAGAAATAACAAAGCTGCATGATATAAGAAGTTTGTTGAATTGTAACTAGTTATTTGATCAATGAAAACAAACGACTTGGTCCCATACATGTCACATAAAGACAGTAAATTAAAAAAGTTTGATTATTAGATTGGAATGTAAACAAGTATGTTGTTTATCAATTAAAAGTTTACATGTATAAAGGTAACTGAAAGGAAAACAAGAGGACATAATTTGTATTCTTTTATAATAACACAAAGATTGGAGCATGTATTAGTTTCTAGCAGAAAATGTTATAATAACAATGAAAGAATACTAGTCTATTGTCAATTAAATGAAAACAAAAGTTTGTGTTATCTCATAGTTTACTATGAGTTTTTAGAGAAGAAAAACAAAACAACAACCTGCAAACATTTTAGCTTCTTCACAAGATACTGACCACTTGTGGCATTCATTGTATTCAAAGACTCAACAGCTAGCATGATGCATTTGGTCTTAAATACTTAAGATCACAATAACAAGGTAATCAATTAAAAGCTGTATGTTGTCATCAAACATGCTGTAGAAGAATATGACTTGTGAATGTGTTGTGTTGTTTGTCCGTCGATTTGATGAGGACCTCATCTGAGGGTTGGATGTCCTGGTTTTGTTCTGTGCATGCGCAGGTGGCTGATTAGGACAACCCTTGTTTGTTTGCAAAAGGGACAAAGGATGAGTGGGACATCTCCAGGAGGGTTGATGGCACATGTTTTTCTGGCCTGCCTCTTCAGCTCTGCAGCTGCTGTCCTGTTAGTTGCACAACTTGGAGCCTTTGTGTACCAAGGAATGCAAAGTGACTCGATCACTTGCTGTTTGCTCCTAGGAATCAGGCAGGGTTTATGTTGAATGCTTTCAATGCTGCTTTCAGATGGTCTTTGAAGCATTTCTTCTGGCCTCCGTGGGATTGCTGTCCTTGCTGTAACTCACCATAGAAGAGTCTCTTAGGCAGGTGGATGGAGCTTAAGGTGTAGGGAACATTGCATTCAGAAATAAGCAACAACACTAGCTGTGATTGGTGCATTATGTAAGATGCTTTTTGTATTTCTCTTGGGTTTAAAAAAAGTTAAGCCTCTTAGCAACATGTGAGATGTTAATTCATATCTAGGTCATAATTTATTTTAACATGGGTGAAAATATGTGTTGTCATTTGATAACTCTTACCCCTGTTTAGTTCCAGCAGAGTTATCTCTTTTCAATGCAATGGAATACCATATTTTGTCCACTACAAATTGACAATTTAAGATTGTTCTTTGCGACATGGTGTGAAATGCATGTTGAAGAAGGATAGAAAGTATATTATTTCACAAAACATTAGTCTATGGAAAAACAATTGGTACTGTGATACCTATGGGGAAGAACAGCCTCACAGTGTAACCATAGAAATGCACATTATGTACATGTATATTATTCAGTTACCTCCCTTACAACAGACATAACATTTCAAGAAATAAAAACTCACATTTTCAGGGATTGGTTATCAAAATAAAGAGAAGATTTGTGAAGTATTATATTAGCCCTCAGTCTTGATGCAAATGTAACTTGAAGTAATTTAATATTTTCTCACATTAAAGTTTACAAGTTTAAAACTGATAAAGTATGTTTTGTTTGGTTTAGGCAATATTCTGCCTAACTGAAGCCATTTATTGGTAATTTTGTATATGGAAGAAATATAAATTATATGCATCTATATTATCTACACTATTCACGCTTTTATATTGAATGTTAAGGAACACCACTTCACCTGAAATTTTGGTGTCTGTAAGATGTGAATGAACACCACTTCACCTGAAATTTTGGTTCCAGTAAGATGTGAATGAACACCACTTCACCTGAAATTATGGTGCCTGTAAGGGATATTATAGCATAAGGTGCCTTTGAACTGCCCATGGACCTATGGGGCACTGCCTTCATATATTGTCCAACATAAGGTCATCAAACTTTGACTTCTCATTTTTCTCATTGCTGCTTTTGTCTCCTTTAACTCTATCATAAGCTACATCTCCCATTTTGATACACTTTCCTCCTGTTTTTAACTCTACTGAAATCACTTTACTGTAAAGTGTTCAAAGCTTATACTTTATAATAAGACTGGGTCATGTCCACCTGTCTCTGATGGTAAGTTCTGCATCTACCAGATTATGTGAGTACTGGGGGTTTGTGACCTCATGTATCGGCAGACAGGGTAAAGTTTTCAAAGCTTATACATTTTAATAAGTATGGGTCATGTCCAACTGTCTCTGATGTCAAGTGCTGCATCTACCAAACAAAAATAAAGTCCATTATTTTATTTGAATTGTACTTTTTGAACAAGGAGAGGTACATACTATTTGGTACTTTGACCTAGTTATTAGATATTATGATATGATGTGATTTATCCCATATCGCCCATGTTAAGTTCAGCAAGTGCTGATATGAATAAAACACGACCCATAGTTAAACAAATTCATTTTATTCCCAAAATGTCTAGTAGTGGGACCAAGTCAACCAAAGTGTTTAGAACTATTTTGTTACTCTTAACATACAGATGTTTCCTCAGAGCTGGTCAGTGTAGGAATCACAAAATTGAATAGTAAATCAACAGAGCTGGTCAGTGTAGGAATCACAAAATTGAATAGTAAATCAACAGAGAGCAGAGCCACTTATTAAGCAACTGCGGCACAGAGCGAGATAAATTTAAAAAAAAGCTGATGCCTTAAAAAAATTACATTTTATATCTTCGGAAATTTATTAATTGCATTTTCAGAAATTGGTATTGTCTAGTCTGGCAAAAATTTGTTTTCCCTATTTTAATAACTGCTTGTTGATTGTTTACTTCAGTTTATAATTTCTTCTTTTTTGAGGAGGGGTGGTTTTGGAGAAAAAAAAAATGAAAAAAGTGTGTTTATTTATTAGTGTGTTCCCCTGATGTGTTATGTGTTTTTTTTTATATAAATAAAAACTTTGATCCTTAACCTTACTTTTTCCCATCGGATTATATCATGAAAAAGTGGTATTTTAATGTACAAGTCAGTTTTTTTCCACCTATCTCATATTCCATCTCTTTTTTTTCGTTAGTTAACTCTGGCTAGGGGTTCCCTGTATCCTATTTGTGTTGTGCTATTTGTATGTTACTATATGTATATGTATATATACATTGTGTTTTTGTTTGGATAGCCATTTTTTGCTCTGATTTTTTTTTCAGTTATCTATCAGTGACTTGGACCTATAAACAGATCGTCACTTGTTTGTTATTTATTCCATTTCAACCGTTTATTTTTAATATTTTTGTGAAATTTTGTGCAGAGTTCGGTTCATCTATCCTTATTTATTTGAGTTCAGTTATTTTTGTAAGGTATTACCTTCCTTAATGGTTTGATGATTGGATGTTTTTCATTCCACACTTTGCAACTGTTATATTTATTCTTTTTTGATCGACTGTATTCGTGGCAGGATCTGAACATTTTAAAAAAATTGTTATTCACCCAGCTTGACTTTGGTTGTCTTCTATTTATTTATAGCTAATCCTTGTCCAAATATATCTTAATAGTTTATATGCCCTAGTAAACAGGGCTCTCTGTGTAGTACAGGAGCTACACAGAGAAACAAGGCAATGAAAGGTAAAGTGAGTATAGGTCACCACTCACCAGTGACTTATTTTTCAGAGAGCATGCCTTTCGGGAAAACAAATCTTATACTAAACCTTTTCTAGTGTATTTATTTCTGTGTTTTTGTGTATTTTTTTCCTCTAGGCGAGTTGTTTACCCAACTCTTTCCTGGGCCTGCCCACTTTTCATAGTGCCTTGTGATTTAGCCCCGTGTTTTTCTTGCCAGTACTTCTCTTCCTGAGATTCCATGTCCCCTCCCCCCTTTTTTTTCCCTATCCTGTTTCCTGATTATGATGATTTGCCCGCATGCTCTCATATTTCTTACTATAAAACTTGTAATTTTGTATAATAATGTTTTATTAAAATTTCCGTCTAGGTATAGGATGTTCTTTGCGTTGTATATTATTGAGTTGCCTTTATTTTTAAAATTATGGCAACTCATTCAGGTCTGTCGTTTATACATTGTGTCATAGTGTTTTTTTTTTTGTAAAGTTATGTTGCTTACATAGTGGGCATTTTGGCGATACTCTAATCATATGCCATCTCACTGCAAACTCTCCTGTCAACCAAGCATTATGCATGTATTTGAATAGGAGGCTTTTTATTTTTAAAGATCCTAGTTTGACCCAGTGTCCCCAGGCCCTGTCCCAGTTAATGTTTATGTTTTCTTGCTCTTCTTTGTTTTTTCCTTATTTATAGTGTTGTCTGTAATCCATTTGTATGTTGTCTTAGTGTCTATCTTCCATAGTTCCCTGTTGTCTCTATATTTATTTAGTAATTCTTTTACAGATCTTAATTTTCTTGGCACCTCTATTAATTTTGTTAGATTGTTATTTTTATATGTCATTTCTCTGCTTCTTAGAGAATCCGCAGTAATATACATGTATATAGAGTCCATGCAAAGGTATTTTGGGCTGTGCTTTAATTTTCTTAAATCTATTAAGTATGTTGGTGCATTTCCCATCCCTATCTAAAGCCTCAGTGTCCACACGAAGATCCGTATCTTCAAGAGCAATGTGTTGAGCGTCCTTTTGTACGGCTCAGAGTGTTGGAAGTCCACTGCGAACATAGAACACAAGCTCGAAGTGTTTCAAACCAAATGCCTGCGACACATCATGAGGATCTTCTGGCCAAACATGATCTCAAATGAGGAACTTCGGCACATAGCGGGTGTAAGCACCATCTCTGAGATCATTTCAACTCGGCGATGGAGATGGCTCGGCCATGTCTGCAGAATGCCTCCTGACTCACTACCAAGGGTGGCACTGAGATGGACCCCACAGGGGAAAAGGAACCGTGGCAGACCCAAAGAGACCTGGCGACGAACAGTTGAGAGAGACCTTAAGACCAGAGGCCTCACCTATCAGACCGCCCCTGCAATAGCTGCCGACAGACGGAAATGGTGCTCCCTTGCAGTTGCCTCAAGCACCAGACGGCGCAGAGAGGATTGAAAGCTTCTTTGTTTATGTAGTGCATTTTAAATCCTCATAAGTACTTAATAATCTTGTTATCTATCATTTTTAGGTGTTCATGTTTTATGTCTAACAATTGTATTATATAGTTTAGGTGCACATACATGTAATTTTTGCCAACTTGGGCCCATTTCATTAGGCATAGTGGCGTAAGCACCCAAATTTTAACATTTTTATTTTTCCTCTGATTTTCTTGAGATTTTGTTTTTCTTTGTCTTTCCCAAAATATACCCCTTGGGTTTTAACATTGTCTTTAATTAAATTGAGGGGTAGCCCACGCTGCTTACCTCTCCAGTTACCTAAAAGTAATATTTTTGTTTTTTCGGGAAATCTTTTAGATCCCTGAAACTTTACAAAATTTTTCAAATTCCTGTATAAGTTTCGTATAGGAATTTTTGTCTTGTACAAAGTTGGTGTAATGATCTGCATGCTGTAGCATTTTACCTCTTCTCTTATGTTTGGAACTTTAACTCTTGGTTCATTCTTATTTTTATACTTAGTATTTATATTGCTACATGTATTACGTATAATAACATAGACAGTGGACACCCCTGTCTCACTAACCTTTTAATATCAAATTTTTCAGTTTTTGCCCCATTTACCTGTACACACGAGTTTATTTCCCTGTACAGGATTTTAGTCCAATTTTGGAATTTTTCTCCAAATCCAAATTTGTCTAGTGTCTTGTATAGATAGTTTTGTTCTGTCAAAAGTCTTCTCCTGGTCAAACAGTTCCATAGCACTATTTTTCCCAGTGATGTTTACATGTTCCATAACTGTTCTAATAATTAGCACATTATTTTGTATTTCCCATCCTTTTGGTCCACTAGTCTGATTTACATTTATTATTTTATCAAGACACTTTTTCACTCTTTCTGCTAGTATCTTACTTATAATTTTATAGTCAATATTTAGGATGGAGATGGGCCTCCAATTTTTTTTTAATCTTCCCTATCACCTTTCCCTTTGTATATAAGTGTTATTATTCCCTCCCTCATAGTTGTTGTCATATTATTATTCCTTTGTGCGATATTATTATATAACTAGTCTAATACTGGCAACAGTTTCTTGCAGAAATTTTTGTAGAGTTCTGCGGAGATTCCATCTCTACCTGGTTAATTGTTTTTAGACAATTTCCCATTAGCTTCTACAATTTCTTTCTGCAAGTTGAAATCATCACGTGATTCTATGTTCTGTAGATATCATCTTGCATTTAGTCTCTCTTAGGTATTTGTCTATTTGTCCGTCTTCTATTTCTTGTTCTTTATAAAATTCTTTGTAGTAATTCTGTATGTGTTATTTTATTTTTGTCCATAGTTATCCCCTCCCTTCCTATATGTAGTGCTTCTAGTTTCTTTCCACCCACCCTTCTTAATTCCTCCCTTTTATATAACCCCTCCACATTTCTATATAGTTGTGTAAATATTCCAGATTTTTTTTCTCTCCTTTTTTTAAATTTTATTAAGTTTGTTTTCTGGTGTTTTTTATATTCTGTGTATTGCTTGTTATTATAAAATTTTCCAAAGCCTCATTTTGTAATTTAATTTTCCCTAACCTTAATTTTGAACAGTATATTGCAATTTTTTTAAAAATCTCTTTTAAATTATCCCATTCTTTAATTATATCAAGATTCCCTGGTTTTTTTTTTTTAATTTTTCTATTTCGTTTCTTATTTCCCTCCCAAAATGTTCATCTTCTGTTATTTTATTATTTTTTTTCCATTGACCCCTCCACCATTTTATTCTGATAGTTTTTCTAATTTCTATATATATTAATTTGTGATCTGAAAGCTTATAATTTACAATCCCTGATTTTATATATTTATTGGTTCCAGATGATGTGCCCAAAAATTTATCTATTTTACCTTTATAGTTAAAAGTGTATTCCACCCTTGGTATATTCAACCGTCTGTATATGTCAATCAGTTTTTGCGATGTCATTATGTATTCCATTTTGTCCTTAAACCATGTCTTCTCTTGTTAAATGTTCTGTTCTGACAATTACATCCCCTGCCGAATTAAAATCTCCTATTATTAAATTTCCCATGGTATAGTTTTATAAATATTTAGCCCATTAAAAAAAATCCTGTTTTTTATATCTATGCCGGAATTTTATACATTAATGAAACATGTATTATAGAAAGAATATAAAGAAAATCCCTAACACTATCCTTTCCCATTTGTATTCTTAATGATTGTGGCTAACCTCCCTCCCTCCCTCCTCTTGCCCACTAAAGTCGCTGTTAATTATGATGCTATCCATATCCCTTTCAATTTCCATTTTTTTTCCCGTCTATAAGTCAATTGTGTGTCTCTTGTAAAAATAAGATGTCATAGTCTCCTATTTGTTCAGTTTTTTTTCCATTTTGTCCTTGTTCATCCCATTTATATTTATTGAAAGTAAATGGAAGTTTTGTTCCTCCATTTTTGTTTCTCACTCCAGGTTGCCACTTGTATGATTAAGTTGTATTTAGTTTTTAATGTCTATCTGTTTTTTTTTTAAAGTGTGTAAAGTTACTTTGTGTTATCCGAGGACACAGGATAATCCCCTATTGTTTGATTTGTACTTTTGGATATGTAAAAATCACAGATGACCTGCGAAATGTATAAAGTTTCTAATATTTCTTTCTTTTTTGTGGACACCAGACAGATTCCCCCCCCCCTCTTATTTAAAAAAAATAAAAAAAAGTTGTGTTTTATGTATGTTGTGCTCCCCCCAGATGAGTTGTTTTTGTTATTTTATTTTTATTTCCATTAAATCATTTCTAACCTTATTTTTCCCATATGGTTTATATATAAATTTTAAAAGGGGTATTTTTTTCCTTTTCCTTAATGTATTTACAGGGCGGTTCCTCAGACTTTGTTTTTTTAAAACCATACCTGGGTGCCTTCCCTACTTATCTCATATTTCGAGCACATTGGATCAGTAATTTTGCTTAGGTATGTGCTTATATGATGTGCAAGTTCCAAAGAAGTTTCAGCCAAAGTATCTGAAAATGGCATTGACTCATACATTATGCTTGTTGCGGATGCAAACGAATGCCGTACGCCATTCACTAGAAAACGTTCATAATATCTGTAGAGCACCCCCATAGAGGAGGCATCACATTAAAGGGAGGTGAATAATTATTGATTATCTCCCTTCGAAGGTTTAGACTGGTGATTGACAATTTAGTGACAGAAGATTCGTTATTCTTATTAAAAGCTAGACCTGAAAGAAGTCTAACGTTAGGCGGCGTCCATTTTTGTACGCAAAGTATATTCTTTAATGACCTGCGTTAAGATAGAAAATATGAGTCAATATATTCAGGTAACAGATGATGAGAGCGAAGAGCCAATAGAAATACCGAGTGAAGAAGATGGAACCTTGTTGTTGAGCACATTAGCTGCCCAATTCCCCACCGCTTGTGGCTTAAAATACCGGAATCCACAGACGGGCAATTACCGAGGAATAAGACTCACTGATGGAAATTTACACCCTCCCGAGAGTCATTGGGGCTCACATGTATACATTGTAGTCTTTCCTAAAGGTTGGTTTATTTACGAGACTTAGCCTTAAAGTTAACATTATTTATCAATTTTTTTTTATAATATAGCACTTTCAGTAGGCGAGGGGTTAGTGCCGGCTCTCGCGCCAAATATATTTTAAAAACCATTAAGACATAATCACCAAATTAAAGCGAAATCTTATCCAAATTTTGAAGGTAAAAACATTATAGAAAAACTAGTACCAAATATAGATATAGGACGTGGAAATTGAAATACCAGTTTTTGCAAGTAACTCGAGCTCTTTTTTTTATATATGGAGAGGCATCTAAGAATGATAAAAATTAATTAAAAACTGTCTCTGTAATGCTGATTGGCGTGATTTCAGGACATGAAATGAGTGAGGTTGGGCAATTCACAAAATGCATTTGGTCAATTTTCAGAAAAACATGGTCCCACTTAATTTCATGAAAATTAACAAGTCTAATTCTTGATAGTGCCTGAAAACATAGTTGTAGCTTCAGTTTTAATTAGGACAAGCAATGAAAGCTATACCAAGTCACATGTATCGCCTGCCTGCTGAGGAATATGTATACCCTATTCCCGACCCAATATTACTTTTCACGAAATCTAACACAACTGCTGGACCTTCATAACAACTCCTGAATTGAGGCTTTGTATGGTACATACAGGTTACTCAGAAATAAGAACCATACATGGATATATTCAAAATTGTTGGCAGCTTAAGACCTACTGTGTTTATGATTATCTCCTCTTAATGTATGGAAATAAAACTTTGAAAATTGACAACGCTTCGCAGAAATACTAACGTTTACATCCATAGGCTGCTTAGTACTATAAACATGTATCGGATATTTATTCTGTTGGTTTTCAATGCCTTTACATTAAAAAGTTCCAAATTTATCTCAAAATATGTCGTAAAAGCAGACCACTGTTCTGGAACCAAAGCAGAGTGAGACACAGAAAATGAGAAGACAGAAACTGTTATGCCCCCCTGACAGTCCTATATCTATCAAATCCTAGTAGATGTTTTGTAGTTGACCAATGTAGGACAGAAAAGTGTAGAAATGCTTTCTTAGTAAAATCATTTATGGACTGGATTCTTCTGGTACAAATTTATGATGTAACAGGACCTGCATTATATACATTCAGTTTCAAAATATTGCAGAAAATGTTCAGTACCTCTAGTTCTACTTGAAACAGTACTGTAGTTGTTTTAGTAAAGCATGCATATAAAATGTCAATAACAGATATGGTCCTGGCTTTTAAATAGTTCTCGCCTAAAAAATCACCAACATAGATCAACTGGACTGGAGTGTATTCCATATGCAGATACAATTTGTGACGTATTGACTAAATACGATTTGAACCACACAAAGGCTGTATTGTGAATGCCAAATACATGCTGTTAACGGTGAAGTAATATATCATGGTCTGTTGTGTCAAATGCTGCAGACAAATGAAGGAGTGTGAGGACTGTAATCTTTCCGCTATCCAAAGCAAAGAGAATGTCATCAATTAATTTCAGAAGAGTAATTTCAGTACTGTCACAAGACCTATATGCATAATGTACATTGCTAAAAAAGACTTCATAAGAGATAAAAGTTGGGTTAAAACAACTTTTTCTAAGATTTTTTAAATGAATGAGAGATTGGAAACTGGGCAGTAATTCTTTAAGTCATTATGGTCAAATGTTGGTTTCTTGAGCAGAGGCTTTACAGTGGCAGTTTTGAAAAATGATGGGAATTCCCCTGATGAGAGATAATAATAACATAAGTTAGTGAAGGCAAGAGTGGATTTAAGCACTCAAGCAGCAGTGATGTTGGAATTGGATCAAGTTCACATGACTTGGGTTCACTCTTCATCACGATTTTCCATACTAAATCCATAGAGACAGGTTAAAATGCTTATACTGATTGTCGCTGAAATTCTGTATCATAACTATGGTGACGATGAGTCGATTGTAATATCGATGTCAATCATATCTCTATGGGTTTGTACTTTGTTCGGAAGAAATTTGCAAATAGGTGCGGAAGGTCTACTGGAGAGAAGGTTGTTGGAAAAGGTGTACATTTTGTTCTTGACATTAGTTTGTTATCTCAAAGACCTCTTTGCAGCTGGCTATCTCTGTGATCTTAGTACAGTGGAACCCCGCTATAACGCGATGATCGGGGTCCAACAAAAACTGATCGCGTTAAAAGCGGGGTCGTGTTAATGCAGGGTTTTACAATATTTAACTTTTTTCCGAGAACCTATACGTGTATACATGTACAATGATCAAAAGTCGGCTTATCATCAGATGAATATTAACTGGAATGCATTAAGATATATTCAAAATAATCGATGGCTAATATATTTATAGGTTATTACTGGGCATTAAAATCATTTACTAATTTTTATTTGTTTGAACGATAATACAGATTGACCGATAATACCAGACTATCGCTATATCATGAAAAGTGTATCAACACCGTATGCTACCGTGCCGTCGTGGCATGCAGTTCATCCATAATGGATGTAATTTCAGTGAAAATCGTACAGATTTAAAATATTCAATAATTTTGTAATAGTCTGAATTCGACTTGTAAAATATAGGATGAACAAAATATTGAAACCATTTACTTGCCGTCTGATATCGTACTGTCATTGCATGCAGCTATTCCAGGGTCTACATACGATGTCTGTACAAATTTCATACCGCTAAAATTTTATCAACTGCAAGAATAATTAACAATCAACGCATGATTTCAGTGTGCAAATAACTTTTATTTCAGATTTTGTGAACATCAAAAGTCATACGCGAATTCTTCCACCAAATTATAATAAACGTTTTACACGCTATTTCTCGTACGTTAAACAAATATTTTCATGGTCCGATAAAAATACACGTAAATGAATTTCAAATTTCAGGAACCATGCCACGATCATTATTTTAAAAGTCACAACTAATCTCATGTCCAAAATGAAGTTAATTTCTTGGTTTTTTTTTTTTTTTTACTTTTCACCAAATTTTTTTTCTCCATGTGTGAATGAATATACGAAATTTCGGGAGCCATGCTATGACTGTGTTATATCCGAATTCGCATTATGGCGGGGCGCGTTATAGCGGGGTTCCACTGTACTGTAGTTAATTTGGCTAACTGGACTATGTAACGTTCTTCTTGGCAGCTTCATACATTTGTTTATGAATAGTAAGTATGGTGGAAAGACAGCATAATAATAATAATATAATATCCCCTCTTAAGTACATGTGAATCAATTCCTTGGATATATTATATTACTCTGTTATGAAAATTCATGTTGTATAGCATTTGGCTGTATATTGTCATTATCTTTTTATTCAACAAAGAATTATAAAGTTTAATAAAGAAAATTGGTTCCTTTTGGCAGTGATTTCCTCTTGTTACAAGTCATTTTACATACTGCTTTTAATACTGACTGGTCATGTGACCAAAATGTTATGAGAAACATTCTATAAATGCAGCATCATTTTTTATCATTATCTTTCATTAAAAAATAATTATTAAATTTGATACATATAAAATAAATGAGGTCTTTTTGCATCCATTAATAGAATACTGACCTTAGTGGTTGACTACTTCAACAAAGAAAGTCAATATTTCATTCAGCTTGTTGCACATGGAATTTCTTGATGGTATACATCTTTGTTTTAATTTACAACTGACCATGGTAGGATTTTATAAACCAGATCTTGCCTACTTTACTGTGCTGACCAGTGTAAACAACTATTGTGGTCATGATGTTATTGAGATATGCATTCTCACTTTAACTGACAGTTTATGATGATGCTTTGTCAAAAATGGGGAATGACGATGTATTTTGTATAATTGTACATTCACACTTGAAGTTACAAATCTATTGAATCGGTATACATTTGAACCCCCAGTGCTTAAGGAATTAATTTGTCTAATTTCCCACATCCCCCCAATACATTTAAGCTATCTCAGACCATATACAAAAGTCATCCTAATTAGCCAGTGTAATTTGTGATGTCATGGTCAACTCATAGGTAGATTGTATGGAATGTTTTATATATTTATGTGTGTGATATATATATATATATATATATATATATATATATATATATATATATATATATATATATATACATGTATATATATATATGTATATATATATACATGTATATATATATATGTATATATATATATATTTATTTATTTATTTATTTATTTATTTTGTGTACTTAAGTGTGACTATTGGGTGACAAATAAAAAAAAGTATTTGATTCTTTTATTGTTCCATTTGGCAAATGTAAAACATGACTGCAGGCTAAATACTTGGATAGATCTGGTATTCATGAACTTTTCATTTTTCCTATCAGGGCAGTTCATATCGGATCCCCTGACGTCCGGGACTAGTCCATTGTCTCAGTCAGGCAAGTGCATTTTTTACAAAAATGAAGGGGGACAAGCACTGTTTTGAAAGTGATTTAATTCACTCATTACATAGAATAACACTTGTTCGCTTGTCCAAAGGGTAGAGGAAGGCAATTGAGAATTTTTAAATGATTTTGTTTCAGACTTCGTGTACATTCAGCTGACATGGGGTACTTCAAGCCTTAAGTTAGGGCTGCATCATCAATATAAATATATTGGACCCATATTCACTTCTTGTCAGATATGTATTTCTGTACGAGTTGTAAACCATTTAAGATATGATGTATCACATTGTGTTTTTTACTCCTAAGACATAATTTTTCTCTGGTTATTGTTCTTTGAAGAAATGTCAGATTGTAATAACATCAAAATGTGGATGTTGTACTTGGTCACAAGTTGTAAATTATTGGGTGACTTTTAAATTGCCAAAGAGTTCACAATATATTCTTAACCTTGGGTTTTGATGCTGGGAATTTAGATTTGACTTGTTTTTTTTATGAATGGCAATTCCATCCTGGAGTTTCAATGACACATGCTGTTTTGGGTGACAGCATCAATCTTAATTTCCCTGACAAAATTTACAACTTAAGCTGGTGCTGTCCTTAGCAAATTGACAGTATGGACCAGAGATCAAAATTTTATATAGACGACTGTTTACACGTTATCAGCCAATATCAACCGATTTGAAATCAGTAAGAACTGGGCAGAGATAAAAGCAAACATGATTTTTCTCAGTTTTAAAGCGGAATTCTGCTTTTCTCTTGACGTGAATCAGAATTTTCTTGATATAGTCTCTTTTTTTAAAAATAATGTTTGATCCTGTTTTTTTCTGGTTTTTAATTGTTCTTTTCAATTCCATTCTGGAATGACCCTTGTAAAGTATTTGCTTCATATATTTGTTAGCCCATGACTCTCATTAAGAGTATTCTGATTGGTCAAAAGTTTAAATTCATCCAATGAATATTCATGTAAAGGAAATTTATGGCAATGGAAAAAAGCATGCTTGCAAAAAATTGCATCTGTAGTTGTTGGGAGAGATGAAACAAAAAGCTTAGATAAAGGTTTTTTTTAAAAACACCTACGGAAATGTGAGTGGCTGGAACAGATTGTCGACGGAAATTTAGTTGGTCAGTTTTTAATAAAACTGAACCCTCGAGGACTGGCATTTTGTGACCTCTGTAATATATACATTATGGAAGTCGTGGTTGAATGAGTCTGGAACCGCACCTACAAAGAAGCTGCATACGGAAAAAATTAAGCCCACTGTCAGAATATATATGTACTGCATTTCGCCAATACAAGCTGGAGCTTGAAAGGAAAAAGGCTGTCATTGAGAAGGAAAATAAATAATTGGAAATTGAACCAACACAATAATTGGTGACAAAAAGAAAGACAAAAGAAATCTTTCTTAAAGCAGCAAAAAGAGCTGGCACACTGGCACATCAGCAGGTTGTGTTCAGTGGACAAAAAGACAAGTGAATATATGGGATTGTTTGTATATAGGTGATGTATTTGGGTGATTATTTACATATTTGCTATCAAAAGAGCGAAGTGTAATATATTGGCAGCAAAAAATGTCTAATTATTGTTTTAAGTACCATGTGAACACTGACATGCACATGATGTGACAATAAATTTTGTAAAATTATTCAAGTTGAAAATTTGTGGTAAGTTTGTTAGTTTTTCAAATGATATTTTGTTACATTTTATGATCAAAAGTTGTACCAGGAGCGGTTTTTCATGTGTTAAATGAATTTTTAGTCTGGAGCCTTTGCCCACCCCACTGGGGGAGTACCCCTAAAAAAGTCGTTCACATTTTCAGGTTTTTTATTTTTTTTTTTTATTTTAAGAAGACCAAAATCATGTCTTTAAAAGGTCACATATATCACGCTTAGGTGGGCTTGAATAAAAGTTAAATTGTTTTGAAATTATTACTGCTGTTTATGATATTTATAGGTAGAGGGATTACATTATCACTTAATTGATTGAGCTTTTGATCAGATATCAGCAATTGTTTTGATTGCCCATCAGCATATATGTCATCCTACCTGCGGTACGGCAAAATTAGTTTAAAGACTTTCTGCTTTACTTACCATTTCTTTTGTTGAAATTTACATGTTTAAGTGACTTGATTGCCCAATATATACAGGTTGTTTGACATGGTTCAGTAAGCACAGAAAAAGCCATGGGGTTCATAGTTGTCACCAGAAGACAGGCACAATCATGAATAAAATAATTTGTTTTACATAAAAGCAATGTATGCTGTATAATAATTAGAAACAATGACTGAACGTGAAGACTATAAAATAAATCTATGTCCTACCAAAGTTTGGATCCATTCAGCATCAATTTAAACATAAATGAGTGATTAATCATGACATTAATATTTACAATACTTTGCATGGTCGAGTCATATGCACATTGATGTGTCCTATTATTGGGAAAACTTAGTGATGCATTTCACAATTAGTTGCACAAGTAGCAATAACGCATTTAAAGGGGATCTATCAGTGGGCTTGTCACAGAATGTAGATAAAATGACATAATTTGTTTTGTGTGTTAATGATTTCAACACTTTAACACGAATTCAACCCACACTGGAGTACCATATTTACTGTTTATATTCGGACACTTTTTTTCTTCTTCGTGTCCCAGAACTTATGGTGAAACTTTTTTCATATGTCCCAAGATTTAAGAAACAAATTAATTTCTTTTGAATTTGTGCCCCCCTCCCAACAGCATGTTGCAATAAAATAGATAAAACACTTAGTTGATAATAAAACAAAAGAAATTGAATTCGTATTATCTTTTTTTTTCTCCATCATGAGCATTATAGAATAACATATATCCACAAATTATTATATGTAGTGTAGACTTCCATATTGTAGCACGTTTCGCTTATGTCTGATAACACCCAACATTTTCATTGATATGAACATTGAGAAACAAATCATGTTTGGTTGTGCTCAATCGTTTGATTATGTTATCCAACTAAAAATTGACTCGAACAAAGTCGCAAACGGGAGGGAAATAATTGACATATTTTGAAGACAGCTCTCATTCACTTTTGATATGGTGTTAGGTGCAAAATAACCAAATTTAAATTATATCAAAAGTTAGTATCTCTTTTTTTTTTTAAATATAAAAAGATGGTTGATATATGGACACAAACTTTGGTTTTTTACACTGGTATTCACTGAAATTTTGAAAATAAATTGTCAATATTTAGTGACACAATATTGTGCTTTGTGCATGAAAGCATGACCCAGCGTCACCCAGAAGATTTGGAGAACATAAATAAATTGGATGAATTAATGAAAGCTAGAAGAGAAACAGATGATTTGACTTACAATATGATTATTAACATGGATGACATTTTAGTGTACTTTGATCTCATTCCTGGACAGACTGACAATAAGATGGGGTCAAAAGTGTGAAAACACCATTCAATTTTAAAACAATCTGACTTAAGTCCTTGCAGTTTCTGTGTCAGGGATGTGTTGCCTTTAATGATAATTTTTCATGGAATGAGAAAGCTAAAAAAAAAAATGCAGGAGATGGGTTGTGTTGATAAGACAATGATGCACTGGATTGAAGAGTTTTCTCTCAAGTATATGAGTTTTATTTTTTTAAAAATTATAAAATTTTATTTGGAGTGCATGATTGAATGATTTAAAAGGTGTCCCACAACTTTGGACTCGAAAATATGTGTCCCATAACATACAGTGCACAGAAAAAAACTACTTTCAAAATTAATTTATGGTGTCACAACAAATATGGGGCATGATATAGATGGTAAATATGGTATTTTGTATTTCGGTAGTCATGGAGTTGTAAAAGAGTCCATTTTTGATATAGGACTCAGACTTGTCAATAATTAATTCTTATGAATATGACCCTTAAAATTTGGACTTCTGGAATAAAAGCAAAAATTTCAGGAATATGATTCTTGCAGTAAATCCAGATATTGGCTTGTTTGGATTTGATTTGGATCCAGGTTTCATATTAGATTTGATGGAGTTGGTCAGAGAAGCAGACTAAATTTACAGGAGTACCTCAGATGCTTTAAACTGCATATATTTTTCATGAAAATGCCTGCATGATCAAGCGTTTGTAGAATCTTTTAAAAATGGTATAAAACAATTTTCAAGTTGGAAAGGATTACACACCTCAAAATGGGCTAATAGTCAATACAGAAGAATAAAAAATAATATATTTCTTTCGGAAAAGTAGGACGGGCAACAATTAAATTTATTGATTATGTCTTATGGTGGGGTGACAATTGAGATATGAATCCAATCATGATGTGAAAAGAAACAAATTCAGGAATTATTTTAAATTGAAAGATAGCAGGAAGCTATTGAGTTCCATAGGGTTCATAACAGTTTGTGAAACTATTTGAGGTAATGAATGTCTAAGTGTACTTTGCAATTTTTATAGTTTAACGAAAGTTTACAGTCCCTGCATTAGTCTCAAATATAGGTTCTGAATATTTTCCAACTTTACAATACATGATATTTTGTTACACCTTACTGAAAACCTGGTGTAACTAATGGAAAAAATTCAACTGCCATACAGTATAGGTCTTGCTATGGTTGACAGGTCTTCAGGACTTGGCAGTTATGTGTGCAGGTAAACAAACATATCTGCATATGGATAGTTTTAATTAAACTATTTTAATTTTCTTCTTAATATCTCTTAATTGTATGATTTGTATATGGGTAAATGATTTGTTTTTACTTGTTTATTTAACTCGAGGCATTTTTTTTCTAACACAGACAACAAACGTAAAGGAGATGAAGTAACAGAGAACATTAGTGCCAAGACAAAAAGGGTTGACCAGCAAAAGAAATGCAGTGACCTGATTGTATTAGGGTTGCCATGGAAAAGCACCGAGGATGATCTAAGGAATTACTTTAGTCAGTTTGGTGAACTAGTTCTGTCCCAGGTGAGGACAGCCAGGTCTTTGATAGATTGATCACTTCATTGTTTTATTCTGTTACATGCATTTATGCATACAGATGAAAGTTATATTCCATTCATTTACACATAAATAAATTAGAAAAGGACTAATATAATTCCATACCAGAGGCTAGAAGTATTAGCTTTCCTAGATAAAAGTCTGAGTGAGTTATGTTATGGCCATATATCCATCAACAATTACTTTTTCTGAACATTCTCAAAAACCACACAGCCAACTCAGTCACACTTGGCAGTAAGGGCTGTGCCATTAAAAAATTCAATGAACCCAGATAAAATGTTTTTAAAGCGATGTACTCACCCATTTATGCAATTTAAAATTTAATGTCCTTTTAATATGAACTTGTGAAATCAAGTACCCTGGTATTTTTTTTTTTTTTTTTGAACTTTATCTCTGGTACCATGTATGTTTAAATGAACAGGCTTGTATCTTGGCATGAAAGTTTAAATTTATACAGATGCTTCCAACGTATCTGCCAACTGTCCCGTATTTTGGACCTGAATACAGGTGTACATTTTTTGGGGCAAAAAAATACGTTTTTTTAATTAAAACAATAATAATTTCTTTGTAATTGTCAGTATAGAACTGACTGTCTGTTCTATTTTGACAGAATGTATCAGGTATATACGAATACACTTCTACACAACGATTGGTTCATGCGAAATCGAGGCTACCATGCCTGTTATCTGCCATATTGGATTTCGCAATAGTTACTGCTGTTGCTGTATCTCGTCTTCAAAATGTTCTGCTTATAATCATGTTAAATAAGAAAGCGGAATATTCAGAATTTTCTCCATGAAAAATATAAGGAAACAACTGGAAGGACATTTGTGCCGTCTTGTATAGATTTGTGAAACCATATAGTAAAGGAGAAAACTTGATGTTTTGCAAATTGTGTAACGTGATTTCGTTATTGGGCATGGAGGCGCCCATGAAATGCAAGAGCACAAAAAAGCTAATAAACATCAGCTTCCTGCTTGATCACACACAGCTTAGCCTGAACATACAACGTAGATAAATGCCCAAGAGATAACCTCAATGTACATCGATCAAAATTTGATTTATTCAATTTCTTTTAGAAATAAACATTCCTTTTTCAAGTTACTAGTGTTGCTGGCGATTTATTTTGCAAACGTTTTCCAGACATTAAAAATGCAAAGCATAACTCTTATGCTTGAATGAAAACAGTTAAATAAGAATATCTCAGAATTGAGAGAATCAATGAAAGTTGGTACATTGGAATCGATGATTTAAAATGAAATAAGGTGTGGAACGGGTTCCTATAAACAGCTTGTGTTTGAGTGTGTTGCAGTCTTGCACCTTTTGAATTTCCTGCCGAATTGAACATGGTGCAACTTCAGAAGGTACAAGTGTGCAACATGCGCATCTTTGACAATAAATAATTATGTAAGGCACTGTCTTACTTGACTGATATGCATTGAAATTTTAAGAATCGGTAGTTGTTCCTGAAAATCAGTATTTTTTGTCACGAGTAATCAACAGGACTTCTCAAAAGTGCTTCACAGGATTTTAGAAAATTTTACAGAAAGCTTTGTTGCACAGTAATGTCTCAAGTTGGTCAGATATCTGTCATCATATATGGCCATCATTGTTAAAAACTGAAAATCTTTTTGATTCAGGAACTTCTGAGCAGAATATTTACCAAATAAAAAGGCATTTTTTCAAATAGATACATGTGATGCTGATTTCCCATCAGATATGGCAGTTATTTCTAAGATAGAATAACTCAGAAATGACTTAATAAAAACTAAACAGAACTTGAACGTTGCTAAAAACAAACATTTTTTTAAATGACTTCTCAGTAGATTTTGTGTAATGGAAATTTACTTTATGTTTACCTTTTGTCTCTTTGAAACCAGATATATTAAAACTCACAACACTTATGGTGAATTCCATGTTATGCATTTGAAAAATGTTTGGTATATAGCAGGTTTCCAGTTCACATTACAGTTTCGCTTAGTTTGGTACACAGGTCAAAACCCTCAAATTATCCAAGTCTTAAGAATCAAGTAGATGAAATTTTCGCATTTTGTAATGTTTATAGTAAAAGTATATTTAAAGGTCATGTATGTGCATTTACTTGTCTTAAATATTAATTATGTTAAAATACTGATTTTGCTTTACCCAAGTTTATTCACTCCTGAATATTGAATAATCTGCATCTTAACTGTTAACAAGAATCTTCAGATGAAAGTTATCAATCGCTATGGACCATTACAATATTGGCCTTGTATTAAACTGTGGCAAGAAAAGTACATATTGAGTGTAATTGTCCAAATATATGGTAGTTCAGATTTGTTTATCAGCATATGTAGCAATCATTGTGATGTCACACCTTTAGACTGATCTTGTCTAAAAAATATCGATATACTTTAACTTTTGTTTATGCCATAAATATTCGTCTGGGCATGTGAATAATGACCTTACAAAGGACTTTGGTTGTATGAAGATCCAAATCAAGTAAATACTTGCCATTTAAAGGCATGTATAATAAAATGATAATAAATATCACCCAGTATTGAAATAATTGATGTTGAATGCCTACATGACTTCTATAATTTTAACTGTAGCTTTATTTTTCAAATTTTATTGGCAGGTAAAAAGAGATCCCAAAACTGGGCTGTCCAAGGGATATGGTTTCATTCGATTCAACAAGTATGATGACCAGATGCGATGCATGTCACAACGGCATAACATCGATGGTAGATGGTGTGATGTCACTATTCCCAATTCTAATGTAAGTAGTATTTCATATTGTTACAAGTTTTCTTTGATTTTACTGCATAGCATTAAACTGACAGCTGGTCTGGTACATGTTCTTCAGGTGATAGTATTCCATACATGCCAACCATTACACTTTTGGTGTAATCATTACGCTTTTTTCCACTAAACTACGCGTTACACGTTAACATATATGGATTACGCTTTTTCTGTATATCCACCTTCCCCCCCCCCAATAAATTATTTGCTTCCTCGTTTTTATTAGCATTCCATTAATCGTACAGACTATTTTATTCATACATAACTATGATATACGATTAGTCTTGTCCGTGGACTTTCCTAACAGTATCCTGTTCTTTTTATAGCAACTATCCTGTTACCTAGAAACTTTAAAACTTTCTAGCTCGTATTCTATTTATAGCAGCTGTATGGCTTATTGAGGAGAGAACAGACTGGTTTCTATTTTATAAAAATCTATCGGCACATATTCTTTGTTCTAATTTATGTATAGTGCAGAACCAGTCTAAATGTTTTTGGCGCTAAAAAGTATAATTTATTTTTGTAAATGCGTATATGAGAGCAAAAGTATCTCCTTGTAAATAATTTCACAGATGGGTTAGAAAAAGGCAATAATAAACGAAACAAAAACAATCCTCAAAATATGAAGACATAATGATGACGGCAGCATCATGTGACGTCTAATATTTGGCACAATTTAGCTTCAGATGTTAAGATGGATTCTAGTCGATGTGTATGTTAGAGCACATTTATTTTTCCAAGTACTTTGCATATGGATCAGAAAAAGACAAAACAACGAATATGCAGATTTTTCCAATTTAATGTATACAAATTGTTACCGGTGCATAAATTGATGCACAACACAAAACAAAAGCTTGATCTAACTACTTTAATGGCTAGGTAACAATGAGAAGTGCTCTCTCTCTCTCATCCTAGCTTGTCAGAAATGATAAGATTGTTGATTGTGCTGGGATATGGAGTTTGATGTTTTTTCCATGGCTTGACAGTTCTTTGGATGGTAACCAGATACCAGGCATGGCACTGCACAAGTAAAGCAACAGATGGCAAGCATTGTTTACTGGTTACTGAGCATATATTTCCTCTAAAGAAAGGGATTATATTGACCCCCCCCCCTCCTTCCCTCTCTTTATATTTCCTTTTAGTTGGTACAAAACTTGGGGACTAACAGCCAGGTGGCGAGTTAGAAAAGAAATGTCTACATGTTAGCTATACAGGTCATGAACTAGAAGATATTCTGGGATGGCCCATCCATTAGCACAAGTTTGTTATTGCTACTCCTAAACTATTTGGAGGATTCTCATGGAAATTTATGCACACGTTTATTTCATGGTCTAGTTTATTAAAATGGTGCCATTCAGATGTCTGAAGTGGCCACCACATCAGCCATCGTGTTATTCTGAATGGATGGTCACATTAACATGCAGTTTTCACCAGAAGACGTTTTATAATGTCTAGTGACATGTTGCCAATTTGATAACTAAAATGACCATTATATCGGCCAGTTTGAAACCTTTTATTACTGCTACTCCTGAATGGATGATCATATTGACATGGGGATTTCAGTTAAAGATGTTTTATGATGTCAGAATGAAATTGATGCTGATATGGCCACCATTTTGTTAGTGATGATCCACCTGCTTGGAAAGTCCTGTTAAGGTAAATGTCTTTCGTCAGAAGCCTTTGTGTGTTGTCTTGTGAATAAAGATGATGCCAATTTGATTTATGGCCATAGCTTTAATCTGGCACAACTATGGCAGTCACTGCCCCTCCTGAACGGAGTCTTATTGACATGGGCTTTCATCAAGACTTATTATGCCTTGGTCTTAAATGAAATGTTACAGATGTGATGTCTAATATTGTTGTCACAGTGGCCATGTCCTAAATGAAACTGATACTGATCAAATGTCCATTATGGCCACAACAGCAGCCATCTCCAAAATCTTGTTATTGCTACTTTCTCCTTGTGATGCTTGGTAGGTCCAAAATGAAAGTGCTGTCAGACTCATGGCTAGCACTGCAGCCATGGTGAAAACCTTTTTACTGCTCCTTCTGAATGGTAAGGTATATTGATATGGGGTGTTCACCAGAAGACTAGTTATATTCACTTAATGATTTTGTTTTTGGATGTCTAGTTGGTCCTAAATTAAACTTGTCTGGATCAAATGTCCAGTATAGCTGCCTCAGCACCCATCTAGAATATCTTGTTATTGTTGCTTCTTCTAAACAAAAAGTCATATTGACTTGGGTTTTTTCAACAGAAGATTTCAGATGTCTAGTTGGTCCTGCTTTAAAAATGGTGCTGCATGCACAACCAGTATGTTTGTCACTACTATCATCTTGAGAATCTTGTTTTAGCTTGTGAAGCATCATGAAGTTTGTAATTAAAGATTCCAGTTATGTTGTTTACTAAGTTACAAAGGATAATGGTACTGTTTAGACATCCAGTCACTGTAGCAATTGTCTTGAAAAGCTTGATATCAGTAGTTCTGAATGGATCATGTATCAGGATGTCATTTATACTGGTTTGACTTCTTTTCTTATCTAGTTGGTCCTGAATGGTCACCACATTGGCCAGATGGAAAAACTTTTCATGGTTACTTCTCCTAGGGAGGTCATATTAATATTGTACTTCATTAGAATTCTTGTGATATCTAGTAGGTCCTAAATAGAAATGTTGTGAATCTAATATAGTGTATGGCCACCATATTTAAATTCATGCTAATGTCACTCTTCCAGAATGAAAAGACATCAATATGTTGTGTTCACTCGAAGTCTTCTGATCATATTTTGTTGGTTCTAAATGAACGTGCTGCTGATCTGTTACTTCTTTAAATTGGGAAGTTGTATTAATATGGAATTTACACAAGACTACAGATGACGGCTTGTTGGTATTAAATGAATATAGTGCCAATCTGCCATCAATATGAACACTGCAACTTGTTGAAAATCTTGGTGCCTCAGAAAACTGTCAAAATGGTTTTAGCACTAAGCAATTAACATTTGAAGTAGTTTTATCTTAAATTCCTGCAGTATTTTCAATTGACTTTTGTATACATCTTTTCATGATATTTTATTTTCTTTTTCAGGAAGGAGCCCAGCATTTGGTCAGCCGAAAGGTCTTCATTGCTCGTTGCACAGAAGATATTAAAAGTGAAGACCTTAAAGCATATTTCAGTCGCTTTGGCGAAGTGGTTGATGTTTTCATCCCGAAACCATTTCGCTCTTTTGCCTTTGTTAGTTTTGCTGACCCAGAAGTTGCTCAAAGTCTTTGCGGGGAGGATCATATTATTAAGGGAGTCAGTGTTCATGTCAGTTATGCTGCCCCTAAAGGAACAGACAGACATGGGGAAAAGAAGGTCCAGATGCCATCTAAAGGAATTTACCAACAAGGAGGGCCTCCAGGCTGGAATCCACAACATGGTCAGGGAAATCCTGGGGGAAAACCCGGGAATATGCCAGAGATGAATAGCTTAGGGATGAATTTCTTTAACTCGGCCATGTTGGCAGCTGCACAAGCTGTTCTTCAGCAGCAAGGTTGGGCGCCAGGGGGAACACCAGGAGCCCCTCCGCAGGGAAGTAGTGGGGATAATGCACATCATACTGCTTCCCAACCGGGCAGTTACTCCACCTCCCAGGGGACAGCTTCAAACTGGGGTTGGGGACAGCAATCAGACAGTACAGCAGGGGGTTACCAAGGGTGGGGTGGAGGAGCAACTCGCCAAGGGGGATGGAACTAATCATCCTTTATATTACAGCTATCTAACAGTGATACAGGCATGAGGATTTTGTGCTACATCAGAAATGGATTTGAAGTCTAAAAATGGGGCTCCATTTAAGAGTCTGAAAAATATGGCTGTAAAAGGTCAGTTTGATAACATGTTTGGGTCAAATTGAATGAAAGAGCTGTAAGCATTAATGGGTTTGAGATATGTCCATTTTTATGTTTGCTTTGTATGTACTACAGTATTCATCTAAAGCAAGCTCTAGTGGAGAAACAAAGACTAGTATGTATATTTGTAGTTATAATTTTTGTAACATTTAAACTTATTTTTGATTTCTTACGTTGTGTTACATATATTTTGCCATATGTAATCGGTTTCTATTCATCTTCATGAGAGTTTAATCAGTATGACATGGAGTTTACAAATTACAGCTTTCCATCGTTATCCTGGATACAACACAGTTGCACCAAAGACCCAATTAAGATATTTTTTATAAAAAAAATTCCATTTGCACACTCAATGTGACCTGGCAATTTCATTTTTGTGATCATAAAAAGTGAAATTTATCTTTGTGTTTTTGGCATTTTGTTACTCAAAGAGCTTTCACATGATACACTGGGTAGTACATACTTACATCAGCATTTATTAATGCCAATTACTGTGTTACAGCGAGGGAGAGCTGTATTTGCAGTCAGTTGTATGAATTAATTTTTTATGTAGGGTATCTTGGTTATGGTAATATATGATAAATTCTTCAGAAAATGGAATTAAACAAGTGGAAATTTATGAGAACAAAATCCTTTCTAATCTAATTTATATTCTTCTACAAGAAACTTGGATGTAAACCAAATCTTCGAATTCAAATACAGGACTGGAAATGCTGAATTGAGAGTGACATTGACTGGATGTTACTGCGTGAACTTGCAAGATGTGTGCTAGAAGCTGGATTTTATAGCAGTGTTGCGAGGTCCTTCGAAAGTGAATGATGCGTGTCTTCTCAAGTGGAATGTATGACACTCATGGGAAAGACAAATGCCGAGTCAGAGTGTATTCTCGAAGTCTGGATTGTTATTGTATGGAGATTGCTAGAACCTTCATTTTACTTGGAAAGTGTGCCATTTACAAAATTGATTCATTCATGAAGGATTTTAAAACGTGGAATTTTGAAAGGAAGGTAACCGATTGCTTGTGGAAACTTTAGATGAGTAAAATCAATTTACAGAATAATCTTGTTAATAGTTAAACCGAATCTTATTGTTTATAATTTTTTAAAAATTTATTGTTTTATGTGTTGTACACTTTATACATGTTTGAAGATCATGAAATTTGGATCAAAATCTTACTCATCTAGAGGCTTTGTTGTGAATATTGAATATTGTGAGATAATGGTATGTGTGATATGTGTGGTTTGCATTAAATAGAACATAGTCTGTATCAGATTGCTTCTGTTTTCTTTTTCCTTCTTGATCTTTTATTGCAGGTTTTAAAAACACTAACCTCCAACAAGGTGAGGATGACATGGCCAGCCTCCTGTCCAGAAGGTGTCATTGGAAACAAAAGGAAACTTTCCCTTAAGTTTATGCTTGATTAGATTAAGGGTTAGAGTAAATATTGGTCTTAATTTAGCCTGATCAGACAAGTCTGGGGGAGACACTTTTCAAAAAGTTATGTTATTGTACATTTTCTTGCTAAAAGCAGAGGACATAATATCAGCATTTCACTCCATCTGTCTCGCTTTTATTTCCACCCATGAAATTTTAAGACGTTGAGATAATATGGTATACAGCATCATCGGAAGGTTGCATACCTCATTGGGGGTCCTATGTTCAAAGTCATTTTCATGGTTCAGTATATTTTGCTTGCTCTAAACATTCCTTTTTTACTCTAAAAAATTCAACCTAGTTGACATTAAGGACAAACTTTGAATATACATCATTATAAGATGTGTTACACACCACATTATGTTGTCTTTTCTTCAATTTCCATTCATTGTATATGGTTAGATTTTCCTTCAGATCAAGGGATGAAACCGTGCATATTTAGATCATGAGAAGGTGTCATGTTCCACATTGGAGGTTCTATTTTCAAGGTCAAAGCCATAGCTGAGCATTTTAAATTTCCATCACAAACATTCTGCAGTATCACAAGAGATGGTGAAGATTAGGGGAATAAACTTGGGGATCATTATTAGAAAGTGTGTTGCATGCCATATTCGTTGTCACAACTTTATCTTGCATGTTTTATAACGCACTTTCCATTCTGGTCAATGCAGCTTCAGATGGCTGAGATCGCTCACAGCTCACCTACTTGGTTTGGTTTGATTCTGCTTGACCAACATGTATATGTAATCAGACTTGCCAGTAGCCTCCCATGGTTCATTGGGTCTTACTTCACCAAATATACCAATAGCCATGTATATCTTGTGATGTGATAAAAGATGTCATTGAAGCCTGTAAACCAAACCATTCTGGTCTATAACCTATAGCTGTTAGATATTAATGGATGAAACTTGGTATATTTTTACATTATCAGTATAAAGTGACTCAATATTTCTTCTGGATATTTTAAAAGCCATTTGAGATTAGGAGATTAAACGTTTTATATTTGTATATGAACAATACTAGGTGTGCTGGCAATAATAATGGGCTTGTATGTTAAGTTCAGTGTCATTGTGGGGTTGAGGGTGAATAGCCAAAGGGTGCTTGTTTATACAGTTTGTTTGTCAACCAAGCATACTGGCATGTTAGATTGATCATTTTAGCTATGCTATATTTACAGGGTCAGAATTCAGTGGCTGTAAGTCCCCCAGATGTATACTTCATAATAAGAGTACATCTAAAGAACATGATCCAATAGTTGGGTGGCAGATTAAAAGATTTAGACTAGCTATTGAGTGATGGGATAATGTGCTATTTACAGTGACTGACTTCTGAGGCAGGTAGACGTGTGGTATTTATAAGAGTACATCATGTGAACAACTTGAGCTTTCATTATCTTGTTCATTTCCTCATGCAGCCAAAAAATGCATATGACCTCAAAATCAAGATATGTCATGACTTGGACAAAATGCCATTTGTAAATTTGGATAAGTAATTTGGTGTTAGACAGGAAATTGAAACTGATAGTTAAGATGGAACAGTAGCTAAGTGGAAGAAAGTGTGCAAAGCCTGGCTTTGTATTGGGAATAAAGTCTTTCCTTTAATTGGCAGAAATCAGTAAGAATTTAATGGACAAACAAGAGCTATGTCTATGGTGTAAAGAATTTGGAAAATTAAACTTTGTGACAACTACTGGTTCTTCTCATCTGGACACTTCGGGTATGCCCAGTTTTTTTATGCCTCCGGACTGCAACTTTTGCTGGTGGGAATCCTATTTTTACCAGAAGAGGAGTCCTGGACTCCTTACTTGTAAAATCCTAGTGACACACACACACATACATATATATACATATATATATATATATATATATATATATATATATATATATATATATATATATATATATATATATATATATATATATATATATATATATATATATATATGTTCAGGTTGAAGTTCACAACATGCTCTCAGATTACCTGCAAAACATGAAGTGAGTAGATCTCGGTGACCAGATGGTTGGATACTATCTTCATCACTGGTCAACATTTCAGAGCTATCTGGAGGACAGTTGCATCTCTGGTTGGTGACACTAGAACTGGAAAGGTTACAACATTTGTTCCAAAGCCTACCAGAGGAACAGTGCAACTTACTATTGAAAAAATGTTTGCCCCCCAAAAAAACCTGTCGTGAATGTTCACTGCCCACTTGACCTGTAGAGAGAAGAGGGGTGACAAAATTTTGCGGCTTGGAATGCTGAATGCCAGGGAAACACTAGGCTTCTGAATGCTTCAAAGCCGATGTTAATACAACTTGCGTTGAATTGGTACTTTTAAAAACGAAGTATGTTTTGCAATGTGATGCATTTTATTCGCCATAAAGTAATATTGTTATTACTGGCATAGTTTTGATTACTTCAAAATTAGGACAAAAATTATACTGATTAATTACCTTTATTAAACTGAAAGATTCCTAGGATTAATTTTTGAAAAGTTTTCATTAGTTCAGATATATATAATGGTACATTGGGACTGTTACACATCCATGATTACACATTGCACCTTCTGTAAAACAGACTGTTTTTTTAGAGCCTGTTTCTTGCTCAGACTTTATGGTTTAATAAAGAAAACTTTAGATTCTTTGGTCTAAAAATCATAGGTCACAGTAATGGCAAGTTAAGCCAAAGCCAAAGATCCAGGTCAGTAATTTCCATAATAAGCAATACTACTGCCTATATATAACTGTTGAACATGGGTTGGTGGTTAATATTCTATTGGCAGTACAAAGTTTAACAATAAAACATTTCGTTCAGGATTTGAATAGCTTTGATTGTGGCTGTGTAACAGATTTTAAATTGATATTTGCATATCAAGGATCTTGAATGGATATAAAAACCAAGAAGTCATTTGGCCCTGGACCTCGTAATCTCAAGAGTCATAACTGAAATAATTTTTATTATTTCTGAAGCAAACTAATGTTCAAGATTTCTATTTTGTAAGAAACGGAATAGCAGACAGTGAGATGAACATGACCATTACTGATGTGCAAGTTATTTCAATTATGTACAACAGTATTTTTAGTGTATTAAACAATAATAAAAAAAAATATTTTTAACTTTAAAGCATTCCACCAACCATCTCAAATGCAAACATAAACCCATTATGATAGTTACATGTGCTCAGATATCTAAATTAAGAATCACAACCAACTTAACCAATGCATATCCAGTTTTATCAAAGGATAAACATCACAGTTGTTGACTTTGTATTGTAGGTTTTTTTTTTGTTTTTTTTTTAAAAATATACCAACAACTCGCCCTGTATCAGTTTGTGACTGACAGACTTAATAAATTTTCCTTTTCTGTTTAGATTCATGGTTGGATTGTTTTGCAGTTGCCTTTTCTAGGATTTTATTTAAAATAAGTGGGAATCCTCTCCCTCCATTAAGGAGAGAGTAGGGAAAAAAAGGTGGTGTGGTAGAAATGACCTGGTTTAGTTTTTAAACAAAATAGCTTTTAACATAAGAGATGATACATGTAGTTCTAGACAATAACTTTTTGTTCCTGTAAGCAGAAAGAAAATGTTTTCTGATACAGTTGATCAATCATTAAGTGACATATTAGAAACAGATTATACACGTGCATTTGAATTTAAACATTTTCTTAGTAATTGGTGGAATAATGGTTCACCAATATTTAGTCAACTTAAATATCTATACTTTTTTTTCTGCTCCTTGATTAAATAAAGATCCCCAAAAGATGTCTCCTAGTTGTGTTAGCATTGATCTGTCATTTAATGTTCTTAGTGTATGTGGATATACTGTGCTAAGAACCCCATTTCAGATGGATGGGGATAAGCACAGCTAGCTTGAACAAGTTAACTCTTTTTTGGTTATTATGTACACTCTTCAACATCAGATAGGTATTGTTGGATATTGCTACTCTAAATGAATTTTTTTCCCAATTAATATGGGTACTACCAAAATTTCACTTTGCAGTGCTTTGCTGACCATTTTGTCCGATTTCTGTTTTAAAATGCTGTGTTAGGATTTAAAGTCCATAAGTGCCACAATTTTTCAAGTTCTTTTTAATCGGTTTACCTTAAGTCTATTTAGATTCATAGCACAAGTCCTTGGGGCTGAATGTTTTGAAGAAAGAAAATCTAACTCTGCTTTTAAAATGCCTGAATTTTAATTAGGTTTAGCATTTTGCCTTGTGATGTGGTTAAGAATGCCTGCCTTGGATGTTAAAGATTGCAGGTTTAAACCCTGGCAGAGTCATTTCCAAAATGGTATGAACAGATGCCTTGCAAGGTGCTCCGCATTAAGAGGTTATTGTTAGAACTGTTGTCCAGATAATGTGACTCGGTGGGACATGATGCCCCAGTACTAGACATCGCTATAAACTGCAGACATTGTAGCAATATGACTGATTTTATTTTAAAGCTATGTTCAAAATCCAACTCTCACAATTCTTCCTTTTCTACATTATATTTCTAAGACTGCTGAATAGGGGCAGAGAGACATGCTGCCAATTTTTGTCCATCCAGGATGTACATCACACTTTCATTCAGCGTTAATTTCGGGTTCAACCTTACATTTTCAGCAACACTTCCAAATCACTAGCATTTTCAGTAACTTTCCCATTCTCCGATTAGCTCTTTTACCTGAAAATGCATTGTCATATCTATCATCATTGTATTGCTTGTTATTTGCGCAAACAATAAATGCAAGATTCAAAATGAGACAATGACTCCTTACAGTGACTTGTGATCCAGTGTATCCATAAATGTACAGACCTTTTAAAAGATTAAATAAAAGCTTTTACTGTGCTGAGTGTATTTTATCTGCAAGAGTTCTTACACAATGCTGCTCTCCAAATATATATTTATATATATATACACACACACGTGTTTACATAGCCACACTACATGTATGGTTTGGTTGAAATTTATCTTGTACAGTGAATAAAGTAACTGTAGATAAGACATTTTATAAGAGACCAAATTTAATGCTACAGAGAAATTAGGAAAAAGTCTGAGAACAATTTGTTTCCCCAACTGTGAAAGTCCTCGATTTTTGCAAATAAAGATGAAACTCTGGAAAACCCCAGGATTTTTCTGCCACCACTTGACGCCTGAAACAATTACTTGAGTTGTAACTAAATTTATTGTGTTCTAACCAGAAGATCGGAGTGTGCATTATGCATCATTTGGGTGCTTGCAATAGACATGCAGAGCCAATCCAAAAGCCCAGTGGATTAGATTTGTCTTGTAGACTTTATTTTCAAAGTCAGCTTGATAATCCATATCTTTCATTACATGGAAGGTATAAAATCGGTCTAGCATCACAAGAGGCCATAATGGTGGTGGCAAAGCGTGGCTGCTTACTGGATGGCTGAGCAAAGTTTAAATGTTAGATTGAGGTGATACATGCATGAAGTCAATAAAAAAAATTATTTTCTCAAATTTTGAGTACATGTATTAAAATCATTGTCCTTAATCTACTGAAAGACGAGATAAAACTACGATGAAATGTGACCTGGTACTCGCAATTTGCACGAGTACATCTAACATTTTTAAATCTAGAGAAATATTAAATGCATCATATAATGGTTGTAATAAAAATACAACAAAAGAACAGTTTTCCATATTGTTAGATTTTTATATTCGTGTGACTAGCAATGCAAATCTTTAGTACCAGGTTGTATGGTTTAACACCTTTTTTTTCAGCACAAGATTGGCTATAGATAGCAACCAGTATAGATCGTGGTGGAAGAACCTGGGAAAACTCTGGAAAGGACCATGGAGAAGCTACTGGCATGCTTTCTCACATACCTTCATTAGTTGAATCAGAGACTTGAATCTACGCACAGTTGCGAGATGGTAGTGTAGTAATGGAGAGTGTTTTATACCATTTGGCTACACTCTGGCCTATTGTCATAAATATTTGTGAAATTTAATGACTTTTTACGGTCTAATTTTTTCTTCTCAGATCTCCTTTTTCCTGAGTAGAGTGGGAACTCGGGGGGAAATTTTGTCCCTTGTATTATATATTAAAAACTTGTGAGCTCCTGTATCAATACAATTCAGTCCTTGTTTATATAACAGTATATCATTTTTAAAGTTATTTGAAATCGATTTTTTAAAATACTTTAATAAGAGATGAATTCTTTAGAATTAAAGTTTTGAAAGGAAACAAAACAGTTTAGGTTCATTATGTTGTTCCCACTTCGTAGCAAAATAAAGTTTGAATTTTTATTCTGAACATCGAAATGAATGCCAATTTAATCAGTAATATAAGAATATCATCAAACTTGGTGTTTCATATGATACATGTTGTGGTTTTGTACATTAAAAGAGAAACTTGTTTTTAATAATCTAAAACTCTCTTCAATTCCATAATGGTCATACTTTTGAACCTCAAAAAAAAATTGTCGTCCATGAAAGTATTCAGGCATAATCAAAAGGCATCATACCAAAGTGTATTTGGTGAAAAATATAAGCTTAACAATATAGTCCACACATGAAGTGTTATCAAGTTCTGACAAATGTTCCATAAAGGAAAAATCAATCTTGAAAGGAGTATTTCACTTAAGATTTATATCATTAATGCAAATCTGCCATTATAAATGGTCCCTAAAATTTAAATAGAATTTTGGAAAACTATTTGTAACCAACCAGGTGAGTAATACAGATCCTGCAAAGAAAACCAGAAAGTGCTGTAGATATATATACTATATTTCCAACTGTATTTTTTAATACAATATATAAAACATTACAAGTCTATAGATTGGTCTAAAACAGGTTTTAAAATTAGCACAATATTGGAGACCACATATAAACTTCAAATATAATTCATTGTTTATATCACAAATACAGGCTGCTTAGAAACAAGTCCTCTGTGCCATTTCAGAATTTGAGGTATTAGTTTGTGGTAATTGCGACTTTTTCAAAAGTTTTTATGTTGACCCAGTTAAATAAAAAAAAACGTAAAGGGTGGTGTTTTGTTCCAGTTATGTTGTTTAAGTAAATCAGAATAAAGTGCCTTGCCACATTCCACACAATTGTAACCTACCAGGAAGTTCAACGGGTTGTTTAGTTATTCAATATGCTATTCACCTCTCCATTTAACCATAGAACAGCTCTTCCTACATGAAATAAAGGGGCTTTACTGAAAAAAATATCTGGCAGACACTTGGAATCTTTGCAATGAAATGAGCAAAGAAAAGTAATACACAAATCTGGTCATTCACAATAGGTTTTATTTAAAAATTAGCTCTGAATTTGGGGCCCCTTTTAATTCACAAAACCATGCATTGCAGTTTTATTAACCAATGACTGGTTGTCAATTGTTGGTATTTCACTGATATTGCAAATATATACCCATAGCACAGACCACTTTGTTTAATTTATTTTGTACAGTAAATTAAAGCTTTCACTTGCCAGTTTCAATGTACTGTAAAACCAGACATCATGCAAAACATAATTCACATTGGAGATTACCCTTTAATCATACATTATCTAAATCAAGATTTTATGATATAACAAAAAACAACAAAACATGCAATACATTTGTTTATGGAGCTGATGACTACAGAAAATAATGATGCTAAAAATTACATGGACAATGAATTGCAAAAAAGTATGGTGGTAATTCTGATACATATTTCTAGGAAAAGAAAAACCCACAAATTCCACTTTCCTTATGTTTGAGAACAAGTTAAAGGAACGTTAAATCTTACAAACAGACCGATATATTTTGGTGAATAAACAAATGTTTCATAGGACACCAGTTTTAATGGATTTCATATATGCTAAAATGATTCCTCTACACAAACAATGGTACTCACAAATATAGGTAGACCTTTGCAAAGAATTGTCATTTTTACAAAAACCACAACAATGAACATATATACATGCACATTTATATATATTTTCTAAAAAAAACAATTAGTTTTGATAAGTGTGGTTCAGTAACACTGAATGCTGTCAATCTTGAGGGAACAAAATGAGCTAAGTCTGTTCACTGGTATTTAGTTAAATCGTGCAGTTCACCCATAGTTACTGTGCATGTAACCATTATGATATTAATAAACATTTTTAAACAGAAACAGTCTTGCCTCTTTAAACTAATTTCATTTGATGCTATATCAATAAACTTTTGTCCCTTGTCAATGTAAATACATTTGGGAATATTTTTTAAAAATAATACAATTTTTACCTTTTAGCAAGTAAAGTCAAAATTCATTTCAGTGTATACTTTCAGCTGTGCTAATGTTTAGTCGTGTGAACAAATATAGTGTTATGATCAATTTCGTTAACTTAATCCTTAACCACTAGCCTCTACCCCCATTTTGATGGAAGTACTACTGGACAGCTAAACATAATTTGAATACCAGTGTGGTGGTACCAATCAGATGCTCCAAGTACACCCTAATCAAATCAAAAAGTAAATTTCTGGTTTCGATCACAATAATTGTATTTTTGTAATGTGTGTTATTTACTCCCAGTAAAACTAGGAGTCTGCATGTATAACATTACGTATATACATACAATTACTAATACATAAATCTGTAAAATGTAGTTCAACAAGAATTGCTTTAAGGATGTGGTGAGAAATAAACAAAGAAAAATCTTTAAATAAGGATTATAATGACCCATTATTTTGTGATGAGTATAGTGCTTGTAAGATTCATACCTGATCATGTTCCATTATTTTAAGTAAAACTATATAGCATGCAGTAAACAAGAGCTGAACATAAAAGTACAAAATATACAATGCATGTACAAAGTTGGACCCTCCCAAGGGAAACATAACTGTATGAGAGAATGGGTGAGATTCATTTGGGATATACATATATGTGCTTTTATCTATACCCTTGCCAGGTCTTTTACAAAATGCTCGCATACTCTGTAAAGGGAAGTTAACTCGGTCCATGTAAAAATGGTAGAATTTCCCTTAATGCCATCCCAATTTGACTACTTTATGAACAAAACTATCATACATGTGCATCTTAGTTTAAATAAATTTTAGCATGTTTTTTTTTTTTTTTTAAACTTCAGATAAAGATCTTAAATACTGAATGTTATCAAGATCATTTTATAAGACTGACAACTTTTAGGCTAACGTCCTGTCTTAACATCTGTAACATCATTAATGTAAAGGGCTATTGGTCCATGGTCAGCCTTAGATTCATTCGCGCAGACACCATTTACTTTCTATAGATAATGCCCTCCTTCCACATGAAAGTACATAAAATTAAAAGCATTAAGACTAATAGGTCTACAAGAGTTGGAAGATTGTCATAGTTCTTCAGTTTTAAAAAAACATTTTGTGTGTGCAGCTGTTTTCACGAAACAAGGCAGTATATATTGCATGCACTTGATATAAATTAATGGGTCAGTATGAATTGTAACATGTGATGTAGGACAGTATAAACTACACTGATATATGGCAGTATAAATAATATGCAATCTTGAGGCATTGTATAAATCACAAGTAATATCAAAGCAACTTATATCACAATAAATATGAACCGACACCAAGCTGTACATATCTGCATAGTCAAATATGCCCCCCTCCCACTAGTAATATAAATGCACATGGTTCTCCCCTATTTTTTCATACAATTTTTCGGTGTTGAAGATTATGCACAACACAGATGTCACAGCAAAACTTCAACACCTGCAAAGTATCACATTTGCTTGATAGTCTCACAAAAAGATGACCCTCATTCGATTTGAGCTTTTATTGGTCGCATAGCATCTGCATGCCAAGTGCGAAGGTTAGCCAATGCCCGGTTTATCTTGTTGCACCATACTATTCTCTCTTCTTTTGTGTCTGCTGATAACATATGTCTGAAAGAAAGAAAAACAAATTTTCTTTTTGATTTTGTCTGGAAATAAATCCCACCATTTGAAAGTATCTATGCATACAGGTGTTAATAAAATTCATTACATTCCGAATGTGTATCTGTTCAACAATTCTAAGACCACTTAAAGTGTAGGAAATTTAAAAAGGAACACATTTTCTGATTCTTTATTACTAAATTTTTATAACGCTGGTCAGATGAACAATCTGTTACTGGGTGACCTATTTTTTTATGCTTGCTTTACACACCAAGATATAGTAACAAATGTTTATTTGAAAATACTTGCCCAGTCATAATACATTTTGGATAACTACCACTAAATTGCAAATCCAGCCTTCCCATTGGTGGTCGGGCAGAGTGATCTCCTGTTACATCTAAGACTTGGTGGCATGCCAAAGGATGTTATTTTTGGAGCAGAAGGCATGCTCACTATGGATGTAGCTGGGGGAGGATGAGAGGGTCTTGTGGATTATAACTGGGTAAGTATTTTTGGAGAAATATTTTATTATAAAAATTTGGTTTCTTTGAATACCTTACCCAATCATAATACCTTACGAGAATAAACACGAGGTGGATGGAGGTATATCCTCTTACCCGAGATAAAACCTCTGATCCCCTAAGGTATAGGAGACAAGGCAGCTTCAAAAGGGAAAATCCAGATCGAAATGGACCCCTTGGGATGAAAAATCCTGGATATAAAATCTAGAAAATGTGGACTCTGATCTCCATCCACAACTTTTATATAGACGGTTAGAAAACAGTTCCGTCTAAATGCTAGGCTGGTGGCAACTACCCTAACCTCATGAGCCGAAATGCGTAATAAAGTTCATTGTATGCTGAACTCGTATATCGTCTTGACCATATTTAAGAAAAAGGTGTGATCTCCCTCTATGCACTGGCTCCGTTCAATTAAGTTACCAATTCAATGATTCCACAAGGTCTTGTAAGAGGCCATGAGAAAGCAGGGCTTGTAGGAAAAGTGCCCATGCAATTGGTTCAAAAGAGTTCTAGTTCAGCCCAGTTAATACCAAAACATAGTTCCCTTTGCAGAGGTTGAACGTTAGGTTGTGTATATTAAAAGTTGCAAGATTGGATACGTATTTGATTTCAGCCCATGATGACAAAAGGTGTTTACTATCATCAAGTGCTAGCCTTTGATCGTACAAGAGAGGTAAAATGTGTTCAATGTGTACCAGTGAGTGCAAAGTGCCATTTGCCTTTATATACTTTAGTGTGGAGGGCCATCACATCTGAGTGATGCTCTCCACTACAGGTTGTGAGAATTGTTTGTGTTCAAGAGCTTATTTGATGTGATCAAGACATGCAGGTCCAGGAGCTGGGGGCAGGGATGAACAACTGCCGTGTTGGTTGTTGTAGATGAGGGAAGACCCAAATCTTCCATGGGGTATCTAATGACAGATTGATGAGGTCATAGATCCATAAAATGAGGTCGCAGACTGATTCCATTATTTGCTGTATCACTCAGAGGTATTGGTAGTTGGTGTACGAGTTAAGGTTGGTCCAATCCAACAATAGGGCATCCACTGCATAAGCTGTTGGGTCCGACAATGATGTTTGGCATTCCCTATCGTCACAAACAAGCCTTCTAACAGTTGATCTCATAGAGTACAGATCTGCATGAGAACAGGGACATGGAGAGACCATTCTTCCTGTACTGGTCAATTGCTCTCTAATGAAGGGATGATCAGTGCATTGAGGAGTCCAAGGATATTGTTAACTTAAAATTCACCACTTCAACAAGTCGCACATCATGATGCAAAGGTCTGGCAACTGGGATCCTTGTTTAAGAAAATACCTCCTTGTTGCTAGAGATAAATCAGTATTGTAGTCAAGAGATAATCCTTGTTGAGAAAAGCCAAGACTAGATATGTCGGACAGAATGAGAACTCCCTTTGCCTTGTAAGTATTCTTGCTTCTAATGAAGAGCTTTCACATTGGCCATCTTCAACAGAACTATTGATAAGTAGTTATCATTCCTGGGGAGATCATGCACCACTGGTGCCCCAAAAAGATGGTGTTGGGCAAGCTCCCCTGCCTTTCGAATTTGCAATGGTACCCCCTGTAATCTCAACTGGGTGGATGCATAGATGTATACCCACCATGAACCAAGTTAGGCTGCTCCATGTTCTGCCTCAAATGGGTGCAGATGTTGAGAGGATGGTCCAGTGTGCCAGCTTGAGAACTCCATTTGTGCAGACAAAAACAGTAGCAATGCAGTAGAAGGCAACCTAGGACCGTGATGTCCACTCGTGTTGAGCAATCCCATGCAGATAGAATTCCCCTCCACCCCCAAAGGTGCTACCATGGGTTGTTTCATTGCCTGATCCTAAGTGTATGAATCATTGAAATTATACTAGGTCACATTTCTCCTTGCTAATGAGAAGTCTAAATTGCGACCAATTGCTATCATGACTGGTTAGAGTTCGCGCATATTACTGCAAGATGTTGTCCTGGTAACCTGAGGATGCTGCCACACATTTGGTACGGGTATGCTCCATTATTTGATTGGGCAATTGAGAAGACCCCAGGGCTGACGAGGAGCCTCAAATGGGGTGCTCTGAATTGATAAATAATGTATGCAATTACATCAGTGATGAGAAATGAAGGTATGTGCTGTTCAAAGCCAGAGTGAAGGCAAAGTCTGCCTTGTGGATATCAATCAAAATGCGCTATAGGGTGCCTGGAGGGAACTGAGGGTGTGGAATGATTGAGGGGGTTTCAAATGATGACAAGATCGTTTGCCTTGGTGCTATTGTACAAGAAAGTCGTTGAGCAAAAGGGCTCTTGTCATGGCAGTGTGAAGAAAAATTTGTGAGATAACTGTTGAGGCATGAGGATCTATCCATAGTATGATGCATAACAAGTATTGTTAGATGGTACGATTTAGGCTTTTCCCTGCACATGTCTGTAAATGTCGTGTTTGATGTACTGCAAACTCTGGCTGTTTTTTATTGTCCCTTTGTGATCCCTAGTATATGGCTGAGGCTGGTCACAAGGGAAATCGGCCATCTTAGTGAGGAAGATGTCATTAAGGTCATCAGTTGGGATGGGTCATTGTATATTTGAATCATTTAACTTGTCCATATGTCTGCTTAAGGAGAGGGAACTTGGCTGTTTGTTAGCTTTGTCCCATTCTGTCAGAGGAATCATGTCAGACCCCATGAAGGCAATACAAGGGTAAAAGAAGTATCTGGGAGGGCTGGATTTGTGAGGTAGTTCTAGTTCTCCGAAGGTATTATGATTGGGAAATGTGTTCAAAGAAGAAACAGTGTTGGTGAACAATGCTCTTGTTTGGAATAGAATTTTCAAGGAAATAATGTTCAAATAACCAATTAAGATGGAAAGTTGTATGGTGGTTTCCACCAGATCATTTCATATTTGATCTAGTTTGTCATTAAAAATGCAACTGTCTGGAAAGTCTTGTTACTGATACTCCTACAGAATAGATAGTCATATTGACAGCATTTTCACCAAGACTTCTTATGATCTCTAGTTGATTCTAAATGTAAAAGGTGCCAATCTTATATCAAATATGGCCACAATGACAGTCATCTTCATAATCTTGCTTCTCCCCCTTAAAGGATGGTCATCATGGCATGTCATTTGCAGCTAATGATGAATTCCTTAATTATGATTGTGCCAAGCTTACATCCAATATGGCCACCATAGTTGTCAAAAATCTTGTCACACAAGAATATAAGAGATGGTTTACATATTCCACTGTTAAGAAATGAGTCTAAACTTGAATTCCTGGAAATTCCTTTGATAACTCTTATTTCCATAACTGCAATTTTGAGATGAAAAAGAAGTCTAACACACTCAGCTGGTAGGTACATCATGGTGGAATACATAACATACTCCCTTTTTTCACTTTCTTAATATTTTTTGCATTATTATATCAATACAAGTCAAAACAAATTGGGATTCATGAAAGTATGAATTGCTACATCTAATAATATCTATGCACATATGTCAAAGAAGAAACCCAAGTAGTCCAAGTCTAGATGTGTGATACAGGAATACAGACTGAACAGCTGTATCAAATGCCATATCAAGCATGCAACATTGAATAGGTATGTAATAAATCTCAGAGCAAAAAGGTTGACTATCACTTGCCATGCATTATGGTGCAATGGGGTTATTCAACGCCCTCAAGTCCATGCCACGGCTGGTAACTTGCATTGTACTGAAGGACTAATGGTGATTAAGGACTAATTTGTGATTTTAATATCGCAGTTTTGATGAAATATTAAAGACACAGACTAACAAGCAATGTATTATCTCGATACACTAACTGAACACTAATACCCTATTTACTTACTTCATTGTAGTTAATGTGTTGTAGGTTTTTGTAATCAATGTGTCCTTCTCCCCTTTCCGAGGTTGTCGCACAGTGATCATTTCAAGAGTGTTTGGTCTTGCACAGATATCACGTGCTACGAGTCCCACTTTTTCTGTGATGCATCGCTTGAGATCTATGTAACCAATAGGATCCTGTTGAGAAGACATGACATGAGGACTAAGAAATGAGAAAGTAAATATTTTGTCATCACTGGTCTAATATTCACTAAATAATAATGTAAAATGCAAGAAAAGGTGCCTCATAACTCAAGCAGAAAAAATATACAACAGAAAACACATGGCTAATTCAGAAAGACAGGTAAAGTTTGTTTATATTTCATTGAGGTTATGTTGGAGCAGTCTATAACAAAATGCAAAAAATAAGTGATGGTAATTAATATTCATTCAGAATGAAAATAATTGAGAATAATTTTATTTTTGTTACTAATACATTTTATTATTTATATCTTTGCAAACAATTGGAAAAGATTATATAGGAATTGGTTCAAAATCCAGGTTAATTTTCAAGATTATTTTGTTCCAGTGTTACCATATGTGCTCAAACAGTTGAAATGTACCACTGGACATCTCTAACAATTTCAATGTACTATTGGCCGGGTCTTACAGTTTAAATGTAATATTGACCAGGTTTAATGGTTTAAATAGTAGAACCTGTTTTGAAAGACCACCTACCTCTTCTGCCAAACAATAATGGTCTCACAAGACATGAGGTTTCTCCCATAACAGGTCATTACACTACATAATGAACATATCCATGCATCAAGAATGTGTGTGATTTGGATTTTTAATGTAGCATTAAAAGAAATTCAGTCCTATTACTACGATGTCTACAGTGTGGCAGTTCATGGTGATGCCTAGCACTGGCACATCATGCCAAAGACATTTAGCATGATGTCACACCCCGTCACATTATCCTGATAAGAGCTTGACCAATTCTAACACTAACCTCTTAATGCTGAGAGCCAAGCAAGGCAGCTCTTAGCACTATTTTTTAAAGTCTTTGGTATGACTCGCCAGGGTTCGAACTAGCAACTTACATAATGAATATATCCATGCATCACAAATGTGGTCTTTCAAGACAGGTGGTCTCATAGCAGTGGTCTTTCTTGTACTACTGGCCAGGTATCACGGTTTAAATGTATTAATAGATTAATAAAATGGTATAAATTTACTATTACTAGAGAGCTCTAACAAATTAAATGTACTACTGCACACCTCTAATAAATGAAATGTACTACTAAAAAGGTCTAACAGTTGAATTGTATATCTAAACAGCTCTAACAATTTAATTGTACTACTAGACAGCTCTAACAGCTGAATTGTACTACTAGACAGCTCTAACAACTGAATTGTATATCTAAACAGCTCTAACAGGTTAATTGTACTACTAGACAGCTCTAACAGCTGAATTGTACAACTAAACAGCTCTAACAGCTGAATTGTACAACTAAACAGCTCTAACAGCTGAATTGTACTACTAGACAGCTCTAACAGCTGAATTGTATATCTAAACAGCTCTAACAGGTTAATTGTACTACTAGACAGCTCTAACAGCTGAATTGTACAACTAAACAGCTCTAACAGCTGAATTGTACAACTAAACAGCTCTAACAGCTGAATTGTACTACTAGACAGCTCTAACAGCTGAATTGTATATCTAAACAGCTCTAACAGGTTAATTGTACTACTAGACAGCTCTAACAGCTGAATTGTACAACTAAACAGCTCTAACAGCTGAATTGTACTAGTAGAGAGCTCTAATAGTTTCAATGTAGTACTGGCAAGATCTTAGTTTAAATTAAATAGTACTGGACAGATCTAATGATTTAACTGTATTGTATTGTTGTAGGGTTTAACAGCATTTTTCAGCACACAATAGGCTATAAATTGTGGCCAGTATTAATGGTGGAGGAAAGACCCGGGAAATTGTACTACTAGATAGCTCTAACAGTTGAAATAGTGTAGTGGACAAGTGGTTTAAATATACATCTGCACAACTCTAACTAACAGTTTAACTGTACTACAGGACAGGCATTTTTCTTTTCTCACCTTTTTATTTTCATCATCAGGATATTTCCAGAAGGCCAGTTTATTTCCAAACAGAACGCACCATCGTCTGTGCCAGGCCCCTAGACCACTGACATCCTCAAACATGGTCAGGAAGCCACGTTCCTCTACATTCTGTTCCATCATACACTTCAATTTCATGTAGATTGTGCCATGCAGTGGTGACAAATATGTTATCTGTGGATATTTTAAAAAGAAATTGAATGAACGTACCTCCTAGATCCTCTAATCTTTCTGTCAATCATTGTACAGTGTATATTTTTTTGAAAATTCCAATTAATTACTGTCCAACATGGACTACTATACCAATTCACCACCATCTGACTACCAGTGCTGTTGTGCTAAATAAAGGAGAAGTAAAGAAATGAGGGAATGCATGTTGCTTAGATGCAGAGGAGCACTACTGACTACTAATCCAATAAACCACTGTCCAACGCTGGCTATTATTTCAATTAACCAGTCTGTCAAACACTGTCTAACACCTGTATACTTATTGGCAATACTGGACTGCATTCCAATTCACCACACCATCCAAAGTTTTCCAGGGGAATCCAGCGAATGTGGCAAAGTATTTTCTTAGTTTAAAGCCGTGCTTTCAAAAATAGAATGTGAACACTATATGCAGCTATCACTAGCCCTATGGGATTCAGTATCTCCTTAGCAAGACCATGTCACCCAATTGGAACCTACAATAGAGTGGCCAAACCAGTCAGCAGGCTTGATAATATTCCGATGAAATCTTCATTAGTCATGACCTGTATGGCTTCTTTTGCTAACCTATATCCTAAAAGTTCATGGATTCAATAACCTTTAACATAGTGGATTTAGCTTGTGGGGTTATAGCCTTCAGCAGTAGGAAAAGTCTTTTCTTAAGTAGTATCTGAGGTCATGTATTTGATCCTACAGCTTTGCTTCTCTCAACAGATCAATCGAGGAGAGGGAGCAAATGGTTTTTTGATGGTTTTCTAGCGACAGTAACCTTTTATTGGAAAGGAAATGAGTCTGTGCAGTTAGATCGACTGAACTGTTGGAACAGAACTGCATATATTACAACAGGGAGTTACAAATCAATAAAGTCAATCTTCCAGGACAAGCTTAAATTCAGATTGGGCAGGCTTAAGTTTAAAAAGTAACTTGCCCATGATCAAGTTCAAAAATGTAGTTGGGGTATGTTAGTATTCCATTACTAATTGCAGACAGTTTTGACAAATAAGTAATGAATATTGCTACTCTAAACTTATCAGTGACATTTTAATCGTAATATTTTATTATGCATCCAGCATTAGTTGATGTTCAGGTCCCTAACCTAGACTCTGGCAGGCAGTTTGTTATCTGGCCAAGTAGCTTGTCTGAAAGTTCCATTTATGTTCATTTGCTTGTCTGTAAGTTTCATTTGTGACTCGATAAAATCATCCATATCATTAACTTTAGCATCGTTAATTTCAAATGGATGAAACTAACTTGTTTAGTTTATTCACAAGCAAATCTAACAAACCACAAAGTTAATGCATCTGCTACATGAACATAGTCTTTAATAACGTAGTTTCTATGAAACGATACTATTTTAAACACATCGTGCAATATGAAACTGTGCAGTATGGAAAAATACTGCACGATTCTGACAATGTCAAGTTAATGGAGAAAATGTGAGCACATAAAAATTTAAAATACTGAACATATTTCTTACAAAGTGAACTTTCACATGCAATCATCCACAGGTACTTACCCTCTCTAGTGTGAAGGAGTTCTTGTCCAACGACTTCATTGTAAGAGGAACTGTTGTGATAAGGGTGAAACTGGTAGACCTCACTGCATTTGGACCACCTGGGCTTTCCACTGGAACAAGATGGTACAAGGGTTGTCTCATTCTTTCATCAGTATTGTGCATAAAATATCCAAGCTATCTGTGCTCAAGTTATATGTGAAAATGATATGGCCATTTTGTGCACAAAAAGATGCATGGAATAAAAACATGCAAATTCTTTTTTATATAAATTATGAAGGAGTATTGTTTTTTTTATACAGAAAAGTTTCAATCAAGAACATTAAAGGGGAAGTGAGACCAGTTAATGTTACCTAGACAATGAAAAAACATTAACAAATGCATGTAATACTGATGCCCTTGCTGCATCATATCCTGTACAAATGTGATATTGTTAATGAGATCACCTAATTGGGCACATGATATGCCCATCTTAAACTGTTATGGTGCTTAGGGTGGGGTAATTACTGTGAACATGATTGTATCTATTTTTGATAAATGGAAAAAATTAATATCACCTTGTAGCTCAGAGAAATATGCTGAGAAATGAGATTTAGTCAGTGTTGGGAAACAGTGAATTAACTATGATAAACAAATTGGTGGACAAAGTAACGTTTTTTAAAAATAGAACACTGAATAAACATCATAGTTGATGGAATAAGATTTACAATCTTATCTATTAGCAGATCTCCTGTGTATAGTTCAATGAAAGAAACTTGTATTATCTGTCAATTTTTACACTTGCAATTACAGGCTTTATGACCAAAAGTTTTTCAAGGTTACTTGCAAGTTGAAAATCTTTAAAATATGCATATTAGGGTAAGATTCCTTGAAAATATCTAAGTAAGTGAAACAGCATGGACAAGAAAATATTGTACAGTTAAATTTGGCTATTTGGTCTGTACACTTTGAAAAGATAAATGTGTCAGAGTTTATTTTCTTTACATGTGACCCTGATCTCTCTGTAGATGACATATACTTAAAACTGGGGGCATGACTATGATATATTAAGCTTCATTAAGTCATGATATACAACTGACCTGGATTGTAAATATGGTTGTGATGTGTGCCACTGTAAGTCAGATGACCAAAGAATCTTTCAACTATTTAAAATACCCAGAACAAAACATTTACAATCAAGTCACAGTTGTACATTTTTCTTTGGTGGAGGGGGTACAGCTGTAGTATTCAACATACCATCTAATAATGTTATATGTGGCCAGAATGTTTTAAAACATCCCTCAGTGGTGAAAAACTTTTACCCAAATAAAGATGCAAGTCAATAATTGAAATTTTCCCTGCCCATGACCTTTAGGTAGGTTGAGAGGCAGTAGTGTAATCTAGTAATACGACGGAGAATGACAGCTGATGCATCACTATATTATAAGGTATATACATGGATTTAATTACTTTATTTCTCTTTGATAATTAATAAAGTTATCTGCACACATAATTTAATTTGCTCAGTTGGTAAAAATTCTGTTTCTTAACACTTGATTCCTTAAAAACTTTGCAAATGGAAAATAATATTTTGGACACCAACAAACAGCCTGATCTGTATAATCAGTTTATTCACTGTTTTGGATGTTAGCCAGCTCCTCAAGTTAGTTGAATTCTGCTTCAAGAACCAAATCTCTTCATGCAACCAATTTATTTTTCATATTACTATTTTGATATAAATGTAAAACCAGTGCAGTCTGGCACATCTGAAAGGACTTGAAAACCGGTCTTCTGGATGTCCAAAGAAAAGTTTCTACGATCTATGCATGTTCCAAGGATATTTCTATCCAAGAATCCTTTTTTTTTGTTGCAAGGCCTATATAATGAAATCAGATCAGCTTCATTTTCATTCAGGATCAACTAAACACCATAAGCATTTTTTAAAATTATTTAAACCACTTGCTGATACAATTTTCCATTTGTCAGTAGTAACAAAAATGATTTAAAGATGACTAACATATTTAAGGTCAGATTGGCACCATTTTCTTTAAGAGTGTATGCGTCATTTTGATTTTTAACGAAGCTTTAAGAAAAATTCAGTCATATCGCTACAATGTCTGCAGTGTGGCAGTTTAATATGATGTATAGCACTGTGGCATCATGCCATAGACATTTAGCATGATGTCCCACCCATTCACATTATCTTGACACCAGGCTGACCAGTCCTAACACTAACTTCTTAATGCTGAACCAACTAGATAGATATCATAATGATATTGTCCCTCCACCTTTGTGTTAAAATGGCTTTCATTTAAGAGCAGCAAAATAAGATTTTTAAGATGGATGCAATGGGGCAATTGATTTGATGTTCGATTGACACCATTTTCATTTAGGACCAATTCATATTGATAAATCTTCTAGTCATTATAACTCTTCGTTTAGGATGAGTAGTGATAAGATCACTGCAGTGGCAGCCATATTTATTATGGACCAACTATACACTGTCAGAAGTTATTTATGGAATACTCCATGTTGATGTGACCATCCATTTAGAACCAGTAGTAGTGATAACAAAACTGTGGTAACAGATTGATGAATGTTGACAACTGACCATCCCATAAGCTCCTCTGGTTTATGACCAGTAACAATAAAGATGTATTTTAAGAAACCCTTATTTTAAAATTTGTTCTATGCATCATCCTTCTTTTCCCAAGTAATGAATGTTAAAGCAAAAGTATTTAATATGTTTTCAGCATTTGGAGTTTTTATTAAAATAACTTAAAATGCTGTAAATATTGTAGACTAAAGCGATTTTCCCCCAACTAGTTCTATTACACTGCTTAATTTAAACTGAAAAAGACATACTGGTTATTCCATGACGGGACTGCTTCCGGGGCGTCTTCTTTTTCTTTTCCTTCTTGACTTCTCTGGACACTGACTGAAGAAAGAAAAGGATTCAATCTTGTTAAATTTAGTGTTGTAAATTAAATTTCTTTGTGTTGCTTTGAAAAGGAGGTTAATAACTAAAAAGTTCAGCAACTACTCCCATATACAGAACAGATGCAATACTACTACACTTACAAATGGTCAGCACACTCATTTTAGTTTAACAACTCTGCATGACTGAGTAATTTATGGAGGTCAACAGAAGCAGACTGATGAACTGATCAGGTCAATGTGAAAATATTTGTTGATTTCCTTTTTTCCCCATAATTTAAAAACTGGCTTCATAGGTAGTTTGTTTTTAAAACAATTTCCTGGCATGGCAACTATGTGCAACAACTAAAAAGCTATCTTAAAAATACTGAGATAATCAAAATCCTACTTAGTTCTGAAAATGGTACGAGATAAATGTTGAAATATTCAACATCCATAACTTCTGCACCTGGACCAGAATTTAGTTTCAATTAGGTGGGGGTGTAATAGCATTTTTGTTGTCCCAATTCATTGCAATTTATTGATAGTATCTGATGTCAAAGCCTCGATCATCTCATGCCCACCGTAGTGTATGTGGGTTCCAAGAATGGTTAAGATCTACCTGCTTATTCCTGGTGGTGCTTCCATCCCTTAAAGAGGCTTTCATTTTAGATGATTACTTTTGTTTGAGCTAGTACTAGGTTTCTTCCTTAGTTTTTTTCTCTCGCTATTATGTTCATTATTTTCCTATTTTCTAAATTTTCTCTAGTAGCCCTGTTGTTTTTAAAAATTCAATTATATTTTTGAATGTTTGTGGGTAGATATTTGTTAATTGAATAATTTCTGGGTATGTATATGGGGCGGCATTGATTTGTTGTTCGGATCTGAATTTGTTCCTTTCCTTCTTGGGTTATTCTACAATCATAAAAGATGTGGTGTAAATCTTCTGGGGTGTTACAACTGAAGCAATTTATGTTATGTGGGAAGGGTCCAATTATTTTCCAATGCTGTTTGCCAGTTTAGTTTTTCCTAAGAGAATTTGATTGTTTGTTCATAGCCTGTGCACCTAGGTGGTTTTCTATTTCTATTTACTTCCTTGATGGTATTATATAATTTTCTCCCTTTGTGATTTTGATTCCAATTCCAATCTGTTTGCCATTTATTGATAATTAATGTATTGATTAGGCTGTATAGTTCATGTTGACTATATTCGAGTGGCATGTAATTTGGTTCATTGAGTTTTTCTTTAGCTATCTGGTCTGCTAAGTCATTTCCTTGGATACTGATGTGGCATGGAATCCACATGTATTCTATGCTTAATTTGTTTATATTTGTTTCATTATTGCACTGGTTTGGTTTAGAAAATTCTCTCTTGATTTAGTGTTGTATTTCTGGATTGAGGTTATGACTAAGCGAATCACTTATTATAACTGTCTTGTTTGGTTTGTTTTTCTCAATCCATTGTAGTGCTTCTAAGAAGGCCCAGAATTCAGCTGTGTATATGGAGCAGTAGTCAGGTAGATGCCACCCCATTTGTATATTCAGCTCAGGTATTACCATTGCTGCAGCTGTTTTGCAAGAATTTATTATTTTGGATCCATCTGTGTATATTTTGAGGTAATTTTGATATTTCTTGTAAAGCTAATGTTTTTAGATAGTTTGCTTGGTTTTCCTTGTTTTCTTTAGTTGAAAGGGAGATATTTACTATAGGTTTTATATTACTCCAAGGTTCTTTATCATATGTAATCCTACTTTCTGCTATATTGGCTATTGGTATTATGTTATTCCAAGGCTCCTTGCCATATGAGATAGTATTTTCGGAATGGAATAACTCTATTGGAAGTAAATGTTTTAAATCATGAACTAGTTATCCCATAGGGGTGATTTTTTCATAGTTGCCCTGAAGGGTATATTACAATTATTTATTGCCTGGTAAGTTGGGTGAGTTTTTGGGTGTGTTGAAAGTCTGGCTGCATATTTTAGTAAAAGTTACTGCCTTCTTAGATGTAAAGGCAGTTCTCCAGTTAAGATTTGCAGCTCAGCTAGTGAGGTTGATGGCAGTGCGCCAGTGCCAATCAGTAGGCTTTTCTCTGAATTTTATCTAATTTATTTAATTGACAATTGGGTGCAGTGATATTTATTTTGCAGCCATAGTCTAGTTTAGATCTTATGAAAGCCCTGTATAAGGTTAGTGTTGTTTCTTGATTTGCTCCCCACTATATATATATATATATATATAACATGTATAAAATGATTTATTTACCCCTATGGTCTTTTAACATCAATTATTGCAATACTTTAAAAGAAATAAATAGCTGTATTGACTTGATAAAACAATTACTTAAGTATGTATAAAAGGTGGAAAGGAATCTTGCCACACGTTCCTGAAACACTGAGGGTAAACTCCAAACTCCCAAGTTCCGAAATTCGAGAGAGAGAGAGAGAGAGAGAGAGAGAGAGAGAGAGAGAGAGAGAGAGAGAGAGACTTGAAATCAGCACATACCATACTATATATCTCAAGGATGACCTTGAAGTCCCCAGTAATTCCGTGTATTTTGATGAGGTTTGGGAAGTCTAAACTGCCTCTCATCATTGGATCATGCGTGGACAACATCTGTGTCATGATAACCTGGGGTCCATTTCTTACCAAAATAATGAAGTAGTGGACAATGTTATCTGAAATAAATTTGTATTCACTACATTAGTTATATTAGCAAATAATAAGGGTGCTGAAAACAATAAAGATTTCAATTAAGAGCTTATTCCTTTTTCATTTAGTATCACACAAATGGAGTTTCTGTGCAACACAATGTATTACATGCGAACTGTGTGTAATGTACAGCCTAGTGGCATATATGACGGCTTGAATCTCACAATATAAGGCTGCTTGACATAAACTGTTGCTGATTTCCATGGTAACATTTTGCACTGCAAACAATGTTACATATCAGTCCTGGGTTTCGTCACATGCCTATCGCATTTCAGGATAAATATTCTGCTTACTTACTGGTGATGTCAGTTTATTGAATACAATCTCTAATTTCACGCTATTACGCTGTTTTTAATCAGCTAATCCCCTAGCAATATCACCTTTTATTATATCTATTCTCTCACAGTTGTATCTTTGTATTAATACAGCGACAATGCACAACTACTTTGAAAAGGATGCTACAGTATGGATAGATGGATGGATGCATTCACAATAGCAATTTTAATACCCATACCTGGCTGGGTCCTCAACGTGCCCACAATAACACTAGTCCTGCACCTAGAATCTAATGAACTATGGACAATGTGTCCCTGTCTCCAAGATTGGTGACACAAAATTTGGATGGCACAAATAAATGTTTGTATTAAAGCAATCACTGCATAAAAAGCAATCTCCTTGGTCACATATTGGTCAAGATTTTGGAAAATGAGGCCAGCCTACCATCCTGCATTCATGGTGCAGCACTGTACCAGTCAAGGTTACAATAACATAGTTAATGATGAACTTGATTCTCTAGACATTTCCATTGCTAAGGATCCCAGATTTCAGCATCAATTTTCATTATATTGGTTTATTTCTTATGTATGACTGAAATATGCAGAGATACTGATCAAAATCTGAGATACAGAAAACAGACCAAGATCAGAAATTAAAACTTCCTTCAGTGGTTTTCCTACTAAATGTGGAATTCTTGATATTCATGTTATGATGTACACAACCCTGCACAGCAAAAAGAACGAGTCAAAACATCTGATCTTAAAGCTTGTTTAAAAAAATCACTTGTATATGTATCAGTCACTGCCCCAAAATACATAGATACCAACAGGGCTTGAAAGTAATACTAATCTGGTTTCTGGCAAATTCTATTTTCAACTCCACAGAACCAGTCACTGCCCATAAGCCTGATTAAGTACACAAAAAATGCAAGCAGTGACAAAATGACTTAACTTTAATGTCAAAATGGCCTTGTTTTCAAACTCCATTCAGAACTATCACATACTGCAAAAAATGTTTTAGTGTTCTGATGTATAACAAGTACAACTAAAAGGGCATGGATTCATCATATCTGCATTAAAAACTTTATGTTGTGCTCTTCCATTATGGTGGGCATAACAAAAACTATGAAACAATCATGAATCTAGTAGCAGCAAAATCTGCAAAAATAATAATTTTACCTGAGGTTGTTCCAATTTTTTGAACAAATTCTTTCTTCAGTGGCAGTCTGATATCGCTAATTGTGAAGGACCCTTTGGGGCCATGGCCAGGCGGATCTAATCTCCCAGTTTCCTTCAAACGCTGGACTTCAGTCAAGTATGCTTGACGTTTCTGACCTGACAATTCAGAACAATTTATAAATGCAATGATTAATAAAGTAACAAAGAGTTAAGAGCTGAGTATTAGAAAAATGAATTGATGATGAATAATGGCAAATCATGATTAAAGGCTGAGCATGGAAATATATACAACAAAATTTTATTAGAAATAAAAAAAATCTACCTCTAGTACAGCCTACCTCCACCAAATTCCTGAAACTAGATGCTAAAACTAGTGAAGATTTTGCTTATCAAAATTTCAAACTATGTTATGTTCCTTGATTGACATTATGTTGATTATATGTGTAATATCAACGAAGCAAAAGTGCATTGATGAAACAGTCCAAAGTGAAAATAAGTTTCTGTGGTCTTAAATTGTGACAAACTAGGTTGGATATCATTCACCATATGGAAACTATCCCCCAAACTTTACATCATAATGATTTTACTTGTTTTAGAATTATAAGAATTTATTCCAAACATAAATATGCATAGCTTCTAGCTCAAAATTGAAATTGTCCATCTTGATAATAAACTTATTTACTACATTTTACTGAAATTGCCAGAGAAATATAATCTCTATATCTAATGGGAGTGGGGTGGGGGAACAGTAACATGTGCATCCAATCGGATGAACATCATGTCTTTACTATGCAAAGATCTAACTTATTACAGAACTTATTACTCCTGGTGCCATGTTTATGCATCAGGAGGTAGTACCCTACTTCCCAGCTCTGTAGTGTCAAGGTCATTTAAAATACCCCAGAGTGGGTGGTATTACAGAAACTAGAGAGCTGTTGGTCTCCTCCAATTACAAAATACACAGGATAAAACATTTTTTAAGACCAGATTTTTATTTTACACCAAAAATTTGCCAGTTGTCAGAATAGGATTTTTTGTTTGGATTTGATACTTTTTGGCCTGAAACCTAAGGCAGACTGGAATGAACTGCAGACAGACAGGTGAATCTTTGCAAAAAGTAGGATAAATTGGAGATTTGGTGTAAAAAGTGGCCAGGACTTAAAAATAGTGGGTCAAATAAGAAAAGGAAAAAAAAAAAAAAAAACAATCCAACAAAACTAACTTTTATCCTTCTGCACATGCGAAATTGTAACGAAAAACGTTTTTAACACAACTAGGCATCAGACTAAATGAAAATCTTTTGGAAGCAGATGTCTTTCGATGCATTCAGAAATAGCCACAAAACGCATTTTCTACTGCAATTTTAGGTGAAAATAATAATAATGAGGACTTTGTATAGCGCCTAATCTTTAGAAGCTTTAAGCGCTTTATAACATATATAATGATATGACCATAAAAAACAAAACAAAAACATTAAAATTAGAAAACCAAAAAAGTGCTGAAAAATTTAAGGTAAGAAACATTTTTTTAGGTCTTTAAGTTTGTTCTTGCAGTCCAACTTTTTTAAGAGCACTCTTGAAAGGGATCACTGTCTTTGTGTCTAATTTCAATGGGCATTTTGTTCCACATTGTTCCAAAAATCTCCAGGAGCTATTGAGTTACAATGATGATATAGACTTATTTAGCAAGTTGGAGCAAAACCCAAATGAAATTCAACATATGGTAACAATCTTCATCAGAGATCATCAATATGTGTCAATCTTGCTCATAACCAAACTGATAATACAAGACTGGTGATGATCAGAAACAACTATTAATATATATGGATGATCTTAAAGCACATGCGATCTTGGTAAGCCTATTTACCATGTTTGATCAAAATCCTTCCAAAAATAGTCTCCAGAACAGTAAAAGAACTAGCATCTAATCAAAGTTACAAGAGTTATATAATAAAACATCTTCATGATTATATTAGCCTATATCCCAAATCTGATCTGATTGAAACTGGGCCAGAAACTCTTTAGATCTGATTAAAACTGGGCCAGAAACTCTTTAGTGGTAAGAAGCTCGGCCAATCCAATCATCCATTAATACATGTATATTTCTTTTATCATAATAAAACTTGTTGGCCAACTTGATGATACAGATCACTACCCTGAAGCAATATCACTTCCTTAAAATGCATGGATCTCGCTCTTGATGATTTAAACTTATTTGACTGATCAAAATGGGATTTTAAAAAAATAGTTTATCGAATGTTAACAAGCTCAGTGAAGCATGATCACTGATTAATATGCGTTGATCATTTGCTCATTATCAAACTCGTGCGACACTTTGATCAAATAAATCTATATGCCAGGTTTGATGAAAATCAAATTGGATATGGCTTCCAGAATGGTAACAAGTTCCAATTACATGATCATTCTTGGCAAATGTTTAAAATCAAGATATTGGATGGGTAATTATGCAGATCCACACATATTAATAAAATGATCTTGCATATAGTTGGCTAATCTTATCCAAGATCTTCTTATAAACACATTTCATTAAAACTGGATGACATAAGTCTCAAACTCAGCCAGTGATATTGCAAGATCACCTCATTAATATCCATGAAGTTTGCTCATCAAACGTTTCTGATATCTTGATCGTACAATTTCAAATTCCAAGTTAATTATAGTGCACATATAGCAGACTTGTTTACCCATAAATTTTCTTGGCAGTAGTATTTTAAGCAACGTAAGTCAGTATTTTTTAGAAGGCAGTCAGTATTTTCATTCAGTGTTTCTAACATTGTAACACAGCACACATCACCTGTGAAACTGCATAGAAATATTAGACACTATCAATACACAATAATTACCATTATTTACTATTGTACAACATCAATACACAATAATTACCATTATTTACTATTGTACAACATACTAACAATACAATATTCTGTAAATAAGTCTTAGGTTGTAAAGAAGCTGGTATTCAGGCAATTCTTGCTTCAAGACAAAATCTGCAGAAATCGACCACCACTGACTTAAAGATCTTGTTTATATTATAGTGATACAAACCACAAAAGAATACCCGCACACACCCAGATTTATTCCATTATTTACCTCTGTTACTTTCTCTAGAAAATCTGTTTTTTCAGCTTCACACATATCCTTAACATTTTATATAGCACCAATTCTGTACATTATACATGGTTAATTAATTCTTGATACAAAACATTATGACAGACATTGTTATCCACTCAGAAAATAATAGCTTCATCTAGATAAGTGAAGGCAATCTTAATATTTCATAAAATCTAGTATCATCTTTGTCAACATTTACTAAAATGGAAATGAGCTTCATACATTATTTTGTTGAAAGTTTGTCCACAGTATCAAACTGGTCCACTTGGAATTATTGTTTTAACGAAGGCATAGTCTATGGGGTTTTAATGGCGATATAATATGCACTCTTATTTTATCCAGCTGGTCATCTGTCATTGCTTCAGTTAACTTATCGGCTGTGCTCCATGACAAATTCATATTTACGATCAGCTCAGATGGTATCACCTCAGCATGCGTTATTTGCTTTTGAAATGTGTTTATTACTGACTTCCTTTCCCTTCATCATTGACAAAATACTTCTATTACCCTTCACTAACGATGCTAATTTCAAATGATTTTCCGATTCCACGTGCAGTGATCAGTCATTCCTTCTACCATGTGCACAAAAAAAATCTAAGTTGCAAACAGTGAAGAGTAGAAAATGCTCTCCTTTATATGAAGGTTCAAGGCATGGACACAGAAGAATATTATAAATTGGTAGACAATGCTGCTTTCTATGTTTAGACTTTCCATTTTGATCATCAGATTCATGCTGAAACTTTCTTGTCAACGGTATTTTCTTTGCTTAAACAACCGGCTGTTGAGAATGTTAAAATCAGTAATGTGGTGCAGACTGCAGACACGGACCAAAAAGACAATATAACAAAATGAACCAGAATAAAAATGGTTAAAAATAAAATAAATGCAACCTCAAATCGTATTTTCAGATCAATGACCGTATGGATGAGTTTTATTCAGTAAAAATACAGACGGGTAAACAGGTTTGATATAGGTTCCTGACTGTTAACAAGCCTAGTAATTTTGAGGACAAAACACCTCTTTAATATGAATAAATCTCAATCATATTTTTTTGATACCTTAATGATGAAATCAAATTTAAAGTTTAATTCAAACTTGGATCAGAAAAATGAAAATGTGGTAACAAGCAGCCATTGATAGATGAAGAACACAAGATATACAAAATAAACACAGTTTATTATGCTCCATCAACTGTAGAGCACCATCAATACCAAAGTTTAAAGATTACACTCATAAGATCTTTCAAATGAAGACAAATACTCACATGACACCAGAAGGAGTCTATGGCACTCCACCTGCTCAGAGGATCCAGCAAAAGCAGAACTATCAGAACAGCACTGGTTGAGGGCATTACTTGTCTGCATGATAACACTTTGTTCCTGATTCACCAGTTCTTGCAACTCCTGTTTAAACAACACAAAGTAGAAGAAAAAAAACTGTTTACACATTTAGTAACATTGTTGTAAGAAGACAGTCTCCATGACCTAAAAGTATTAATACCATGACCCTGTGTTTTGTTGGCATGGAACTTGAGTAATACACGATTCAGGAGTGGTACTGAAGCTGATGCCACATGTATGGCCTCATGTGCTCGATTCAGTGTAACACACACTTGGTGGGTAGAGATGAAACATCAGCATTTGTGAGGAAATATTAAATATATAAACAGAAATAAATGTGCTGATTAAAGCATCCGAGGTGCTCTTGAAAATTTAGTCAGGTTCTGTGACCAACTATGCTGAATCTAATATAAAACCAGGATCCGAATAAATCATATTTCCACAAGTCCAAATTTGATGTGGCATTTCCATAAGACTCGTGGGTATGTGTGTGTGATTTGGATTTTTAATGTAGCTTTAACAAATTTTCAGTCATAATGCTACGTTGTCTGCAGTGTGCCAGTTATAGTGATGTCTAGCACTGAGGTATCGTGCTGCAGACATGTAGCATGATGTTCCACCCTGTCACATTGTCCTGACATCAGGTTGCTCAGTCCTAACACTAACATCTTAATGCTTGAGCACTTATCGAGGCAGCTGTTAAGACCATATTTATAAGCCTTTGGTATGACTCGGTCAGGGAATAAACTTGTTACTTTCCACATCTGAGGCGAAGGCTCTAACCGCTAGGTCACTAGAGTGGTCAAATTGTAAGGGTTGGCAGGTGTGTATATATTATATGCCATAATTATTATCAACTGAATGAAACATGTACATTGAATTTGTTGCTACCAACATGTACCTGCAGATGTTACAATTTATGTTAAAATTCGCAAAATCCATGTGGATTAATTAGGGCATAACCAACTTTTGATCCGGAAATCAGATTCCACCCGATAGTATGAACTTCCGATTAATCGGAGTCGGACAAGACAGGAATGACCAATTCGGATAATAAAAATAATAAAGTTGAATTTCTATAGCGCCGTGTCTAACACTGCGTGTCATTCGATAGTGCTTTAATAAAGTTACATAAGAAGTCAGAAAAGTCCAATATGGTCAACACAACCACGCTGTGAGACAATCTATTTGAACTGGCGGGTGAAAACTGGAAATGAAGCCGGATATGGTAAAGTACTAAGTAACATGCTAGACACAGCAAAACCAGATACCAGAAACGGAAGATGAAATTTTTTAGAAAAAAAAATACGGATTTAGCATTTCCGATTATTTGAATCTTATCTGGAATCGGACAAATTTCATGCCCAAAATCCGGAATCAGAAATCAGTAGAAAAATGCTAATCGGTTATGCCCTAGGATTAATACCAGAATACAAAATGACAAATTATTTTTATATACACAGCACTCACTGTCACTCTTTTACATGTCTAAATGTATGATCATAAATTGAAATCCATAAATTCTGCAATGTGCTCAACCTTAGTACTGTAGTACACATCACTCACATTCTTCTATTTAAATTGGTAAAGCAATACAGATTTATACTTTTCCTCGTCTGACAAGTTTTAAAAAGGTTCTATTTTTTTCCCCACTTAACATGCACCATTTGTTTATAAAATGTAGACTGGTTTGATGCCTAAATACATTATTAAATATCTGAAGCTTTCAAATGGAAAAAAACTAATGTTTTCTTTTAAAAATGTGTCATATACAGCTGTAATAAATAGAAAAGTACAAATGTAGGTCTGTGATGGATTTGCTTGTTTGTTTGATTAGGATTGTTAACATAGCTTTAACAATTTTTCCGCCATATCGCTACAATGTCTGCAGTGAGGCAGTTCATAGTGATGTCTAGCACTGGGGCATCATGCTGCAAACATGAAACATGATATCCCACCCAGTCACATTATTCTGACACCAGGCCGACCAGTCCTAACACTAACCTCTTATTGCTGAGCGTCAAGCGGCGGACGCTCTAACAACTAGGCCACCGGAGCGGTTGGGTCTATGATGGAAGCATGTACTATTATGCTATTCTTAAACAGAGGTCTTCTTTGTTACAAAAATTGTAAAATTTATATGACTTGTGGGATTATAGAAATGGTAGAAAAAGACAAACATAACTTCTCATTGCTTTAAAGCAAATTTATCGCCCCAAAATATATTCCATACATGGGTAAACATAAGACATAATTAGGTTAAAAAATGTAACGATTATGCCAAATATGAAATGTTTGTCTTGACTTAACCACAGAGCACATACTTTCCTGGAATCTCAAAATGTAATGATTACACCAATAACGTTGTTGATGTTGTAGGGTTTAACACCATTTTTCAGCACAAGATAGGCCATATATGGCAGCCAGTTAAAAGGCGGAGAAAGAATCAGGGAAAACCCTGGGAAGAACCAGCGACCTATGAGAAGCTATTGGCAAGTTTTCTCATGTACCTATAAGGTAGAGCCCGAGAGTCGAACCCACAAAGACTAAGGTGAAATGGCAGTGATCCACAATGGTGAGCAATTTAGATCACTCGGGCCATATCCCCAAAAATGTATGGTTGGCATAAATGCATCTTGACTTCATGAGACAGAGCCCATTTTCTCCTAAAATCAAAGAGTGTCTAGCCCAATAGACTTGTTAAAAAGCTTGCTAGCATCTCTGAAAGAGATGATACTATCAAGAGTATGATTTTGGGAACGATGATTCTGCTAAATCTATGCCATTAAAAAAAATAAAGATCCCATACTTTCTAGGGCTCACAAAATGTATTTTCCTTATTAAAGCAGTACAATAATGATTAATGCAACAATCTAAAATAGCAGTCCTAATACAGCTAAAGTGAGTACATTTTAATGCAATGATTAAGGAAGTATGGCCCCAGTACTGCCTGTTATAGTAGTACCTAGAGATCTGTCCAAAAATAATTTCACGCAAAAATGTAACAGTACTGTATAGCTATTAGATATTCAAAAATATACTGATGATGTGGTACAATAAAGGAGATGTTATTTTTATGCTAATGCAATTTTAGAGCTTTCATTTTAATACCATTTAATCTGTGCCACTGTGCTCGCTTTTATGCCAATTCTGGTGACATATACCTCATATCAGCCCTTTAGGCTCCAAATACAGGCATAAGACACATTTCACAACCATAAAAACTCCCACAAGTCTCTCTTCCTGTGGCATTCCTGTACAACAAGAAATTCAGAGCTGGGATGGTTCATGACCCCATTATGCCAAAGATTATTTTATATGTACATTAATGTGTATATTGAACCTATGTATTGTGTGTTGTTTAAATGAGAGGACTCTATTACTGCTATTAAATTAGAAATTCTACTTTTCAGACAAGGTACAGTAAAGAATTGTCTCCAAACTCAATGTGCATAGGATTTTGATAAATATCCTTGATGGAGAAAGTAATTTCACCTGTATTCTCTCTCTGATAGTTTTTCGTTGTTGTTCTGGAGGTAACTCCACTGGCATCTCAATATCCTCTTCAGCAACGTCTTCCTCTGTATAGTGGGAGTTTCTGGTAATTTTCATCTGAGATTCAGATGCATCATTTTCATACCTACAAAAAGGCGTTAATTGTTCCTTCATTAGTATAACGACCAGGGAATCTGCATAACATTTTTTAAATATATAAATAGTTCAAAATATCTTTAAAACATTAAATTGTGCAATTTTACTCTTTTGCACTACACATAAGAATGTCTATAAACAGAAATACAACCTTTGTAAATTTCACTGTTTGTAATTTGCTAAAGTATCATTGCTTGAATAGCAATGGATAGAAGTACCCAAGGCAACACTTTTGAGAGGAATTACAAGTCAATATATTCATATGACTAAAAGAAAAATCGATTATTTTAATCAATGTTCACAATTTTCAGTATCTCTCTTCTTCATTTATGCGGAGCCTTCCTAAATGCTACTTTACTTGGACTGATTTGTTAATACATTTCTTGCACTTGTATTTCTTCCTTATGAATATTCAAAATAATTCATCTCAAACTGTATCTGATTTCAACAACCTCTGATCACAAATGTATTCCCACAGACTATTCTAAAACAGGACTGAGCTATTTATCAAATCCCTATTTATACACATTTTCACTTGACTTTCAGGATGTGAAGTAATCCAATAGAAAACCCACATCTAATTGTAAACAAAATGTTGAGCTCAAATTCTATAAACATTATATAGATTAAATGTACTTAACATTGTTCAAACAATTGTTTTCTTTGTCGTTATTTATGTTATTGTTTTTAAAAAAACATTTAAGTCAACAAGACCAAGGCTGTGAAACTACTATTGGATCACTAATACTTGTTCAATTTTCACTGGGAGTTTCAAAATACAAAGCTCTCTATGTGACTATAGCTTGGGTTTGCCTATCTACAAAATCAGGAAAAATTATTGGCATGAATTGAAAAACTTCTTTTCAAGGTTGGCAAACATAAATTTGGTTTAAAAAATGGATCCTTAATGCATTTATGTAATGACTTGTCCCATCTGTATGCTTGATGTAGTGAATTCCTGGAAGCTAAACAAAAAGGCATGCAAAGGTTTATCGGATAAAAGCTATGTTCATTTCTTCCTTATTGTGGCATACCCATTTCATCTTGCATGGCTGATCTCATGTTTGATACAGATGTGCAATCTTTGATTCTAAAATTGCCCTATTGCATACCCTGTCTGGAAATACTTTAAACAATTTGTTGGGAATGACTTATTATTGAACTTTTTTAAATTATTCAAAATGTCAACACAGGTTTGTAATTTTAATAAATGCAACCATACTTGGTGAAAATGCCTTACAACAATGTATATTATATATAGTTTTACTACCATTCAGTAAAATGGGATCAATGATTTTAACTGAAACCATTGCTGAACTGTCAAGGTTGAGTGAAGTGTCATATTCTAATTATTGGTTAATGCAAAATGATGGGGATTTTAAACCAGACATGGTTTCTTCCAAGGATTATCAGAAACAGCTACAATACAAACAAAAAAAAATTTATGTGATCAATTTTAAACCTTGTGATATAGTTAGCTTATAGCAAATGCAAGTTAGCTCCATTCATATGGCATGTAAAATTTCTCCATTCTGCATGAATGAAACTCTAATTACATGTAATCACAACATTTGTGAGTGAAATGAATAGACTACATGTATGCAAATTTGATACATTTAGCTAAAGAAAGTATTTTATTTAGCATGTTCAAACTGTTCTCTTCAATCAGCTCTCTTCTTTGTCTTTTCTTGATGAACTGATACCTCAAAAGAGATACAGACAATTAGACATAAATATCTGTAAGGGAACTACAAGTAACTGGGTTGTGTGAATACCAAATACTCTACTATTCTATATTGGCTACATGTTGTTTTCTTTTATGTGACTTGTCCATGAAAGAATAGTAATGTTATTTCATCTTCAAACTAGTTTGGTAGCAACACAACAAGCAATACAGCTATAATCCCTGGATCGTTTTGGTCCTGTCTATACAAGCAATTAAATGAACAATCCTGTTCCAGTGACATCATCAAACACAACTTCTCCCAAACCGTAGAGACATCCTTTAAAAGTAAACTCAGAGGACCTGCTGAAACTGAAGCACTTCTGCATTGGCTTATATATAATAGCACCTTACAAAATGATCCATCATACACGGAAAGTATAAACATTTGTAGATGGGTAACTACATTGTAAATATGTGCATATCTGCAACAGCTGAATGTAACTGACATTATTGATGTTTTACCTGAAGCAAAACTTGTTTATTGCAAGGCATCATAATATTTATGGAGAGGTGCAATGTTATTACTAAAATGGTAAAAATGATAAACATGGTTACCTAAAACATGAACTATTTTGAGCACATGGCTGAAGGAAGGTGCCCACAAACCAATAAACTCTGATATGATACAAAGTAATAAATGACAAGCATGTGAAATTCTGCTCTCTGAACCAAAATTGAATTCATAAATTTTCATGACAATAAATCGTGTCTAAAATAAAATAAATACTGCTGCTATGTACAAAACTATCACTGGTGTCAGTTGACAAGTGTTAGTCTGACCAGGGTTAAGTAAGCGTCAGCAGTTATAAATTTAGTTTCATGTTCCAAGGCATATTGGTGAACAGTGTATATTTTTAAGGCCAAACAAAAATTGCTCCCTGTTTCTCATTGCTTATCCTAGCACATTGTTTCTTCACATGTAACAAAATATCACACTAAATATGCATAATGTTAAAGAAAACCTGACCTGCAACCAGAAACATATTTGTTTGGCCTAAAGTTGCAAAGACAAACAAATTTTCACCACTACACAACACAATCTCTTTAGAAAGCAGTACACAAGACAAAAACAGTCTTGAAAAAAATAATATAAAAATACATGCAATGAAAATTTACAAATAAAACAAGATCACAAATTCCCACTTGAATGGGCTAAAACAACCTGAAGCAAGTCAAAGTATTTGTTCTTTCTTACAATCATTAGTTTTAACAAAATGCAGAGACCTATATCCACTGGCGCATTATGTTAGATATGGTTTTTTGCAGCTTGCAGCTGGATTTGATTTAAAGCAAGTATCTGGTATTAGCCTTATTGTCATAAGCATGTTCAATATTTGATATGACCTGATATCAAAATGCTAATAAATGCGATTTTTACATAACAATTTTAAAATGAAATTGTGTTGAACATTAAAATAACACCCACACTAAACGCATACAATGCAGACACAAAAGCCAATAATTTACAATATACCAACCCTAGCTAACACACAAGAGGCAAGCATTACAACATCCTATTACTAATTCAGTATTCACAACTTACTGTCTGTATTGGGGAAGTTTCACAGTGGTCTCTACTGTTGCTTTTCTGTAAAGGGATTGGTAAATTTGGAGAAATAAAATTTGTAGAATATATTAAGGCAGTCATTACAGATCCTTTGATTGGTGCATTCATTAATTCAATACTGTCACAAGAGAAATTTAGAGTACAGTAAATTGTGCCTAGGTCTAGAAAAAGCCGTTTCAATAGCAAGCAAGCTTTTGGTATATCTGCAGAGAGTAATACAAATCTTGATTACATGTTGAGTATGAATGAATATACAAGTGTTCTTTATACTGGAGTAGAATACTTAAACATATTCATGCACGAGCAGGTTTCTTTTTAAATGCAAGTGTCCCTATAGTGGGCTTCATTTTAATCTGATTACACAATGACTTGAAGACTATTTCAATCAGCTATTAATATTTGTTCCTAAATAAAATATCAGTTCTGTGAATTTTATGTGATACAGATTGAAAAGCAAGCATGATTCATAGGTTAGGGTTGATTCATCCAGAGACCACAAGTCACTTAGAAAACCTGAGCTCATCCCAATTTTAACTGTGCATAGCAACTGATGTAGTTCTTCAGCTGTAACCTATTAAAGCTTCATTTACTAGCCAAACAGGCCAAGGTGTAACTAATGATTATGTTGGCAACTGAACACATGGCCTCCTATAAGCCTGTCCCACTGAGTACCTCAACAGGCTACTACAAATTTACTATCCACTTAAAGTTAAGATTCTTATTGAAATTTAAATCAAGGGAACTGGACCTGAACTGGTGATTGACTTGAAGTTCTACAGTTTTGCTTCCCTTGTAATAACAAAGTGCCCATTTTGCCCTAGGAACATGTGATTAGAACTTCTTGTTGATGCTTGCTCATGACTGATAATGTATTAATGTTAAATATTATTATTTTTTCATGCTGTCGATTTAAATATGTATTCACTGAATTGACTGAAAAATGCTCAAATTATTAGGAATCTCATTTTATACATATATAAAAGTACATTTTGAATTATGAAAGTTGGTACGGTGACTTCATTTCTAGAAGAAAAAAAATATGTCAATTGTATTTTTTACTGCCAAATTTTCAAAGTAAAGACCCAAGAAAAGGGTTTATACCAAGATTTTCTCCTGTTGATAAAGAGAACTCCATCTACACCGCTCCCTCGACAACTTGCGCCCTGATAACTCGTGAACCCACTTATAACGCGGTGTCCCGACGTGAATCCCGTTTTTTAAAAGAAAATATTTTTTAAAAATGAAGAAAATCGTGATCAGAACTGGTGAATGAAACCTTGATATATTGCCAGTTTTATCGTCGAAAATGACGGTTAGTGCCCGAAAAGTTAGAATCAACATCGTGAAATTTTAAGGTTTTAATAAGGAATCACATATCTTGTTAGCTTTTATCGGAAAAAATATTTTCTCAGTTCACTGTAAATAATAATACTGTATATGTATAGGGGAAATTTCTGTTGTAATCTTTTCATTGTGTTGCAGTGTAAGCAGTATAATCGTTGCATGTTCTCTTCTATTCAAACATGAAAAGAGTCAATTGACCGTCGCATCGATGCCCGCGAGCACATCTGTGAGAACCTAATTAACTGCCGGCTGCGTTTTGATCGACGACTTGGGTAAGTGTTTGTTGCATTGTAAAACTCAATTAAAATAGACCTGCTTTGTTTTATAAGGCGGTTTTTTGTATCAAATCAAGTAAAAGACGTACAATACAAAAGTTCAAAGGAATGCAAATCCCACATGCATAAACTCTTGTGGTCAATATCGTGTCTCAACATCAATCAAATTAGTTGGACCAATCGAACATGGTTTCAAATAGTATGTACTTGTCATTAAAGTATATATTAATCAGTAATTTATCCTAATCATTTGTAAATATGATCATGGAGAGCAAGGGAATCAACCGAAAGGCGTACTCGGTGAATGAAAAGCTTACTGTCATAGAGAGGGTTTGTAATGGCGAATCAAGATCAAAAGTTTGTAGTGAACTTAAACTTGCCAAGTCGACACTCAAGAGGATGGCTCAAGGATGAGCAGAAAATTTGGGATTATTTGCATGAAGTTGATTCTGATGATGAATTTAAACGGAAACGGGCACACACTGCAAACGACACAGAATTAGATGATGCTGTGTACACCTGGTTCACACAACAACGTGAACAAAGTGTTCCGATTACGGGAACAATTCTCAAGGCCCAGGCAGAGAAAATGGCAAAAACTATGGATACTGATTCAGATTTCATGGCAAGCCATGGATGGCTTTGGAGATTCCAGCGCCGACATGGAATAAAACTAAATTCTTTGTAGGGAGAGATACGCTCAGCAAATCAGGCGGCCACATCTAGTTATCCTAACCAACTCCGAGAGATACTGACCTGTGATGGATATACAGACGACCAAGTTTATAATTGTGATGAGGCTGGTCTATGCTATCGGATGATTTAAATATTTTTTTTATATATATTTTTTTTACATGTCTGATGTTTATACCCATTAAACTCATGGTTAGTAATGGTTTATCTTTGTAAATTATTTTTTTTACGTTTTACTCTATCTATCTATCTATCAATCTATCTATGTATCTATTTAGTGATAGCAGAATTTTATGTTTTAGATCAACACAAGTTTCGACGTTGTCGTTTTTCGATATGTATGTTATCTTTTTTGATAAAATAAATCTTGATTCATTTTGAACAAACAATAAAACTAGAATGTATCCAAATCAACACAAAAAGCAGTGACGTAATACACAATGTGTTTAGCAATACACATGTTAAGAGTACTGATACCTCGTGGAATAATGTTTGTTTTAACGATCTTTTCAAGATATTTTATCCAAAAATTAAAGGTAATTTATAAAGAAAAACAACAACACCTTTATAACGAACTATTTATTCAGTTATTTTCAGCACGATTATAAAACGATTATTTAACAATGCACCCCCCCATTCGCCTCTCATTAGATCTCCCATCTCTTTATTAGTTTTTTTTATAGGTCCCTCAGTAACTCGCACTCTCGCTTATAGTGCGGTTGATGTTTTTGGACCCCGTTGTGCGCGAGTTATCGAGGGAGCGGTGTATAACTTTTCTGAATTTACATGATTTATCTTTGAAAAATCAAAATAACTGGTTTTTACAAATTTTAATCATATGTAACTATTTACAACATATACAACCATCTGTAAAGTAGGACAGTGCCTTACATAATAATTTAATGTCAAAGGTGCATGTGATGCACACTTGTCCCTTCTGGTGCACATTCAGAAGGTGCAAGAGTGCAACACTCTAACACAGGCTGTTTATAGGAGACTTTTCAACACCTTTGTTTTTTTCATTTTTTTTTTAATAAATTATTGATTCAAATGTACCAACTTTCATTGATGATCTTAATTCTGTGAATTATTTAAATGAACTGTATTCATTCATGCATACAAGTTATCCTTTGCAATTTTATTGTCATGAAAATGTGTGCAAAATTGCCAGCAGCATCAGTAACTGAAAGATGAAGGATCATTTCTAAAAGAAATGTAATAAATCGAATTACATTAAGGTTTTCTTTGGTATTTATACATGTTGTAAGTTCAGGATGAGTTATGTGTGATGAAGCAGGAAGCTGATGTTTATTAGCTTTATCGTGCTCTTGTATTTCATGGGTGCCTCCATGCCTAATAGCTAAATCACATTACACAATTTGCAAAACGTCAAGTTTTAGTTTCACAAATCTACACAAGACAGTACAATTGTTCTTCGAGTTGATTTCTTCTATTTTTAATGGAGAAAATTCTGAATATTCTGCTTTCGTATTTAACATGATTAGAAGTAGAATATTATGAAGACGAGATACAGCAACAGCAGTAACTGTTTGCGAAATCCAACATGGTGGATAAAGACAGGCATAGTAGACTAGATTTTGAATAAACCAATTGTATTGTATTATCTGTATTCCTATATACATGTCATACATTTCTATCGAGAAAGAACAGAGTGCCCGTTCTAAACTGAAAATTCAAAGGAATTTATATTATTTTTTTAAATTAAAAAAGGTATTTCCCCTCCCTCCCTCAAATATGCACACCCATATTCAGCTCCAAAACACGGGACAGTTGGCAGCTATCTCAACCAATTGGCATATAGTGATTAACTGGATGCCAGAACAAGAGTTTCAGCCACTATTTCATGGCATGCATATTTTATAAACTCTCATTCCCCCACCAGAGTTAACAAGGATTTGGCACTTACTGCTGTGGAGATCTAGTGATGTTTACTGTTGTCTGGACTGTTGTAGTAACACCACTGGAAATCAAGAAAGGGAGGTTACTTGTATTTATGACTGAAATTAGTGTATTTTTGTAAAACTGCATCAGATAACAGACTTATACAGGCTCTGTAAATGAATTATTTTTCTTCTTTCTTTGCACACAAGAAAATCTTTCATTTTACTGTCATAAAAAGACAGTTCCAAACAAATCACATTTATTTATGAAAATATTAGTGTACAGTGGATTGTAAATGGTATAAAAACATCTCGACACACAACCCACAAAATCTACGATGGTGCATATATGTACATCATTCACCTTACACATATCTATAATCATTTAACCATGTGTTTGAGAGATTTAAACCAATTCTTTCAGACATAAATGTTGAAATGCATGGATTTTCTATACATTAAAGCAAGTAACACCCTTGTTGATGAGCCTGCCTTTAATTGTGTTGAATTGAAAAATTATTAGTGTTGACCTTAATATTAAACTGGGGTGTGGATGGTATGCACATATATGCCAAAGTGAATACTATGTCAAGCTTCTGCAAAAGTGGGCTCAATAAAACCTTTAAAACTGACCTATAACACAGAAAAGCATGGTGGTTAACAAATCAGACAACTGCCCTAATCATAGCAGTGATCGGGCATATAAACATTTAGGAGAATACATGTAGAGAAACTGAAAAATATAGTCCCTTCACCCTCCCCAACTGGTTTAGTTTTTACTTTGTAAAAGTTTTTCAAGTCACTGGTAAGAGATGGCTATACTGTAACTAAACAAGAGCTTTAGTATAAGTGATATTTTAAGTTATCACAATTTGACGGTATTTAGAGTTTCAGTGTAGATCACTACAGTAAAATATATTCCTTTCTGATATCAAATAATTTAAGCAATCATTTCAGCTTGCAATAAAGGCCTTTTTATAAATCATGCCTGGTTGTTGTTTTACCTACATTGTTGCTTGAATTCAGAATGTGCTTGTGAGAGCGACTCAACCAACATATGATTATATATATCATATGTGGAAAAGCTTGCCAGTAGCTTTATGAGTTGGTGGCTTCTCTCCCAAGGCCTCCACAGGTTCTTAACAACCCAGATATATGGGCTGTTAGGTTTTTCTTGTCAGGTGCTGAAAAATTCATTTAAACCCACCAAATCAGTAAAATGACATTAATCTTAAATAAAATAGTAATAATGATATGCAGCCTGGCCTGTATTAGTCAATATGAAAGATATAAACATACAAACAGCATCAAATATGCCCAATTCAATTCCCAGTTATTGATATACAAACTGTATTCTCCAATGATAAGCCCATGGCAACTGTCAAGCAAATAATTTGGAAAAGTGTATAGAATGCCTTTAATATTGGGAAATGCTCTCAGATAGAAATTTGCTAAACTTCTGGTAATGTCGAAGATGGCCTTGTCATAAATCATGGGATTATTGGAGAATGACAGAATTAACAAGATATACTTATAAAGGTGCCATACACAGAGCTTGCTTTGATGTAAGCATCATCTGTCAGAATTTACCACACAAACAGATGTTCTGTAAAATAGTTTAGCTTTTTATAAAATTCCATAAGGTCTTCAGGAAACTCTGAAAACAAATGGCTATCAAAGCCTTACAGTTTTTACTTGTCTCTGTTTTTGTGACTGAACTGTTTTATTCATTTTTTTCCTCAACATTTTGTTGTGTTCATTTCATAAACATGTAGTGCAACTCCATGAATTTTTTGAAACCTGAAAAAAGTGCAAAATTGATTCAATGGATGAAAATCAAATCAGGCGCATGGGTTAACACAGAGAAAGTCTTGAGCTTAAAATATGCTTAAAAGTTCTGAGAGATGGGGGTTTGAACTCACAGGCTGTGCTAAAGCCCATAAAGGTGGAAACAATAATCCTTTTCTTCAGAAAGAAAGAAGATAATCTGCAATTGCAGTTCAATAGTGACCAGTTAGATTAATGCCATGATGACAGACCTAACGACAACAAATTCATGCATACAATTTAGAGGGCAACTATAGTCTGAGCAATTTAGCCTGCAACCCTGGTCAAAAACTGATCTTGGCAGACAGATCATGTGATATGAGCCTGACATGAAGGTAGAGCATTTCTGGATTGTAATGAATAATGTATCCACTGGGCAGAAACTTGGTGTTCCCTCCTCAGTAAATCCACTAGGGTGTCAAACAGCAGGTAGCTGATTAATGAACCATGAATATTGGTGACATGAGCATGTAATAATGTCCTGACACCATGGAAGACTTGATAGGTTTATCTGAAAAGTGGGAAGGAATATGTGAACATTTGATACCACAGGAGACTGATGGCATCCACCAACTATGTATTCTAAAGAGACAAATTATTAGTCTTGCGAATCTCCAACAGATTGGTGCCAAGGCAATTCTGTAAATAAGCTCCATAACCTTTACTGGAATGTAAATCAGTTTCCCCATGGAAATACCCACTTGAGATGCCCCAAAGACTAGGTCAGGATATTTAAATGGGCCAAACGGGTAGCAGAGTGGAATGATCAACCCCTTTTTGGCTGTCTCTTGACTTTTCGTTCTGAGCAATACCAGTTACCATGACAAAACAGGGAAGTAACGTAAGACTGACTTTCTTTTGTATCCCTAAGAGTCTCCAAACAAAGTCTTTGTGTCTGATGATCAGTAACATTTAAGACACACTTCCAGGGGTGTGGGGGTTGTAAAGCTTTTATGATTAGCTTGTCAAAAGTCCCAACATCTTCATTATGCATAACCTGCCCTGCGAGGGACAGAGATTGTAACACCAGCTTGGGAGAAAACTCTGACTCATTTGGTGTCTCCCTGATTTCATCAGAGTGCACTTAAATGGATAATTCATAGTGTTTGATTTCTAGGAGATTCAATTGTCTGGTCCTCTCTCCTCAGAGAAGTATGCTGGTGTGTGCGTGGTAGGGAGAGAGATGGACCATCAGGATTGGGAGAGACTTTTGTCCACCCCATCCACTGTCCAACAAAAACATCCATGGCACAATCTGAGGAAAATGCAAAGATCCTTGCTCAACATCAGGATGAAGAGAAATGGGGAACAGGGTAGGGATGGGGTTAGCAACCATTTTCCTAGACAAGGCAGGGTTCTCCCCTATAATCAGTATCCATTTATATGACTAGCAACCAGAACCTGTATGTGAAAATTTGTTCTTTGCACAGTGACTTGCACCCAGTTATTTTCTGGCTTATTTGGTGCTCTGTGCACAGTGGTTCAACCATGCACCTGGTGACTAAAACACTGTCAAGGAGAAGTTGAGAGATGAAGGAAGTCAAGAGAAGTCTCTATCCTGGTATCCAAACTAGAGACAATAGATTTTCTGGACTCATTATACAAGTCTCTCAAATTAAACTGACCTTTCTTTATGCCATATGGGTGCGACTTATTTTTAACAAAGCCTCTGACCAGGCAGCATAATTGAGCTGGCATCTTCCTTGCACCCAAGAATATGAATAACCATCTGTGAAGAGAATGAAAACTGTTCCATCTTCCGACTTCAGTAAGAGCAGCACTAGATACCATAAACTGTCTGCCCACAAAGCAAGGAAGGAACATCCACCAAAGTGCTGACTTGCACGATGAGCTTGCTAAACAGAAGGGGTGGGTGTTCAATGATGCTTTCTTGTAACTACACTTGCCAATTCTCTGAGCACAGCTGAAACTGCTGAGAGGATTTGCCAAACAAAAACAAAAACAAACAAAAAAATAGGCAAGGGTAAAGCTAACACAAACACCGTGATTAAATTTATGTCAACACTATTAAACAAGTATTTTGCAGAAGATCTGATTAAAACAATAAATGTAATGACTAAAATGGGACATGAATAAACTAAAGCACAGACTAGCTTTAATGATCAACTGCAGAAAAAAATGGGATACTAAATTCTAATAAACTGATTGAAAAAGACACTTAACGTATTTTCCGAGGTATAAGTCGCTACTTTTTTTTGTTTTTTTTCTTTCAAATGACGTGTGCGACTTATACGCAGGAGCGACTTATACGATAAATAAATTTTTTTAACGGCCGATATGACTGATGCACAGTGATGCTGTGTTATAGCGAAATGCATATACGGTATACCGGCAAGCCAATTGCTCGAAACTTACATACACGTAAGTATTAGACTACAAGAATATCAAATTAAATAATCAAATAATATTTAGTTATAATATATATGTGTTAAAATTTTTTGTTATTAATAAAAAAAATATTGAAATTACGATTGCCATTGTTTTCCTTTTATTATTCACCACGTGCTTCAAGCAAAGTGTTAATCAGATGTCGCTACAATATATGTATTTAAATGTACCGGTAGCGCTTCATAATTTACTTCAATAGTTTATAAAAACTCTGGATTAATCCGAGACTGGCTTCATTGAGAGAACTTCAAAGTAATTAATAAAAAAAACTGGAAGGCTGGCGAACAACTTCAATTGTTTTATAAAGTGCCTTTGAAGTTCGCTCGGGTTGCGGAAATTGACCGGAATACCGAGACTGGCTTCATTGAGAGAACTTCAAAGTAATTAATAACAAAAACTGGAAGGCTGGCGAACAACTTCAATTGTTTTATAAAGTGCCTTTGAAGTTCGCTCGGGTCGTGGAAATTGACCAGAATACCGAGACTGGCTTCATTGAGAGAACTTCAAAGTAATTAATAAAAAAAAAAACTGGAAGGCTGGCGAACAACTTCAATTGTTTTATAAAGTGCCTTTGAAGTTCGCTCGGGTTGTGGAAATTGACCGGAATACCGAGACTGGCTTCATTGAGAGAACTTCAAAGTAATTAATAAAAAAAAAACTGGAAGGCTGGCGAAAACTTCAATTGATTTATAAAGTGCCTTTGAAGTTCGCTCGGATTGTGGAATTGACCGGTATATAAATACGGACCGTTCATACCATGGAGCATTAAAAAAGATAGTTTCAAAATAACGTTGTATGATTTAAAATTGTTATATTAGCGTAAGTCAATACAGTTTAATCATGGCACCAACAACTACCACGCGAAAAAGTTATGATGCAGAATTTAAGTTAAACGTCGTAGCATTTGCGAAAGAAAACGGAAATCGTGCAGTGGCGCTATTATTTACTTAATAAACATTATTTATAAATCTTATTTGCTTATATTTCTATTTTTAAAATTTCAAACAAGAATATACTTACACGTTGTTGGAATTATCAAGTCGTATGCAATGGCCGGCGGTATCAAAAACGTGATTACGGTAAGTGCGCAGGTGCGACTTATACGCAGGAGCGACTTATCTGCTGAATTTTCCAAAATTATCTGGATTTCCCCCTCCCGCGACTTATACCCAGGAGCGACTTATAGGGCAGAAAATACGGTAGATTCAATGAAAAGTCTTTGGGCCCCCAAGACACATTCTACCAAACAGATCAAAGGAAAGTAATATGTTATTGTTCTAGGCCTCCAAAATACAATTAAACCTCTCAATACCAAAACCTCACTAAATCAAAATACACCTCCACCAAACAAACATTTTTTCAAGTCGCAATTCTTTCCTTAAAGAATTTCACAAAGAATTATTGAGTACCAAAAACTCTCTACCAAACCCACTTTTCATCTATACGCTGAAATGAGCCCCATAAAATTGAAATTTATCTAAAACGTGGCCAGGTAAATGCCAGATCCTAGTTATGAAGCTGGCCAACAATACATGGGTAGGCACTAATCAATATACACATTGTTATAACTCTGAGGATATATCTGATCTACAACTCACTTGAGGTGAAATTACAGAACCAAAGTGAACTGAAAACCCTCACAACCAAAACTATATTTCGTGGCATTTCAGTATGGATAGGTTCCTCTGTACTAATTGGAGGAATAAATTTTCATCTTGGAGTAGGAACTAGCAACAAGAAAAGAGTAATGTAAAAAGAGCAAAATATTAAAATGCAAAAAATTCAAACTAAAGTGAAGAAACCTATGTCAGTCACAAGACCAAGCGAACTTTATTGAACTGATTTAAAACATTAGGAAAAAAATTTGGCACCTTGATCTAATTAAACCTTTGGGAGAGGGTAATATAAAGACTTGGCATGCAACCCAATTTTGATCATGCTGAAATATGCAGTTAAAAAGCCAAAACTAAACATAAATCTAAACATATTAGCACAATTTCAGAATATATAACAGAATATGTTAAACCACGCCATCTCACCGTTGTGATCTGTACATGCTGACACTATAGGCCAAATTCCCAGGTTGGGCACTTGTTGCCATATTCACTGGATGGGAACTGGGCCTGTCCCTGACAGGAAGTTCTCCCACCGTTGTGGCCATCATGTGACTCATTCTCTTGCGCTACAAAACGGATTATCAATCTTTCTGTTAAATTTCAAATAAATGCAAGAAGTTTAATAAACTTAAGTCATCTAGTTTATGGCTTAATTATGTACCTTCCATAACTTCCAGTGTGTATTTTACTAGCTAAATTGAATATTTATTACCTTAACCCAAAGCAAGAGTGACATATTAATGTCACATAATGACATACAAATGACATGTTAGCAACTTGACCTATGCCGAATAATATTCAGTAAAGATAATTACAATTTCTGAGCAGAAACAACTTTTCCGCTCCATTCACATAGTCCAAAAACTGATACAAAAACTTGATGTTTTGAATGCCAATGAATTTGTTTTCCTCTCATTTCTGTGATTCACTTTGCCCATGTGAGTAAGCCATGTGGGATTGTATCACATATATCAGTGCAGGACAGGAAAATTCCAACTGAGAAACAGAATTTTCCAGCAGACATGAAGCCGTGTCAAATGTCAGATGCAAAATTGTGATCCTGTGGAATCCTCCTAATATGTACAGATCCCCCTTTCTGTCCTGAAATCAAGACCAAGAGTCTCTTTGTCCTTCCCAAATTACCCATTTTTACAATGAACCTAATACTAATTTTTGGTCTAATCTGTGTAGATATTCCTTGCATAAGCAGGCCAATAAAAATGCTTGAAATGTCACTTTACATATATTTCTACTTCAAAAGAGTAATTTCCGCACACATACATAGTTACAAACTTACCGGTGCAGCAACTGGCTGGCTATCTTTGTACTTCTGACACACTGTCTCATCCATGGCTTCATCCAGAAAATCATCAACATCCCTGCCGTGACCTTCATCATCACTCTCATCAATAGACTGGTTTACAGGTTGTTGTCTCTGCCTGACTTTTTCATCCGTCTGTCTACTGCCACTGCCCTGATCAGACTTTGCCTGGGCTCTCAGGTTTGTGGTGCTCACATGACTGCCTCTGTATGGGGCACAGTCTATGCTCTCCTCACTAGTAATACTCTGTCTGTCATCATTTGGTCCATGAGGGAGGACGCTCTGTCTACGAACAGATTGTGGCACAAATGCACTCAGACTTACGTCATCCCCATCGTCATACATCTCATACTGCTTGTGTGGTTGAGGCTGTTTGTGTACTATTCCTTGGTCATAATGATGTGGCTCAATTCCATCAGACTCACTTTCAAACGATTCTTGACTTGAGGTAAGGTCTGATTCTTGAGTGGTTTCTGTAATACTTTCCTCTGACTGTGGATCGAAGTCTTCAGTTGAATCAAGTTCATCACTTGTCTGCCTATCAGTTCCACTGTCACCTTCAATGCTCGAGGCACGATCTTCAAAACGAACCTTTTTCAAAGACTCTTGTCGCACAAAAGGCTTCTCAGAAGCATCAGACTTCTTTGATACCAGCCTGTAAATACTTGATGTTGGCTTTGACTCAGTTTGTTTTTGTATTCTTTGATCATTTGCAGCTGCCACTGATGTTGTGGAAGGTTGTTGCATCTGTGGCATAGAATCATTAATTTTCTCTTCCTTTCTTGTCACCTCATTATCACCATTTCTTGTTCCATTGCTGTTGAAGGTATAGGCGGCTCCTTGATCTGAAATGTCAAAGCCCATTGCAGCAAGCTTTCTGTCAAAATCTGGGGAAGAAGGATGAAGGAAAAAAAACCAACTAAGTAAAGCAAGCTAGAATGCAGCCAAGCTAGCAAAGTACAAGGAAAGATCAGTGAAGAATTCAAAAGCTGTTCTTTAATGTAGTTCCAATAGTAGATTTGACATATTTCACACGAGTTAATATTTTTATCCCAGTTCTAACAACATAAAACTAAACTTAATTTCATGGTCGATTGTGGCAATTTTTTTTCAAATGTGTATTAATATCCCTTACCATAACAACAAATCACATGTACACATGTAAAATTTGGTTGAGGGAAAACATAAAATGGCCCTGTAATGGCAATCTGATTTGTATCTGATCTCTAATTACTGTCTAGGAATACATGAGGTACAGGCAAACACAATTATATTTCATTCCATATATATTTACCATATGGGCAACTTATCAACCAAGGTTGGTGAATTTCGATCCATCTGTTGAGTAAGAGGAAGTTACAGAATATCTCAGGCAGATGATTATTGGTATCACAATATCGCTGATGTTAAAGCATGGGGATAAAAATCAAAGATTTTTTTAAACATGGTTTTGTTGTGGTATAATATTCCCTTTTAAAATGTTCATTCGAGCGGGGGAAACATTATTAAAAAAAATGTAATAATCTGTTTCTTAAAATATATGTTGGACATCGGATGATCCATAAAATTAAAAACAAAGTTGCAAATTGATTTGGAATAATTCTACAATGACAAACACAGCTTATACAAACAAACATAATTACCTACAATGAAAAATCAAGCTACTGATGGACCCAAATAGAAGCTTTTGCATAGCTTATATGTGACCATTATCAAATACTGTCTGAGTATAAAGTGTTTCCCTTTAACCTCATTTGTGCTTAAAGACCTCTAGATTTTTAATCTGACCCCCAGTTTTGATACCAAAGTTGTTGTTTTTTTAAAAAAAATTTAAACTCAGTCTGACCTTTACTTTTCACACCAAGGAGATACATTGCTGATCATATATTGTTCTCTGATCCAGTTTTTAGACATCTCAATATAAGCAAGTTTCAAAAACTATTGTCTTTCCATGCAAACTGTCCAAAGTCATGTATATGAATAGGTTTAGAAAATCCCTGATTCCATTTAAACACCAGATATTACCATGCTCTCATTAAATGTATCAAACAAAAAACTGAATTACTTAGTATAGTCTGTTTTTTTAGTTGCAACACTGCATAGGTAAAGGTTGCATGAATTTAAGAAAGAAAAAAAACCCCACATGAACGGCACAGGTAGTAATATCACGTTTATGACCTAATACAATATACACCTTTAGACATAGATCTACTAAAGAGTAGCCAGTACAAGTTTGGTGCAGAAGTTGGATCCATTTATGAATGTTTCTGACGCACGAGTTTCTAATGTTGAATAAAAGGCCATATATTTGTTCAATTACAGTAACAAAAAGTACTGTTTGATGCAAATTAATCAATGCTAAAAGATTTTTTTGGTGATAATTACTGGTGACAGAATTTTCATAACTTTAATTTTCCCAAAATGAAGCTGCAACATGTCATATTATTATAGATGTTGTAAAGCGCTTAGAGCTTCTAAAGATTAGGCACTCTACAAAGTCTTCATTATTATTATTATTATTATTATTAATAATGTAAATTTATTCACTGGAGATTATATTTTTTCCAGAAAATCAGTTGACATAAATCATTTCTTTTGAAAAGACCTAATGTTGACCTAGATCCTAACCTTGATTCAAGCTTAGTAGCAGCCATGTAAACAAGTTCTATTTTTCTTTTATTTTATTTTTCTTTTAAATTGATTGTTTGTTGTCAAGTCATGATGGGACTATGTAATTTAAGAAGTAAACATCTTTTTTCTTTTTATTCTTAGAGTAAAATGATGCTTTCGTAAAGGGTGATGTTAGGAATATGTGATGTAAACACGATCATGTGACCCTAAGGGATTTCCAAAATGTGTTTTAAGATTAAGGTATTACCTTTGTTTATAGATATTTTGTTAGTCCAGGCTTTTACTGTACACTGGAAAGTGTCTGTGTTTGACCAGTTTTCTAGTTATGTTAATTTATCTTTAGATAATCTGTATTTTTAAAGATTAATTCATTTTGCTGGAAATATTTGATGTGCTCATACTGAATTCTTGGACAAAAAAGCTTACTAAAATTTTAATTGGATTTCCAACACTGGAGTGCTATTATTTGTATTTCTACAAGGAACTGTAGATCAGCACAATAATGACTTCATCATACATCATCATCTTGGATTTTGCATCAGGACTCAGTTGAATTCTTTAGAATTTAATTCATGAATTTCCAGGGAAATAAACTATTTGTTAAATTTTACAAATCTTGTTGCTGTCACTTTTTCTGAGCTACTGTTTTTTTTAGAGCTTATACACGTGTGTGTGTCTATATATATATATATATATATATATATATATATAAAATAAATAAAAATAAACACAAAAATTTGGTAACAATTATATCAACATTTTATTTCTTTTTCTTATTTATTTTAACCATAAGTCTTTGAGGTGTACCTGTTGTATGTTTCCTACTTTTACATTGTTTCCAGTGTAAGAGAAACAATATGCTATTAATCATACAAAAAACTTGTTTGTAAACATATGTGTGTCTTCACAAATTCCAACACACAGGCCAATGTGAAGCATTTTAAGACAAGCTATATGCCAAAGTCTCAAGCAGTAAAACCGGACGAGCAGTGACCTCTCCAGGATATTTTTAACGGGGGAGTTATGCTCATGGTTAATCAGGTGAGTTACTTATGCACACTTGCACATTTAAATAAAGGGAGCAATTAAATTATGGAGAATTTCTGCAATGGAACACCTTGAGAGAACACTGCATGCTTTTGCAAACTATCACTGACAGCGTAGCCATCCAAGTGCCCTAGTACTACAGAGAATATAATTTTGGCTACATTTCAACAAAAATGTTAAAGTGTGTAAGAATAGGGATATCAATAGTGTGTTTTAACATCTAAGTATGATAAAAAAAGGTTTCTTAAGAGGATTTTACGTTTTTTAAACCCTAGATGAAGCATTTCAAATAAAGCAATGAAATAAATTGCAACTTGATGGTGGGATCTAAATTTGCAATATCGACATTTAAAGTTGACATAGGCAGAAATAATTAGATAAAAATCCAAAACAGAAAAATGAAAAACTTTTAAACTATATATATTGTTGTTACCAATGGTGGCTGAACCGCTCCGGTGGCCTAGTGGTTAGTGTCTGCCGTGGGAGCGGGAGGTTGTGGGTTCGATCCCTGGCAGAGTCATACCAAAGGCTTACAAAAATGGTACTAACAGCTGCCTCGCTTGTTGCTCAGCAGTAAGAGTATAGTGTTAGTAATGGTCGGCCTGGTGTCAGGATAATGTGACATTGTTAAAGCTATGTTAAAATTCCTAATCAAACAAACAAACCAATGGTGGCTGTTACAATTAACGTATTCAAATCTGTAAATGATTGTTAAAACATTTCATAATATCAGTGTTGCATACAGTATCAGAATCATGTGACTGTCACTCATCCTAAACATTTTTTTTGTTAAAACAAACAAAATTTTAGAAAACCAAATCAAAATAATAGTACAGAATACACTAACAGAAAAATACTTGCTTTCAGGTCTACTGCCTTTATCATGTAGCCTTCAATGTACTATAATATTTTCTTCAGACCCATACATTACTGCAAATTTTTTTTTATCATGTGCTCGGATAACTCATGGAAACATTAATGTTTGAATATTTCACTAACCTGAAAAGAGCTGTTCAAGGGATTTTTACCATTCCAGATAATGCTCTTATTTAACTTTAGAATACTCATTATCTAACTGCATTTATAATAATTATCAGCTAGGTTTTTTAAATTATTTTTCTTTCCAAAGTAATAAATCATTATTCAAATGACAAATAGAGTATTTGCAAATTTTTAGTCTCTTTGCAAAAATCATTATTTCAACCTTAAATCTTCCTTGCTGTACAGGTAATGCTAACATTGAAAATATACGCCAATAATGCCCATCAAACAATTTACATAGCACCTAAGCCAACTACCACAAACCTGGAATGTTTACATTGCTAGATACATTGTTTTAACCTAAATATTCATTGGCATCTTAGGGTTTTATCATTTCTTTCAACTCTGTCCCTTGCTAGTGCCAGCAGAGGCATAGATGAACACCCATTAATACAAAATTGTACACATATTTTATAAATTTATTTTCTCATTAAAAAAAATGCATGATGGATGAATAGCAAACAGAAGCTTGCACTAAATGTGCAACAGTGAACATGGGCATTATTTCGTAAAACACATCCCTACCTCCTAAACGGTATTCACTTTATGAATAACTTTCATTATTTAGGATCGCTGGTGGTGTATTATTTGACAAAATATTTACATTTACCTGCTCGTGCTTTAGCCTTGATGGCTTCCCGTTTGTCCTGTGGAGTTCCAGCTACTACTGGATTTACTTGTGGCACTGGCATATGCTCTTCCATTCTGGCAGCCTAAAATCACAACAAGACTGATTTTAAGGCATCTTTTTACAAACGCGCATACAAGCTGACATACAATGAGACCCAGAGTGGTCTAAAGTGCTATTCATTTTGGATCACTGCCATCTCACTTCCGTCTGTGTGGGTTTAAGTCTCAGATATGGCCAATGTGGTTATGTGAGAAAGCTTTCCAGTAGCTTTTCATGGGTCAGTGTTTTTTTTCTTCTTCCTCCACCATTAAAACTGGCTGCCAAGTATAGTCTATCATGTGCTGAAAAAAATGGTGTTAAACACAACTGCAAGCTGACATACAGATCCTGTACAGAATATGAAAGGATAATGCAATTATGCATTTTGTCGTATTAATATAGTAAACATCAGGAATCCAGTTTCTGGCAAAATAGTGTCCATGTCTGATGTTAATTCACAAAAGCCAGAAAATATTTGAGTCCAGCCAATTAGTGAACAATTGGAAAAGAACCCTGTAGAAATGTGATAACAACCTATCAATTGGCAAAAGTCTTGAGCAAATTTAGCTTCCGATCTAGTAGTTAAAATAGCTGTTCTGAAGTATGATGTCATGGTTACCACTGTCACAAATTACACTGATGTACTGGATATGCTGCATTACACTATAATAATTCTATAGAATTTGATAAATGTTTCTAATTTAAAATTGTCAAAAAAGCTTGTTACAAACCCCTCTGTGTGATCAAAATATCTAATAACATCTGGGTATAACTTCTCAGACTCATTATTACAATAACATGAATGGTTGGGATGAAATATTAATCACAACGTTTTTCTAAATTGACTTGCAGTGTTGGAATACAAAAATGGCAGTACTTTTAGTTTTACCACACTGGTAACTGTCTGCTATTGATAATTTGGGAAACATGTATATGAATAGTTTAGATGCATAATCTGATACAGCAATTGCAACATTAAGCACAACTAAAAAGGTTTGTGAAATAGACTTCAGCCTTTAAGAACTCAAGTTTAGTTTCTGACACTAGTGATCCAAATCCCAGAGGTCAATGTTCACGTTGACATGACATAGCGTTTAATAAATGATGGCTGCTTTACACGCAACCAAGTATTTGAATTTAAAAAAAATACTTTTGTGACCACTGTTTCAACCCACCTTCAATGCATTTTCGCTTGAATAACACTTTAAGATGATAAAATGTCGAATCAAAATTTTGAATTGGGCATTTTGAATGAATAAGGTAAGCTTAAAGCATCCAAGATAAGAATGTATCATTCATTTTGTCCCTTCTATAATCCATGTAGTATAAAATGGAAACACATCAAGACAAGTCTAATGTGAAAATTCAGTCTGGACCAAACCATGATAAGCCAAAATCAGTCCATACTTTTAGTATCCATCTGCAAAACTTATCACACAATCATAAGTTTTGGCAAATCTGCTAGACACCACATTTATTCCTTGTAAATCTGTTCAAGAAAGTAAACAAACCTCTGTCTCTGATGATGTATCATCTTTCAGTATTCCATTCTGCCACCTGTTCTTTAATGCATTCACCTCTGCCATCCTCTCCTGACGAATTTTGTCAGCAAGCTGGTTTGTTTTGCTATTCACCGTCTGCTCCATCAATCTTTCCTGGAGCATCTTTGTGGCACTGCCAACTAAGGTTGGCGAACCCAAGCCCTGTTTAGTTGGGGTAATGGCACCCCGCACTGGAGATGTCCCGGTCCTAGGGGATTGAGAACCATGACTGTTTCCCAGTCCCTTTGTCTGACTTGGAGGTCTTGGTGGAAGGCTATGAACAGGTGACTGTCCTGTTCTGATCTGGTGGGCTCTCTCAGTAATACTGTCTTTGAAGCTCTCGCAAGAGGTGACTGTTGCCTTGGATTTGCTGGGAGTAGAGACAGGTTTGAGATTATCTTTGGTTGGGGAACGTTGTGGAGATAAACCAGGGTCAACCTTCTTGACATAACTCACCTGTTAAAATGAAATGGAAATATATATAAAGTAAAGCTTTAATAATTTTCAAAGCTGTGGGTCACAGCAATTTTATTCCCATTTACAGTTACTCCAACCATTATGATGTAAATTAGAGTCATTCAAATGATAATTAGAGTCATTCAAGTGATGCCAATAAAACTGCTTGATGTATCTTTAATAAAAGTTTGCAAACTCTGCATTCCTTTCTGAGATAAATTTATAACTGCATCTAGGATGAGGGCCCCGAGAGGCAGAGTGGTTTAAAGCACTGTCCGTTACAGATCACTGCCATCGCACCTCTGTCTGTGTGGGTTAAGAGTCTCGGATTCGGCCAATGTGGGTATGTGAGAAAGCTTGCCAGTAGCTTCTCATGGGTTCTTTCTCCACCATTAATACTGGCTGCCATGTATAGCCTATCTTGTGCTGAAAAATGGCGTTAAACCATAAAAACAAACAAGCTACTAGGTCTCGGAAATATAAAAAAAAACAACAGACTCCTCCAAACCTGAAGCATAGAATACACAAAAAAGCCTGATAATTACAAACTCTATCTGGACCTAAAGAATTGACTTCATAATTTCTTGCCTGATATGCTTTACTTCATGTCACCATTGCCAAATGTGTAGGTTTGAAAACTACCATTAGATCAGCCTGGGCAGTAAATAACCTACTTGTGTTATTGTGCCATCAAACACCAATCCATATTTCAACTTTATATGCATAATTCCTTTTTTGCTATTGGCTGAAATGTCTTTGCATGAATTAATGTATAATATTGTGCCATATATCTTGAAATCTTTGCTGTAAATGGTTGACTGATGGCTGATTGGTATTCATGGAATTGGGAAAGGCAATCGGAGTAAAATTTCTTGACCAGAAACATTCACAACAGCTAACCTGGCAGGGTCAAGATTTTAAAAATATGTGCACTTCTCATTGCATGTCCAACGCATTAACCAGTAAGACATCACAGCTCCTTTGAGAAGATAAACATGGCAGGTCTCCAATAAAGAAAAATCAAAAGTTCAATATTCAATACATGATCGCAAATTTTGTTTGTTTTTCAAATGCTATACCAATATACCCAATTTCTCATGCCATAATTTACACTGGATGCTGATTTCTGGAAATTCTATTACTTTTATGAAATTTTTCTTATTTACGTGGATAGAGTTACAGTAACACTCCTAGAACTACCTTGAATTTTAACTTCAAAATTATTACCATGCACCAGATTACATGTCTTTTTGTTTCTGCAACTGAAATAATCAGTAAATCTGTAGTCATCCCTGTCATTAAAAACTTAACAAGTATTCAGATCAAGCAATGCCTAAGATAATCATAATATCATTAAACCGGTAGGTGACCGACAGTTATTTCCACTGCCTACAAAAACTAGTCTAAAAGTGTACCATTCAATGACTCCATATATATAAAGGACACTTTTAATTACCATCCCTACATTAGATCACTGGAAATGATAGCACTAAAAATTATATTGCATACTTTTTAATTGAATCATTCAAATTCGAAAGCAGAAATTGAAGCAAGTCTTTTCAAAGACAGACAATAGGTTATACTTAATGTTTAAAATCGACAACAGCAGCATACATGGAATGAAATGATCAAGGCTAACAACCAGTGTCTCGATACATTGAATGCAGAATACAAGCCACAAATAGATATTTACTACCGATAAGAACATTACAGCTATACAGGAATTAAATGGTACAGAAAATATTTAGTTAAAAACGATAAAAGTCGTACTTAAATCCACAAAATTAACTGAACTATCCAAAATTTAGACCAAACAACAAAATAAATCTACATCAAAGTATCCAGATTAACTGTATTATTGTTTTTATTATATGTACAGTGCTATTTCCATACATGCTCACAATTTACTCTAACTAGATGTTCATATACCAAAACTGCCTAAAATGGGAGTAAAAAAAAAAATCAACATTGATTTTCCAAGTGACCAACCAAAAGAGGCATGGTCACGCTATTTTATAAAAATATTGGGTAGGGATATTATAAGGAAAACTGTCAACATCAAACTAAACATGACCATGAATAAGAAAGGTAAATACAAGTAATAATAACAATAAATATAAGTAAATACAAGTAATACAAATTAGCTTGTTAAACTCAGTGATGAAATATTCCCTAACATCAATCTAAAAACACAACTTTATGCAGTCAATTATTTGCAGTAATACACCATGGGTATTTGAAATGTCAGTGTTGGAGCTATTTGGAGACTTCTCTCAAATTCTTTTTTTAAGCTCAGTGAGAAATTTTGCTTTTCTTCTGCACAGCTATAAAAATTGTTTCTTTTAACAATAAAATCTACATTTTCATTTTCTGCAATTTGAAAACTAATTATCATCACGAAAATATTATAAGAGTTTTAATTATTATGTTCATAAATTCATTTGAATTTTACAAGTAAAAGCAAAAATACATGATATGATAATCAATACTCTCAAGTATTTACAAATTAATACAAATCCAGGAATGCACTATGTAATAGTTGTCCAAAAAATTCACAATGACAACAAATTACAAGCATGAAAAATGACCAATATTTAGCTAATGAAGTTGATTGTTCCAATCGTGTTAGTTTAGGCTCAGCACTGTCAGATTACTTCATTGATGATAATAATACCCTCTGAATCTGATGGTGTTTTATTGGGCACATTTTCAAAAAGCAAAGAGAAAATGTGCACTTTAATTTATAACTTACTGAACTTTATGTTCTTTAAAAAAAACTGTGAAAAAAGTTCAATAACTTTAGTTGCCCTAAAACTTGAACGTATGATAGAATCTTGCAAATTTGACTCGAAAATCAAATATACAATTGTGAAAGTGACCAGTCACTTTATTTCAAGCAAAGATCGTCTTTCCCACTTTTCTAGCCATAACAAACTGAAACTACAAAAACCTGGCATTTTTACAAATGCAGCAAATGAAGAATATGACTCCAATTATGTGCCAATAGTTATGGAAATTTTTTTGATCTTGCAAATTATCTTGTGTGATTTTGTAATGTTAATGCTGTACACAGATTCATCTTAACTCGCCCAATTGTACCTCCATACCGAAAGAGTCCAGGGATTCTTTTAAGGTGTGCCGATTGGTATTCTGACTTCTGTTTAATGTTTCCATTGAGTTCTATCGATAACCAAATGTCTTAGAAGCAGTCCTGATCAAGCTGATACTACTGATGAAAAAAATTGTTTAACAAATTTACCTTTTGTTCTAAAAATAGTTAGCACTTTATCTGTTCTTACTAATGTTTAGCACATTAACCCCTGGAGGTTTTCGCATGAAATGTGAGTAAGAAACACATTTTGGGGACTATTTCTGAATACACGATAATACATCAACTTCCATGTTTTTTTAGACAAATTAGACAAATGGCTAGTTGTGCTAACGAAAATATTTTTCATTGGTTAATTTGCTAGCGCATGAGCAGAAGGTAAAAATTTGGATGTTTTTTGGACTGCTTTTTGTTTGCTTAACGGACCCATAATTTTTGTATGGAGAAGACTCTTTAATCAAAATGTCCACCTTATCCTACTTTCTGCACAGGTCTGCTGTAGATCTGAGACCACAAAGTCTAAAATCTGGACACAAATTCCGACCATGGGCTAATTTAGGTGAGAAAAAAAAAAAAAAAAAAAAAAAAAAAAAAAAAAAAAAAAAAAAAGGGTCCAAAATCTTAGGTTTTTACCTCTGTATTTTTTGTAGCGCAACTTAAATATCCAGATTTTTTTGGTATCATTGAAGAGCTAAATCTGTACACCTTTCTTTAATACCACCCACTTTAGCGTATCATGCATGGCCTTGACACTACAGACCTTGGAAGTAGGCTACTACCTCATGCCCCGTTAAGTCGTCGCTAGGGGTTAATGCGGTAAAAGTAAAATGGTAGCCTATTTCCAATTTGTAAGGACCAATATGGACCTTGTACTGGGTCATGGAGATTCAACGAGGGTAGGTTAACAGTCCAAAAATTTTACTTGGTTGGATGAGGATGCATGTTCCCAGGCTGACATTCTGGCTAGCACAGAGTATGCTGTGGGCTCCTCCTCCTGAGGCGGATTAGCCATCACATCCTTCTGTTGCCAACTTGCCATTCTGTCTGACACAGGCCTCAAAGCCGGGTCGATGTCAGATATCTCTAAAACAAGAAAATATTTTGAAATCCTTTAGAAATAACAGAAATGAGTTGATAATTACACATACATTTCAGGAGTAAAAGCAAAGAACGGTACTGGTACATCTGCAAAAAAAATAAACATTCATGTCGACAGAAGCCCATAGTCCTAGCTTGAACAAATCCTTTGTTTTCTAATCATTTATGTCGACAAGTTGCCATTTTTTGACCCATACTTTGTTCAACAACTTTAAAGTTGTCCACTCGTTTTTAACTTAATCATTGCACATTCCACCTTATCTATAGATCGTGATATGAACATCAAAAAAGCGAAACGATTTGCAGGAAAAAACTTAAGTGCGGAAAAGTTCGCTGCAACAAGTGGTTGGTTCAGTCGATTTAAAGTTCATCATTACATCAGATACAAAAGGATTTTTGGTAAATACATGTACTGTTTAAATCAACTTGTTGACACTTTCCCTGAGATATAACCCCATCCCTTTCGTATCCTCATTAAGAACCGACTAAACAAATCTAGGACAATTTAAGTAAATGTACATGTAAATAACAATGCAATCATGTGCTAATGCTGACATTAAATATTGTAATGTTTTTCGTATCAGTATGTGACTGATGCAATATTTTATTGTGGATTTTATTACACAAAGGTAACCAAAATGTAATTGTGAATATACAAGTGTATTTCACACTGGTTTTGTCTTCATGTACTCAAAACTTCCATTGTTTCTCAAAGTATAAATGTTACTCACTGCCAACAGGTTACCCTTTACTAACGAATTTAATTTTTTCCAGACCCCTCCCCAGTTATCTTGACATCTGCTTATGTTAACAATATTTCCTCAGGCAAACTATTTACCAGTACTATTATTTTCTTATTTACAGCAAATGGAAGAAAATTTGGGAAACATTTTGATCACTTACAATTCTAAATTAGCAATTGAAATTAAATTTTTGACCTACAAATTACAAGATTTTATTGTATATCAATGTTAGTATCCTAACTACTGACTAAGCCACATTGTTGCTGATGATAGATATTGTTTTGACTCTAGTCTTAAACTAAGGAAAAACAGTTTTTATAAAAGTCAACAAATAATTTATTTCCCTAAAATAAGGGAAAATTAAGTTTTTAAAAATAGAATTGTTAATTAAATCCCATAAAATCCTAAAAGTTCAACCACAAGTCCAGATGTATTAAGTTCCAAGTGAATTCCAGTGGTATTCTGAATGAATTGTAATATTCCATGTGTTAACAGTCTTTTGATATATCATAATAAAATAATTCAAAATGTCAGTGACTGAATTCACTATAACTCCAAATTAATGATTTCGACCAAAAAGTCCAGTATATATTTTCTAAATTCCAGTAAATAATTACAAACAATATATCACCCAAATTAAAAACGGAACACAACAATAAGACTGATTCCACTTTGGATGTTAAGGTAGAAATAAGATATGGGAATTGGATACTTTTGTAGGATCTACAATGACTATGAAACAAATCAGAATATTACAAAGTTAAAGCAAAATCATATCAATGAAAGGGTCTGTTAATGATCTAATTTCTCAAATATAAATAAAGTAATTTAAAGAAAGTTTTTTTTCCAATCAGGATTGTAAGTCAACATAGTGAATTTTTTTCAACTTCTTAATTTAACAGGAAAACTTACTGAACAGGTTTTTGTATTATGCAGAGATGTAGAAATATATAATTTAACTGGAACAGGTCATTTCTGCATCACTAACAGGATACATATTTATTTACAAATATAGCAATTTTGTAAACATCTACAAGATGTAATTTTAAATTAAGCCATTTACTTGGATAAGTATTCATGATACAGAAAACAGAAAATTCTCAAGAATAATTGTTCCTGAAAGGGATTACTGTATTTTTGTGTCTAATTTTAATGAACAATTCATTCCACGATGGGCACTGGTAAGCTAAAAAAAAAAAAATGTCCATATGACTTCGTTTTCATAGTGGGAATAATGTTGGACAGGAGTCCGTCAGTGAAATGTAGCACAGAGAACAAATTTTGCGTTTGATTCTGGATTGAAATTACACCTACTAACTTGTGTGAATCAAAATGACTAATTGTTTTAAAAAAATAATTTAAGCAAACTATAGGTAATAAATTGACAGATCCAATAATTCATATAGGCGATGTAACAAAAGTGCACATGTATACAAAGATAAGGTTGAGAACCTTTTTGCACTTATTCACATTTTTTCCATTATTTTTATAAGTCAATAATAGGTTTGTTAACATTTCACAAGTGTGTATAGGGCAGCAGCCATGTACAGAGTAATAAACATTCTAAGTAAATAAACCATTTGTTAGCAAATTGAAGTTTTATTTATTTAATGCATTATCTTGTAAGAACATCTGTTCACACAATTATAGGTGCACTTCTGTCGTTGCACACATTTGTCGGGTCACCATTTATCAAAGCCATATACTAAGTAAAAGAAAAAACAATTTTGCAGTATAATGTGTATAAAAACAAAAACTTTAAAATAATGAAGCAAAAAAAATCTTATTAGAAGTAAGGTCTCACTGGACAGTTTCGCATTCGGACACCTTAATATTTAAGGTAGAAGACATGAGCCTAATTATCACAATCCTTCATTTTTCAGTTTACACAAACTAAATCTGTAATGTGGTTTAGATTTACTTTGAGTTAGGCTTGGAAACTGGTTGACTTGTTGGTGACTGCCTGTCACAGTAAGACTAGCAGTGGATATCAAATGTGTAACTTGGGCTTCAAATGAGCTGCCAACTTGGCTTGCTTATTTACATCTGTTTGCTACACAGGTAAATATCTAAAAATCTAGATGGTTGAGAGGTGATGAAAAGTATGCTTATTTTTTACAGTACTGGTGAACTTTATTCATGTATAAGACACATACTGATTCTTTTAGCTGTCTTGACACAGGAAAATATTCAAAATAGCTCTTTCCTGTAAAAAAAAATTATGTAAAAAAAGGGGTTGGGGGCAGTGTCGATTCAGTACAAAAGCCAGTATTTGCATAAGGAATTAACATTAATACCTCAGTCAGAATCTTACAAGCATCATTTCAACAAAAATCATTAGTTAATTTTTATTTGTGTCTTTAATGTAATATTATTATCATTTTTCTACTATAGGTAATCGTTGAACAAAAATTTGCCCAAAAAACTGTCCATTGAGACCTAAGGTTGATTATCATGCTAAAAGAGTTGCAACTAAAGACAGCTCAATAGCCGCAGACACAAATGTGACCCTGGTCCCACTAGATGTTTCACATCTGGCAAAATCCAGGAATCAGATTCACATTTGTTGGATCAAGTGCTAATGATTTATAATAATTGTGTACAAGTAATATAGTATCTTAGTAATAAAACAGCTGCCAGTGATGTTCTGCAATAATACCTGATTTCTGTGGTGTCTGTATGGGAAAACATTTTGTGTTTGGTGGAGCTGAATTCTTCATAGCAGATCCAGTCTGTTGTGCAGGAGTACACGTTAGTTTAGGAGTTCCAAGAACTTTGGTGGAGACAGCTCTCTCTGTGGCGGGAGTCTGGGAAACTTTTTGCTCCCAGCTTGCCATGCGGGCTGACACAGGCTGCAGAGTTGGGTCTTCTGGCTTTTGGATCTTGATAGGTGTGTCAGTCTTTAAGTTCCATGTACTGATACGTTCGGACAGAGGTTTAACTGTTTTTTCCTCTGAAATTTGTTGTGGCACTTTATGTTCCAGATCAGGAGCATTAACTGGGATCAGATCCTCTGTCTGTTTCACCTGTGAAGATTAATCCTTGCATTAATTACCAATTATTAGTAACAACGGAAAATATTTTTCTCAAATTACAGACCTGCCAGCCCTAACGAGACCTCAATAAGGCAATTGATTTTTCCCTCATAAATTAGACCAGTTTTCAGTAAGGTGTAACAAAATATAATGTACTGATATTGTCAAGCTCAAAAACCTGCATTTAAAAGTCCAGAAGTGTGATTAAATACTAATGGTGAAAACTGTTCAACTAAAATGTATCTAAAGTTCACTTGGACATTTTCTAAATATTACATCCAGTACAGTTCACAAACAGCAGCTCCAAACTCTATGGAGTTGAGTGGCTTCATGCTAACATTCAACTTTATCTATTCCTTAAAAAATTATTTCTTGTGAATCACGGTGACGTCTATTATCTTCCCTAGAACAAGACATATCCAAATCAACACTAAATGTAACTGACGCCCTGCTTTCCCCCTAGATAATCTGAATATTCCATGTTATTCTTGTGTACCAACTATTTAAACTTTCTTAAGAAGTCTAATGTCTTGTTGGATGCTGTTTTTAAAAAAAGAAAATAAGCAACAGCTTGATCATACTGATGTTTTGCATCACAAATTATGTGCAGTTTAGAGCATCTCAGGCAGTCCTGTAAAGATAGTCTGGTCCACTAACTCCAATGAATCTAATATTAAACAGTAATTATCATCAAACACAGATAATCAATATTTTACTAAAAACAATCATATTTCTGTAATTTATGCTTGCATTCTGCATGTCCATGATTTAAAGATAATTTCCTTAAGCATACATGCCAACCCCTGATGATGAAAAAGCAGAATCCAAGTGGTCAAAAAGCGGAATCAGGCAGAAAAAGCGAAATCTACATAAAACATGCTAAAATTTCAAATAAATAATGATGTATTTGCCCCTTTCATCTTTTAACATCCTTTACTGTTTCAAGTTTTCATATGTAGCCCTTTTAGCGGTACACACACATCGACTAGAATCCATAAGACTTTTAGAGCCAAATATTAAAACACTTTCCACACGGCCTGAAAAATATGTCACGTGATGCTGCACTCGTATCTTCATATTTAGAGGATTCTAGTTTTTGTTTCGTTAAGTGACGCATAAAATTTTTGAGAAAATAAATCATATTCCTATAGAGTTCATGCAGTTATAGCTTGATGAAACGTCGTTCTAGTTTCCTTGGCCAGCTAGGAAGTGGATACCCAATGCAGGCACCAAATGGTGCCAGCGAATTCCAACTTTTCGATAGGGAATGGACTCGGACCCTACACCCAACATAAATGTCCAAATATAAAAAAACGGGGTGACATGGGTCAGAGGATACTTGGATAATCTTATTCCTTGGTGGTGAAGACAATTTCAAGATGCAATGCCGAATGGTAATTCAAATCAGTGTAGGGGCATACAAGTGAAGCAAAAATTATAGTTAGGCCACAAATGCCGATACCACAACTAGCCGTGGGAAATTGGTTATTTTAGTAAAGATTTAAAATGATTGAGAAATGGGGATTTAGTGAATCTTTTGCACGTGGGGTGAATCCTTGAGTCACTGAAGAAGTCATGATATTCATGTCAAAATCGCGAGGGTTGACATCCTTAACCATGGACATTTAAATAGGTCTCTTCCTTACAATCTTTTGACAAGTTATATGATTGAAAATTAAAATATGTGTGTACACTATTTTAATTTTGTTGTGAAAGTGTCCTTTTAACTAACAAAATCAACAGGTTTCTTTCATGATCCAATTGCAAACATCCACAAACTTTGGTCTAGGTCTCTCAAAAACAACCATTTTTCTTATTTCATTTAGTCACCTTGACCTTTGGCCCCAAATCATTGGGCTTCTTCCTTACTTTAGGTGCAAGCTATCCACAAAGTTTAGTAAAGGTTGATAACATAAAACAAAAGTTTCTGTGTGGAAATGAGATAGTTAAAAGAACATGAATGATTGAGGGATGTTATAACACTACACGCCATGTCTTTAGGCATTCAAAGAAAATTCAAATTTTAACTATATTAATGAAACGCTAAAAATGACAGGTTTGTAGAAAATTTTGGGATTTTAGTAGCCCTGTATCTCATATTTCAAAATGTTTCAGACACTTAAGAGTACAGCCATGCTTCTACTTGCCTGGTGTTTGGGATTCTCAGCCACTAAGGATCCTGAAGGTTGACGAAGATGTGATGCAAGCTTGACTGAAGAATCTGTAGGTGGCGGAGGGGCTGCACTTTTCTTTGGTGACCATTTTGCCACTGGAGATCTTGCGACAATGGATACAGATGGAAGTGGTGGAGGAGGAGGAGGGGGAGGAGCAGCTGTCTTTTTCGGGGAGGGTGGTGTGGTCCTTTTGGCATTTGGTACTGAGGGACGTCTTTCTCTAGATTCAACAGCAGATGATGGCTGGGATGATTGCTGGGTCTGAAATGGTTCAGGTTCTGACTTAGGTGGCTGCCATTTTGGTTTCTTTTCTTCCTCTTTTCTGCAACAATAGATTTACTTATACTGAGAATTTCATTTAAAAGCCAAATAATCAAAAATTTCCACAATATTTATCCAAATGTATTTTCTCACATTTAAATTGTCTATATAAAAGAGAAAGCCATCAGAAAACAGAAAATGATGCCTGTATGTATTTGTTGTGAAACAAGTTTTCTATTGGTCAATGGTCAAAATGCATAGATGCCAAACATAACAGGCAACAGAATTTTTCAAAATTTCCTCAGTCCATACCTGAAGAAAATCCTTAAATTCTCATCATTTTAAACCAACAAGGAACTGTAACAATCATTGATCAGCAGCAACTGATGTGAAACATGAATGCCAGCTGACTAACAGCTGTTTCGAAAAGCCCACCTACCAAGACACACCGTGTGTGCAAATGTGAGGTATGTAAAATCCTGTATAATCCATTGGATACATGCATGAAATATGAATTCTGGATTGGCCAACACATTATCTCTCTCTCAAAATCAGAATGGGTTGCCATCTTTGGTCTATATAGGTTACTTTTTGTTTGATTTGGTGATCTGTAATTTTAAGAATTGATTCTTGTGTAATGTTTGATGACTACAAGAAAAATAATCCATGAAACTCATCTAAATAGATTGGTATACACAATTATTTATCTGTAAACAAAAGGTCATGTGGGCCTTCTTTTAACAGCATTGGAACAACACTTCAGACTGCATGCACATAAATTGCACAATGACTATCAGAAATAATGTCAATAAAACTCACTTAGTCATGAAAAGTATTCATATTCATTGGATTACATGTACAATATTCTTCCATTTAATAATATGAAGTCGCAAATCAAGTACAAAGTTAGCACCCCTACCCAGGAGATAGATGTTACAAAAAACCACTCATAATTTGTCTGTTACCAATGAATGGTTTAGATGCAGTATAGATGTACATGCTTTAATATGTGCAGACAATACTCTGGATAGTACAACAGCTCATCTCTTCTCTGCAGTGGCAAGCTAAAAAGATGCCCTTAACCAACAGTCTATACACCCACCAAGTATATGTGTGCTTTGGGCATTCCAAAGTAAATATCATTGGTGTCTATCATTAAGAACTTAGTTTGAAAACTCTTTAAGTGAAAACTGTACAGGATGCAAGCAGAAATTCTAATTCTACAAGTGAACTCATGAAACTCAAACATTAAAGGAGACTAGAAATGAAAATTTTTATTATATAAATGTAATTCTTTACAAATTCTAATTCGAATATAATGTTTAAAAATATAATATCGTGTGCGGATATTGATTATATTGCGAAGAAGATACAATGATTCCGTAAATTGCAGAGTATTTCCGAGTTTTAATGAGACGACAGATCACGTGGTCTCGTGACGTCATACTAGCAAGTCCTCGTATACAAACAGAAACATGGCAAGCGAGAGAGGCCATTGATAACGGTTTTCATCGGAAGTAATTTTTCACACACAAAAAATCAACACCCTACAAATAAATCTGCGAGGAGGAAATCATACGTAATTAATTTCAACATTAAGAAGCTTCCTTTCTATGATTCAATTACAGTGTATTTTACATGCATGCTACAGTTAGCGTATTGACAAATCTGTAAGTATATACTACATGATTCGTTAACAGAGTACGTACTGTACTTGTCAGTGCTGAAAGAAATGTTTTAAGCACAGGCCCCGGGCTGATGACTTAAATAAACTTACTAGCCCTGACAAATTCCACAAACCCGAACAGTTCATATATGTTAACTTTCAAGCCGAGAGAAGAAAGAAAGAAAATAAATTCCAATTTTGGAGGTATTTCCTACCTATCTCGTAATATCTCTCTTGATTTTCGCAGTTAACTCCCGATTATTTCAATATGTCTCTCAATTTTCATTTCTCAGAAGAAGAAAATCCATATGTAATTTTTTCATCAAGTGTGCAGTCAATATTCTATTTTATCACTTGTGAATATTGTAGTGAAGAAATAATTAATATCACAGGACAGTTTTTGTCTTCAGTAAATAGATTAAGATTAAACATTATTCACGAAAATTTCAGATTATTTAACTACTACAGAAGTACTTCTTGTAAAAAAAATTGTCACCAATTAGTTTAAAACCCATGAATTATCACAATGAAGGATGCGTAATTTTCTCTGCAAACAAAATCTCCATTTCCGCCCTAAAAAAAACTCGGCCAGTTAACACCTGACATTCCACTACCATCTATGTAAAGTTTCATTACCATGATTAAATTAAAAGAGGGAATAAAAAAAATACGACGCAGTATATGTGCCCCTAAAAAAACTAATTCAAAATAAATATTTAATTCAGTAAACAGTGTTACATATCTTAACACTTAAACTAATGGAAATAGGATGGGATATAAAATGTGGGAAAACAATGGCCACATACATGTACGGTAACGTTTGACTGCAGATTTGAACTCTTAAAATGAAGTCTTTGACATCGAAGTTACAACAAAATTCGGCATCGCTTATTTGCCAATGACTTTCTGGTGCTTACATACACACTCTGTAGCACATGGTTTCTTTGAATTATGTCAGAGGGCCAGTCCTTTTCACAACATAAGTGCAATGATAAGGAATAATTGTTCATTTGTTAAACTGCCATTATGTTTGTGTACTTAATTCTAACCTCTAACTATTATGCAGACCAGAATATGAAAAAAAGGTCTTGTCCTGGGGTATAATAAGGCGTATCACAGGGAGAAATTGCACATCGGGGCAAATAGGTGGGGTCAATAGTCGCCTCCCCACAATTTCTATTGTCAGCCAGTTAATGTGAAACTTTGATTTTATATCGGATCTCTTTTCTTTTAATCGCTGCTATTTAAACTGCCCAAGGGACAGTTTTATATCAGTTCCAATCATTACAGATTTCCGTTTATACATTTTACGAGTAATAGGCATAGACTGAAAGGTTGTGTTTTCTTAAAATAATTTTTTAATATTTTTTTTAAAATTACTTAAATTGTTTTTCTCAAAACACGACCGTGTCAAGGGTTGATAATCCTTTGTCACATTCCTTTGTGAAATGTAATGGGCACGGATTGCTGTATGGTGTTGCATTGAAATCGACTCGCTTGTAATAATGTATCCAGACATTCTTTAACCCTTTATCATTTGGAAAAGAAAAAAAAAAAAATGAACTCCACAGCCTTGTCTGTGTATGCTATTACACCCGTAAGCAACGCAAAACGGCATGGTACTCTATATGAAATGAACCTTGCAACTGTAGGTCTGGATGCTGGAGTTGCTAGTATGACGTCACTTTCCGAAAGTAACCGAATAGGCGCGGAAAATATGCATACGAGGTCACGGAAACTCAGCGCCTAGAAGATATGCCAATATCTCAATATTGGCAGTACGGTCACACACGACGCTTCAGAATCATGTTTTTCTCTGCAGTGTATTTAATATTATTGTATATTTCCACTGGTTTCTAGTCTCCTTTAATGCAAACTGGCCATTAAATAAGGAGAGCAGTTTAACATGTTTTCCAGCCAATCATGTCTCTCAACAACCGCAAAATAAAGCACCATCTCTATGCACCCTCATACGATATCTGACTTACATAAATTTTTTTTAACACTGATGATAGTCTTCATCGTATAAGAAGTGATATCTATGTCCTAATGATTCCACAAGTGTAAAAAGAATCAAAGCATGTTAACTTACTGTATCTTGTGATGACTTAGGTCATCCTCCCAGTTATTGATATGTTGAGCCAGCTGTGCAAAACGATTCTTCCTTTTAACAGGCTCGGGAGAATGGTCTTTCCGTTCATAGGTTTGCTGCAACATGGTGGGAGGGGCATCATCTCTTCCAGTTTCCTGGTCTGATCAAAGATTGATATATATATATTCCTACTGAGCATATTCTCAAACAGCTCCATTAAGCCTGTTTGTCAAAGTATCACTATGATGAGATGACTTGAATGGGGTAAGTTTAATAAGAGTGTGTGTGTGATTTTGATTTTGAAAACTAGCTTTAAAAAAACCCTCATATCGCTACAATGTTCTTCAGTGTTGCAGTTTAAGGTGATGTCTAACATTGAGGCATCATGCTTCAGACATGTAGCATGATGTCCCCAGTCACATTATCATGACAGCAGGCTAACAAGCCAGAACACTGACTTCTGAATGCTGAGTGCCTAGCAAGGCAGCTGTAAATACCATTTAAAGAAGTCTTTGGTATGATTTCAACTGTGGTTCGAACCCAAAACCTCCTGCATCCAAGGTGCATGCTCTAACTACTATGCCACCAAAGTAAAAGTAAGGCAGAGGACCAGTCTATCCAGCTCTATTTACAACGTATTTCGAGAACAGTGACAGATACCACTAACTTTTATGTAATAATTTGTGACATGACTGCTTGAATACTAAAGATTGTTCTGATAATACAACGCAACATAAAATAAATATAAGAGTCGGGCTTTATAAGTTTATAAATTTGACAAGTCAAATATACAGAATCGGATATTACAAAAATAAACCAGGCTAAGGTAGTGTCACGATTTGTCACTGTATTGCTGGAGGTGAATACTGTCTATTAAACCAGCTAGTGGGAAGCATTTCCAGGATTTGATTGATAGTGTTAAAAGCTTGTGATACATGCTCTTCACCCCAACGTTACAGTGATTACATTCCACACACAAGCTATCATCTATTCAAGTTAGTATGACTGGGTTAAACACTTTGTAGAATTAATCCTATGTCATTGTGAATTAAGCTGTTGACCTTTGTCTCTGAAATTATTTCTGGATGAGATAAATGTTTCTTTATCTTTCATCAACTGTTACAATGCACATGTATACATTTTTCATATTTTCCCGAAGCCTAGTCAAAACTGTACATATTTATACTTCTGTACTTCTACATTTTATACGATAATGCTATTTATGATCTGGCTACCAGGAAATTTGTGTTAAATCCAAGGCCTGTAAAGTCACTTGCATAGAGTGGAGAAAATTATGTTGAAAAAAGACATTTAAGAATAAGAAAATGAAATGAATGAGTTGATGACCTTTACTGGAACACCATGACACTGTAGTTCTTTGCACACGAGATTGTAAATTGTACCTGTAATTCATCATGGCAGCCACACTAAATGTACCATGAAGTATTTAAAATGAATTAGACACTTTAGCTACATTTAATGACGCTGACCTGAACATTTGTGATGCTGTGTGGAACAAGACTTGAGTGTAATCCAATTCCAATATTGCCAGTGTCAGTCAGCAATCCACACACAAGTAAGTACTTTGGGTCAAGTACAAGGTAAATAGTTAATGTGTAACTATGCACCACATAAACTTTAGCTTAAGTGGCCTTCAACTTCAGCATGGTTCGACAGCACAACTTAAATCCATTTATCAAAAGAACCCAACAAAATCCAAACCAAGAAAGTCACCACCCAAACAAACACATGGTTATCAATTTGTTTTGAACAGTACTTAAAAGCAACAATAGTAAACAAATAAAACTAAGATTTTTCAATGCAAATGGAATGAAGCAGAAAGTTGACTGTTGGGATTAACAGCTATCAACTAGAATGATGAAACTCTAATGTGTATTCTTTCAACTAGAACAGTACATGCCTGGATCTGACCACTGCTGTCTTGCCTGTGTCAGCACAGTTAGTCTGGACTTGACCCCACTGATAGCCGGAGTGTCTGGATGAACAGCATTTTCCATTTCTCTGACACAATGTCTCTTTGGAGAATCTAACAAAGCAACAACAAAAAACCAAGCAAAATCTAAATATGTATTGAACTATCATCAAATAACTAATATATATATATATATATATATATATATATATATATATATATATATATATATATATATACATATATATAGTAACAAGTCCAATTGCAAACCACATAGACCCAGTTCTGCCATCACATAATGCGCAGGCAGATCAGAGAACATGCAGTTCATTAAGAGTATTCAATAGAACATACAACATGACTCAGTTGTTTGCAGCTGGACTCTACTTATAAGCGAATGTATAAAGAAATTACAATTGGAAAAGCAAAATGTTATTTTTACTAGAGCTGTACCGATGTCACTTTTTGCCGATTATGCCGATACCGCGTATAGCCGATTATCAAAATTGCCGATACCGATTATGAGACCAATTATTTGATTATCATATTATGTACTCAGGTATAAGCTGACAAATTTAGAAAACAATAAAGGCCTGGAATGGGGGGGGGTTTTTTTTGGCAAACAGGAAAGTTTCTTGGCACAATAAATATGTTCTAATCACTATGTAAATTGAGGCAATACTTTTGAGTTTATTGCCGACTTTCTATGAGCAAAGGTCGTCGGCTTGCTTTGACGACAACAAATACTCGTTATTGCTGCGGCAACATCAGATAATTGTAAAACATTGATATAGAATTGTTTTATTTCTTTAGTATATATCGGTGCTTAAAAGGTACAGTAAAACCTGTTATGACTTATGAGAGACCGCCCCTTCTGCCAGATGGTGGCTTGGTGAAACACTAACAAAAGAAATAAAAAATAATTTTGAAAAATCCGGAAATGATTCTCACTTACTAGTATTAAAGACAATGAGTTCGTTCACCCTCCTGGCATTACGGATTAACTGAAAGACAGACGACGTACTCAAACCTACACTGAAACCCTTTCAAACAATTTCTCACTTTGACGTAAGGACTATCGGTGTTTTGCGAGTTTTCATAAAGATAAAGAAAAAACACAAACCTCAAAATTGACTGTGTACATATCCATCATTACTCCCTTTGATGTTAATCTTACTGGCTATTCACATGACTTTGGCACTACAATGGCGGTTAGCGACATGTACTTTTTTAGTCTGGTTAACTGCAGTTTACAAATGTTACCGGACGCTGGAGTTGAAAATTTTGCACAACTGGCAGCAAGATAAATTCTTTTTAAATACTTTATTAGAGCAATCTCTTTGTTACAAAAGATTAATTGATGGTTTGATGTGTTTATCTCGATATATGGTTATTCGACTATACAATAGTGTTAGTTAATGAGCAACTTGCTTGCATACTGCAATTATCCCGAGCTCTAGTGTTACAAAGGATTAAGTTACAGTCAGTCAAAACGCGACTGTATATACAACTTTTATCAGGAAAAATTGGTTATTTAAAAAAAATATTTGTATCGGCACCGATTATTTTTGCCGATACCCGATTATACCGATTGTGCTAATAATCGACCCGATTACGCGTACGGGCGAATAATCGGTACAGCTCTAATTTTTACCAATCTGCATCAAGCATGTCATTGTCAATGTTTGAATGACAGCATCTTAAGTTCATATCAGTTTAAGAAAAAGTGACTTTTCTCTTCTAAAGGCCCTGCATTCATATCATTCATGAGAGTTTACAGTGATCTAAATGACTGAAACCTATGTTGCAGAATGCCCCAAAAAGCCACAACCCCATTACTTGATTCAATTAGCTCACAATGCTAATTTTACAGGTCTCAAGGCTTTATGAATTTTTGGCCATAAGTAACTAGTTTATTAATCTAGATTATGATTACCCTTAGGCCACACCCCTAATGTGTTGCTTGTTTGCCGACCATCCATGGGTATAAAAATATTTAAAATGTAAACAACACATTATAAAATCGGTTTCAGCATCTGAACAGCTTTTGCCCAGTATTTGAAGTGCTTAGTACATTATATATACTATTCATAATTATATAGACATATATATATTGTTTTATTTAAAGAAAAACCTATGTAACTTCCATAATTTTAAAACCAGCACAATAAGAAACTCATATGGGGGGAGGGGGGCGCAGAGGACCTTAGTACCTGATGCTAATTCAGTGTATGATTGTTTTTATGAAGCAGCCAGGTATTTTTCCACCATTCTCAAAACAGCCCGTCAAGTCTACAGTCTCAGGAATTTTTACACTGAAAAATCCTCAGATCTTTTAAACACTTATTTTTAAAAAAGTTAAAAAAGAAAAGAACCATGAATATATAAATAATTCAACAGCCCGATATTTATGCACTGAAGCAATTCTGCCAAAATAGTTACCTTAAAATCTGTCAATTCATCTCAACATGCTTTAAAAGTGAAGTTCCCTTGCACTTATTACAGGTGTTCCTGTTTCAATAACTTGCAATAATAACGAGAATGATGACAAGTTTAAGGAGGTTGTATGCTCAAAAGTCACTTTTTGTGTTTAATGATTATAAATGCCAGAATTTTGTGGAATTCACATTGTAAATTCACCAAAAATGCTTGAAAGAAAAGAAAAAAGTGAAGATTGAACTTTTCTAAAGATAAAAAAAGAGAAGGCAACAATCAAAGAAGCAAAACTATGATCTAACTTACATTCAAGAGGTGACTGAAGCTTGCTTTTGTATTTTATGCTTCATTTAAATCAATCCAGACGAAATAATAATAAGCAGAGCAACAACTAGACAAGACAAGTGCTGAAATGACCCTTGACATTCTGCAGCAATAACTAGATTTTCAAAGTAGCTTTGGTGGTGGACATCCTCTAGGTCAGACTGGGCCAAAAAAAAAAAAAAAAAAATACAAGTCTTTCCTCTTGCACTGTATTCACACCAGCCAGGAGATACCTGTATGGGTAGGTTAATGCATCTGATGTACTAATGTAAAAGTCTTCTTTCCTGACCGACTTCAATGAACCTAATATGAAACTCTGATGCGGATTGAACAAGGACAAGACCAGATCTGACCACACCAATTATGTCAATAATTTTTTCTATGATTCCTCAATCTGCAACTTACAGGTCAGTCCAGTTTTAAAGACTTAGATTCAAACTATATGGCTTGGCACATCTGGTTTTGTTTATACATGGATATGAGTTAGTATTTTCTATGGAGTGCGTATTTTCTAAGTTATACTATCACATGAAATAATTTCAAAACGTGAAGCAACAGTTTTGACCCATTAGTACAAACACTGATAAAAAAACATGAATGCCACTCTAACATCAAACCCTGGTGGAAACACTGCTTTAAATGAAATGAAATCACATAGAAATTAAACACAACAAATAATTTCATACTGATTTCATGATGGTAAAGCTTGATGTATGGAAGTTGAAGATTGATAGCAAAAAGTAAAATGCTACCCTGTGTCAACACCACTCAAGTGTCAGCAAAATGCTACTTTTCAATAGGTAATGACATCTAACTCCAGAATATATGTCGAAATATCCAAATGGGGTTGGAAGGGTCAGATAAAACTTGGACAATTCTCAAAAACGAGGCTGCTGGATTTACAAATTGAACCGTAGCATTATATTTTTAAGTCCTGCTTATTTCATTGTTAACTCCTCTTAAAGTTATATACCCTTTCACTAACATGTACATTTTGTATAAATGCTTACCATCATCTATTACGTTGCATTGAATGATATTATGGGATGTATTTTCCTCAAGAGTTCTCTTCCTTGGGGCCGGATCAGGGGTTTTCCCAAGCTTTTCATTCAGTCGCTCACGTCTTAATCTGGTCTGCTCCAGTAACCTCTGACAAAACACAACAAGATCAATAAACAAGAACCTAACAAATCTGAATTTCAACTCTTTGTACAATGTTAACACCAGACTTCCACTTCTAAATTCTGGGTCACAGCTTACTTCCAGAATATAACCAGTAGCTGCCAAATTATGCAATGAAAATTAGTCACACATCTGAATTTATAGTCGACCAGAACAATGATGAGCTATGGAATTCATAACCCCATATCTGTGTCCTATCCAATCCATTACACATTAAGCATGCATGAAAAAAATTACTGTTTATGTTCCTAATTATTTTCAGCATGTTTTTATTTTGAAATTTCAAGCAGTTTTTGCAACTGTGTCATAGTACATGTTTTTGTATTATCAAATACTGTAAATCACGCAGACCTTCTAAAAAATTAGGCACTATACAATGTCCACGTTATTATTGTTATTTTTGTTCAATAATCCCTTCTTTGCTTTTTTTTTCTTCTTCTTTTCAGTGTGACACAAGTTTGGATTTAGAGCTCAATCAAAGAATCCTTAGTTACAAAAGTTCACCGTATTTATATAATTTCTACAACCTCAAAAATGTGTAGTCATTAGCAGATTATCTTTATTTAGTTTGAACTGAACAGATATCTGAACCTTTTAATCAGACTTGGCATTTCTAATATTTGTTGGTACCCATATTGTTATTAACTAACCATCTAACTTTTATAAATAAGATTTTAAGACAAATTTGTGATGTAAAACTAATTTTCTTGTGCAGAAACCAAAGTTCTTGTATTAATTAAAAGAAAAAAAAAATATTTGAAAAACCCACTAAAAACAAAATAAATCCAATGTCACTTAAAAATAAATTTCCACTAGCAGATGGGCACCCATGACATGTCCTGTGGGGATCTGAATACTTAGCAAGGGTGTCCCTCAAGCTCGAACATAACCTGTAAAACATACATAACCCACCCAAACACTATAAAACGAGTTTAATACAACAGATAGATGGGCGCTTTTTATACGTTCCAGAAAACTGAATATTTAACAAAGGTTCCCGTCTTCTTAGATCTCAAATGTATCCTTAAAAATAAACAAAAATAATAAGCAAGTTGTGAAAGAGAAGCTAATGCAGAACAATTAACAAGTTTAACTAGACCAGCTAGTGAAAATGACCTAAAACAATATATTTTGTTATAAGTGATACATCTGTATAACGTATAATGTGAATATCATAGTGATAAACGGATTTTATTATAACTGAACGGCCATGGGCCAGAACACAAATTGGGGACAAGAACCATGAATCATGATAACATTAAAAACAATAGTTTTTTTTTAATTATTGTTACAAGATACTTATTTCATTCTTAAAGTAAGCAAGTATGAAATTAAAATATATCCATCACCTCTGTGTATGGATCCATCGTCTATGACTTCTTTAAACCATCGGACTTGCGGTGTTTTTCTTTTGAAAATTTGCCGACACCTTGACCTATTCACTTTGAATTTGGCGGTTTAAGATAACGTGCAATCTCGCAAACCAACGAGATATTTGCTCCTATCGCTGAAGCGTATACTAATCCTACTTGGATGCATTTAAGTGTTTATTTGATAATGATTGATCATATGAATTTTTACTCTTTTTAAATCATGTGATCTAGTTCCAAATACGTAACATGCACATGACTCAAAGATGGAGTATCATTCACAGAAGTCAACAGTAATAATTGCTTTTGCAATTTTTCTGTTTGTTCAGTCATCTCTTGTCAGTGCAGACGCAAATGGCGGAGCATCATGTGCAAGTTAGTTGTCATGTTATTGTGTTATAATCACCATTATTTAGCATGTCAAATATTTTCTAGTTATTAAAACTTTATGAATTTTACATCCTGATCTAGTATTGTTGTGCTGAACAAGATTTCCTTGTCGGCAATTAATATGAATATTTTTGCAAGGATTAATTTGTAATTTTTAAGTTACTGAAATCTTTTACTTATTTTAATTTGCACGCTTATTCATTATATTCACTATTTATTTTTCAATCACTAAATTTATTGATTTAATATATAATATTTACTACCCAGTAAATACGTAACGTGCACATGACTCATCACCCAAAGATGGAGATGACATTGATGACATTTTGATAATATTTACTACCCAGTAAATATTTTGCGTCGTGCTTTAATCTGCCGTAATCAGAAACATGTGAGCGTTTCTTTCTTCCCTTTCAACACATGTACACGTGTTTCTTGATAGAAGAAGTATTAATCTGCGGAGGAGATTGTTAAAAGATGTAAATTGTAGACACTTTCTAATTTAATTTTTGTCATTTCCTTCAATACCTAATCCACAAAATCATACAGAATATTGAACTTCCTGAATTTGAAAGTTACAAGAACTAAATAATCTGGTGGTTGAAATTTCATTGAGCCAGAAGTCTAGGACGCACATTTTTGACCTTTGGATCCATCTGTTTTTAACCCACCAAAAGTATGGTGGATCGTCTCAGTTGATTCATAAGTGGGATTAAAAATTGTAATGTAGCTTTAACAATTTTTCAGTTATGTCGCTACGATGTCTGCAGTGTGAACATTTATGGTGATGTCTACCACTTGGGCATCATGCTGCAGACATTTTGCATTATGTCCCACCCAGTCACTTTATCCTGACTCCAGGTTGACCAGTCCTAGCACTAACCTCTTAATGCTCAAAGCGAGTACCATTGTTAAAAGTCATTAGTATGACTCTGCTTGGCGGGGTGTATGTGTGTGTGCTCAAACCCACAATCTCCAGCACTTGACGTGGATGCTCTAACCACTATTCTACCAGAGCAGTCCAAGTCATAACAGAGAAGATTGTTAAAAGATGAAAATTATAAATACTGCATAATTTATTTTTATCTTTTCCTTCAACATTTCATGATCAAAATCATTCAGAATATTGATTATAATGTTTCTCGATACAAACATGTCTCACTTTCAGATAGTTTGCTTCCATGCTTTGTCTGTGCTGATCACATGATTCATGCACAGTTTGATAATTGTTTATCTATTAACTATTTTTAGAAGTATGAGAATGATGATTTTCTTCAATGAATGAGTGAATGCAAATTATATATGTATATATCAACATGTATCAATATGAATGTACACCTGTATAATCAATACATTCCTTTCAATAATATAGTCTTTCTATTGGCATATTAAGCCATATTTGTTTTTTTTAATTTCTTGTAATTATAAAGGATAAACACACAACCAGAAAAGTATTGATGCAGATAAACTTTATTTGACAATACCATCCATCATGTATCACATCAAAATATTTTAGGAACTATCAAACAATGGGGTGATGAATTTACATTTGAACATTCTCAAACAATGTTTGACTGGTATAAATTAAGAAAAAATATAAATATGTAGAATAATTAACCTTTAAGATGAAGATAGTTAAAAGAAAAATACTTTTAAAATTGAGAAACATTTAATATAAAATTATTTGACTGTGTGTGAATCCATATACATTTTGAATATATTTTAATTGATTTATTAACAAAATTTAGTTTTCACTTAAGAAAATATGAATAATTTACACATTTTTCCAGTTTCCAGATTTTCTTTCAGTAAAACATGTTGATGAATTTTTGTTAACATTATCAAATATCATAAAAATTGGATTGGTTTCCTGTTTTAAACAAATTATAGTGATGTTAGATATTGGTGTTTTCTTTTCAATTCATAATTCATTGATGATAAATGAAATTGTATTGTTTAATTCAGAGTTAATAAATATATATTCCTAAAATATCGATAGAGGTACATGTACTGTCACATCTTCTATAAAAATATCCAAAACATTAAGAACCACAAAATTATGAGGGGCTAGACTTCTGTGCCTGCACTCATCAGTGTTTTCTAATTTTACCAAAGTAAATAATTATTCAGAAAATAAATTGTTGCATACACACAGAGACAAGGATGTATACAGACAATTTTCTATGTAGGACTTTGTATTAACAACTGCAAATTTGTATATAATTTGTTGGTAATTTTTTAATTCTAAAAATGTATTTATTTCAGCATGCACAGTAATAGTGGCACTAGTTGAGCAAACCTCTGTGATCCACAATGAAAGTATTGTCCATGCATTAGATCGGATTTGTGGATACCTCCCAGGCACCTACCAGAAAGCATGCAAGGAGTTTTTGGACTTCTTTGGTCCTATCCTTATAGATATGTGAGAGTTTAGGGAACATTTTTGTGTAATTTATAGGATATTTACTTATTTTTTTCATATCAGTATGACAATATATTTGGTCATTTTGTACAAGCTGAGATTATTCTTAAATACATTTGGCATATACATTAGGTAGGAAACATCTTTCATTCATATCCATATATATTATTGTATATCCATATATATCTATATATATATATATATATATATATATATATATATATATATATATATATATATATATATATATATATATATATATATATATATATCTATATCTATATCTATATATATATATATATATATATATATATATATATATGAATACATATTGTAAAGAAAAACTATATGTGATTGTAGATTACAGGAACTGAAGAAGTATTTTTATCCCTGTGATCCAGATTTTTTAATAAGATTTATCCTGGTTCTGGTCCTATGGCACCGGAGTTGCAACATTTCATTAAAGACATGTAATATAGTACATAATATTTGGTGCAATACAATTGTAAATATATTTGTCTGTTTCTGTCCTTATTTCTGCCTTTATCTTATCTGCATAGTTTAATATACTTTTATGACTCAACTGACACATTGGCTACCATTCTTTTGGTGGACACATAGCTAAAAATGTTGGTCCTGGACTTTCAAATGCAGCAAGGCAGTAAAAGTAAATGATTGGTAAGCAACACTTAAGTATGAAATTAAAATGATGCTGAATGATTATTGGTAATAACTATGGTATGAGCTATTGTTAGCATTTTTTTCCTATCTTTTATTATTGATTTAAAAAGAGACTTATGATGAAAAACAATGAGCTGACTAAACTGACCTCGGAAAGTTATCCTTAATGAAACATAAACGTTTATGACTATAAATAGTGTAAATATTTTAACAATTATGACCTTGAATAGTTAGGAACTTTCTTCTTGTAAAGTCTTCAGTTTTCCAATTTATCAATTATAATCATTAAGATGTACATTCCATTTATATTTAGTATATGTATATCAGTGCCATTGAAAATCTTGAACTACAGTATATACTTGCTACCCTGATCTGTTGTATAATGCACCAGCAGATTAAAGTTGTTGGGTTTTCTACTGGTTGCATAGACTGGTTACTGGTTACTCCTAATAAAATTAAAGTTGTTGGGTTTTCTACTGGTTGCATAGACTGGTTACTGGTTACTCCTAATAAAATTACATAGACCTAGAGTTGCCAGTGTATTTTGATACGTGTTTTTACCTTCAAACTGCCCTCATGGTGTACAGTATATGTAGGTTATATTTTAATCTATCATTATTCTTTTCATTTTTTTGTAACCAATTTGCAAAGTATGTTTTACAATTTTCAAATTATCTTATACAATTTGTCAAGTATGTTATACAGTTTGCAAATTATGTCATACAAGTTGCCACATATTTTATTCAGTTTTCACAATTTGCTGTGTCTTATACAATTTGCAAAGTATATTATACAATTTGCAAAGTGTCTTACACAATTGGCAAAGTGTGTTATACAATTGGCAAAGTGTGTTATACAATTTGCCAAGTATGTTGTACAATTTGCAAAGTGTATTATACAATTTGCAAAGTGTCTTGTCGAAAATAGACACAGGGTATATATAAATTTCCTGTTCAAATTTTTTGTTTTATTGTATGCTGGATGTCTTATTTATTTTTGTTGAAATACAAATTGAAATGCAATGTTTTCTAAACAAGATTAAATATCACTATGATGAATGGGGATTAAAAGTTAATTTTGACAAAGTTAAATATTTAAATATACAGAATGAAGATAATGCCCATTTTATCTCCTGGCATTCTACTCATGGCTCTGGTATTAAAACAAATTACTGAAAAATAAATCTTGAAATTTATAAATAGAGAGTTAAGAGGAATATACCTTGACCCATGTATATGGTAAAATCAATTAACCTATGTATATTATAAAATCAATTAACATATGTATATGGTAAAATCAGTTAAGGTATGTATATGGTAAATTCCATTAATCCATGTATATGGTAAAATCAATTAAACCATGTACACACAATGTATATGGTGAAATAAGTTAACCTATGTATAATATGGCAAAATCAATTAACCCATGTACATGTATATGGTAAAATCAATTAACCTATGTACATGTATATGGTAAAATCAATTAACCTATGTACATGTATATGGTAAAATCAATTAACCTATGTACATGTATATGGCAAAATCAATTAACCTATGTACGTGTATATGGTAAAATCAATTAAATACTGGCTACAATTGTTGAAAATATCAAGTTGATGACTTCCAAAAACTTTTTGATAACAAGCAACTTAAATGGTTGTCATAAACAATTGTAGTTAATGAGTTCATGAAATTAACAAAGTGCTTTACACCTGCAGTTTTGGAGTTGCATTTAGTAATCAAGGTGAGAGTGATGAGCGTTTCAGGAATGTATTCAAAAGATGTGTTGGTATTGATATGTAAACATGGTGTAGTTGGATGGACTGAGTGTTTATGAACTAATTAAGTATGATCTTCCTTAAAAATTATATTTATACATTACTAAATAACCATTGTGCCTATATTTACTATTAAATTACCGTATATACTCTCTGATGAGTTCAACTACAGTCAGCACAGAACCAGATCTGCCACTGCATAATGCATTGACAGATCTGATTCTTTGGAATTTGTTAGGAGTAATTAATTGAGCAAACAACAAAGGCTCTGATCTGCAGGTGCATTATGATACAGCAGATTAGGATATTTGTTATTTGCAGTTTGACTCTACTTATAAACAAGTATATAAGGTAATATTGCCATAGTTTTAATATATCTTTGTTTCAGACTGACAGAGGATGATACAGCTGATACAGTTTGCCACAAACTGGGCTTTTGTTTTACACAGTCAGGAAAACAAGAATGCAGACTCTTCCCTAAGAAAGCATATGGAGTGAGTGAACCAATGCTATCATTTTGTAATCATTAACTCTACACTCCTTTAAAAAGCATTCTGGATATTTGTGATTGTATTTGTCTGTCTGTCTGTAACTAAATGGTTTTGATGGAAATTTGCCAAATAGATAGGGTATAGCATTTGGGCACATTTTAATTCAAATGGAAAGGAGCAGGGGTAGCAAATAAAGTATTAAGGTAACGTGAAATCTTGCACAACAACGAAATGTGTATGTAGGATGGGTAGTGTTTATGCATTTTATTTGTTGATTTGTGAATTTACTAGATTGTCATAGTATCAGACAAATTTAGAAACACATATTGCTGTTTTGTTTGGATGTCATTTACTTTTGGGAGTAAGCATTGTATATTTTGTGTTGTTGTTACATTGGTTTAAACTCTGCATGTTGTAAATGATGAGAATGTTATTAGCATCATGTTAATTTTTATAATGATTCTTAGTGATGATTGATTTCATTGTACTGATGGTACATATAAAGGGACATGAGTAAAGAAATATTTGCTCATTTGCATATAACAGTACAGTTTTTCTATATTTAGAATTTGGCAGTGAACCTTTCATGCCCCATTGCTTGCTGATGCACACAAGATAAAACAGTTGTTCCTTTTATCAGCATTGCTTATTGTGCTTGAGCCATAAAAAGTCTATTTCAGGCATTTCATCTGTTGTACTCATTGGGATTATTACCTCTTATCTGTCTTAACACTACAACTAGTTCACAGAAAATGGATCAGAATTACTTCTTCCAAAATCTTAGCCAATTGGATGCAAGATAATATCATCTTATCATGCTCATTATCACCTTAACCAAGAACTTAATGGTACCGTATAAGCAGATATTTTAAATTCAGCCAATCAGAACTAATCATAATCAGATTAAAAATATGGCTTCCAGAGTGGTAAAGAGCTCATTCAATCAGATGCAAGACCACATAATAATAATAATAATAATAATAATAATAATAATAATAATAATAATAATAATTAGGACTATAGTGTCAAATCTTTAAAAGCTCTATGCGCTTTACAACATCTATGATGATATGACTACAAAAAAAAAACCACCATGAAATTAGAAAACAAAAAATAGGATACATTATTAGGTATTTAAGTTTGTTCTTGCAGTAGAAAAAAGTGAGTTTAAGTGCACTCTTGAAAGAGATCACTGTGTCTTTGTGTCTGATTTCAATGGACAATTCATTCCACATGGCTGGGCATTGGTATGCTTAATAACGTTGTCCATATGACTTCGTTTTCATAGTGGGAATAATGAATAATAAGTATATGCTTGTCAGAAGAGGAGCATAAGTATCTTGCTGGTGTGTACACATGGGTGAGGCTAGATATGTATGTTGGACTGGAGTCCAGCAGTGAAATGTAGCAGAAGAGAACACATTGGTGTTTGATTCTGGATCGAATGGATAGCCAGTGTTAGGGTACAGAGCAGCGGAAAGGTGTGTTCAGAGTGTATTACACTAAGGATGATCTGAACAGCTGTATTTTGAAGTTTCTGGAGTAGATATTGAGACAGAATTGAGCTCCAGTAGTCCAATCTTGAAAGTACTAATGAACACACAAGTGTTGTAGTGGCATCAACTGAAAGATATTTGCAAATGGAGCTGATGCGTCTCAGTACAAGATATGCAGCCTTGCATATGTTCATGACATGTTGGTACAATGTTCTGTCCAGAGTAACACATAGATTTTGTACTGACTGTGTGAAAGGCTGTATTGTGAATGCCAAATACATGATGGATGCAGTGAAGTAATATAGCATGGTGTATTGTGTCAAATGCTGCAGACAAATAGAGAGTGAGGACTATAATCTTTCCACTATCCAAAGCAGATAGAATGTCATTAACCACTTTCAGAAGAGTAGTTCAAGTACTATGGCAAGGATGTTATTCAGACTGTACTTTGCTAAAACGACTGAATTCAGATGATATACAAGTTGGGTCAGAACAACTTTTTCTAAGATTTTTTAAATAAATGTGAGATTAGAAACTGGGTGGTAGTTTTTTAAATCATTATGGTCGAGTGTTGGTTTTATCAGCAGAGGTTTTACAATGGCAGTTTTGAAAAATGATGGGAATTCCCCAGGTGAGACAGAGGTATTAATAACATCAGGTAGTGAAGGCAATATTGGATATAAGCAATCAAGCAGCAGTGATGTTGGAATTAGATCAAGTGTATGTAAATGTAGATGTTGCTTATTATTGAACTTTTATGAAATCTTGAAATACTATCTGAATGATAGTGCATTGGAAATTTGAGCATGTTTTAGAATCATGGTGGCTTAATGGTTATGAAGTCATGAGTCAAAGCGTGCAGATTTATTTTTCACACTTAGATCAATGAGATAAACCACCTTGTCCAATCCACTTGTCCGTAACATTCAAAGTGTTGCTTGGCTTTACTGTAAAACACCATACCAATCCAACCGTCATAATCCTCCTTCCAAAATTTTAGATGAAAGTCCCTGTCTATTATAATATGACCAATAATTTTCAAAATCCAATTATTAAACTGAAATAACTAAAAGTAAATTCATTACAGTTAAAAAGAAGTCAATGCAACTTATGTCTATCATAGAATACATATTATATTTAGCTACTTAAAATTTTCAATAGGCAGCAGCTCATTTTATGATGGCAGATCTTGATCGGTTTGCAGTTGTACTTATAAGCAAGTACAGATGGCAGCTGGGTTAGAAATGCACACAACTAAACAAAAGTTAAAAAATTTTCTTTGATGAATATTTTTGAATTTATACAAAATGACTGGTTTTCTGATTCTTTTTCAGTTTAAATCAAGGAAACTTCGCTCTACAAGAGATCTTGTGGTAAACATGGAGAAAGACAAAGCATATTTTAAGGTTGTATGATAATGTTGAAACTATGTATTGTCTTCCATGTGGTACTTCAAATTAAAGTTGACAAGTTATTTCTTTTCAGTATTGTCTGAGTGAGAATTTTTCTTACATCAGGTTAACTGTTTGAAAAGAATCATTATGGTTTAGTTTTCTCTTAATTATTAAGAACAGGTAAGTAAATGTTGAAAATGATTTTGGTCTTACCTGTTCTTGTATTCATCTGTGTAGTCCAATTCATTTTTATGTATGCTCACACTGCTTGCAGCAGAGGCATCTTGATTTTGTTCTGCTCAATTCTTCCTCCATCCATATGTAAGCACATTCATCTGTCTGTCCAAGTAATTAGCAAAATTACATCATGAAGCTAAATTTGCTTATCATATTTGTATCCATATGTAGATGACTTGATAAGATGTTCAAGCAATTATTGAAATTTAGTAATTTATTTTATATGCTTTTAAACAATTTATGATTGAACGTCATTGGGCATCGCATACATTGACCATGTAACTAACAAAGAAGTTCACAATAAGATCTAATGAACCAGCAGACCCTGTGAAGACCTCTTGGCTTCTATGATGACCTCTTGACCACTATGAAGAAATGCAAGCTGAAGTAGTACAGTCATGTCTGAAGATCATCTGGACTGGCAAAAACAATCTTGCAAGGCACAGTGCGAGGGTGTAGAAAAAGAGGCAGACAAGAAAAAGATGTTGAAAGACAACATTAAAGAGTGGACAGGCATGGGGTTTGAAGATTCCCAGAGGGCAGTAGAGAACAGGGACAGATGGAGAGAATTGGTTGTCATCTGTGGTGCCTCAACAACCGCTTTTGGATTATGGGAATGATGATTATTGATTGAAACATTTTAAACATATTGTCTTTACTTAGGATATTAACTTTGATTAGATGGCACCATAGGAAAAGATTATTTTTAAATACCAAAAACACTGTTTTTATTTTTGTAATTTTCCAGGAGTTGTAAGTACACATTTTGCTATCAACTTTTAAAGTGCAGTTGATTGGTGCTGTCATATGTAATATTTATTTAGATCTTTCTCATGACGATGTTGTAAAATATATATATATATGTATATATATGTATATATATATATATATATATATATATATATATATATATATATATATATATATATATATATATATATATATATATATATATATATATATATATATATATATATATTACCTTGATTTAGACCTTCATTTACTGTTCTGTGTGGTGTCATTGCAAAATAAGTGGACTATCAATTACTGTATAAGCGTATTGATTGAATGATCATTTCAGAAGTGTTCTTTGTATGCAACATATGGTTACAACAAGTGAACAAAATAGAAATAAGGGGATTATTTTTAATTTTTAAAGGAACATAGAGATTCAGATTAGAACCTTGTGATTATAATGTATATGAGCAGAGTTTGTATGATAAAGAGCTATGTTAGCACTATTTATTCATAATTTTCTTCCAAGCATATTGCAGCTTTTAACGTTGAAAAAAGATTGAGAAATAAAATGTAAACAATCATCATGGGAAAACTGAGAGGAAGTTAGAAGACAAAGATTGAAAAGAACTCTCCTTTTATGAGGTACAAAAATTTGAATTGAAAGTATTTTAACCTTACTTTATTGATAAATAAAAACAGCAAATATAAATTAGAACATTGCATCAGACTGCCTGATATCATTATAACAGTTTTAACAATTGAAACCTTTTTGGACTTGTACTTTAGTGTGGGGAATATATGTTTTACAATCACAATTTCTTTGTTACATTGCAGAATACCATGAAGATTGGTATCAAATTTTGCGATCTTCCTGGGATAAAGGAAATCTGTGATTGGATAAAAGTGTGAGTATCAATGTTAATGAGGACACACACACACAGAGGGGGCTTGGTGGACAATTGGTCTTAAGCACTTGTCTTTAATGATAACTTCCATCTCACATCTGTCTGTTTCAAACACAGCATATGTGGGTATGTGAGAAACCTTGCCAGTAGCTTCTCATGGGTCAGTAGTTCTTCCTGTGATTTTTCCTCCACTAATCATACTGGCTGTGATCTATAGCCTATCATGTGCTGAATATTGTGTTAAGTCCACAATAAGAACAATAACACATACATACATACATACATACATACATACATACATACATACATACATACATACATACATACATACATACATACATACATACATACATCCATCCATCCATCCATCACATCCATCCATACATACATACATACATACATACAC